>CM028349.1:13177070-13777070 GCA_016618105.1 Dendrobium huoshanense | reverse complement strand
ATTTGTAGATCATAATTCTAATGATAACAATTTGGTAGCTGATCCATTGACCGATCCTCTAAAAGATGCAGACTTTGTTGATCAATTGGCAATTCGAAAGGTCGATCCATTGAAGCATGCAGAAATTAATTGCCAAATTATAGAAATTGCTGAAATCAAGGAAGGAGATGAATTTGTTGTTAACAATAATTCAAATTTGATTGTTGAGCCGGTTGTAGCTCATAATTGAAATTTTGAATTCAATCAATCACAAAATGTGATTGCTGAAATTAATACTGATTTTGCTGAATCTGTCTTGATGAATAATCTTGAAGATAATACAGCTATTTCCGTGGATCAACAAACAAATGCTGAAGTTTTGGAAATTCAAAATTCAACTTTTGAATTACCATAAATCATGGAGGCATATAAGGAGGATAATTATTCGGTAACTAACTTGTTATCCAAACAGATTGCTGAACCTATCTCAACAATTGGCTCAAAAGACGGCTTGACAAAGTCAGAAAATTATGAGGAGATGATCCCGGTGTTGACTCCAACAAAAGCAGCAAGGTCTTTTGAAAAAGATGGGTATTATGAAACCATTACTCCTACTTCAACAATCAGTTTGAAATTCAAAAAAATGTATTATTGAAGAATAAAAGGGTTCTACTATGGAGCTTGATTCTTCCGGTTATAAACACAAATTATTTAAGGAACTACAAGCTCTAGGACCGGTGAAAGAGCAAACTAGAAGAGGGATTACTGATCTTAGAAAGAAGAACTACTTGAGAGGTTCTTCCCAATCATCTCAGTAATATGTTAGCCGATATTTACATTGTAAACATCAAAGTGGAAAGATACTAGAGGTTGGAGCTTATGACCAAAGAATTTACCACTACATCATTGGAAGATGGAAAAGACATCCGAAATACCTATTAATCTTATTCTTAGGTATTTTGCAATTGTCCTGGATTTTTTGTAATTGTCTTTTATTTCTTTTTTGTAGATTCCTTTTGCTTTTGTCTTTCTATTTGTTTTTAAAACTTATCATATTTGATTATGGGATCATTACTAGATCCTATTTTTTATCCGGATGGGAACTTTGGGATACTAACCAACCCTTGGGTTGTTTAAAACTTTGGTATCCTCTGCATCTCAACAGTTTTAAAATAGGAAACAATGGGTTTCATTTCAAAAATAATAAGTTTAATTTAAACAAATATGATTTCAATAAGGATCCTTTTTCTATTGATCAAGGATCGATTAGTTTTTTACTTCCTAGTTTGTATTAGGGTGTTTACTCTTTCATTTTAATGCAACTTTTTGCATTTCTTCAAAAAAAAAAAAAAAAAACATAGTTGTTTGTAATAATTTTCTTCATTATTAATGCATTTAGCATTTCTTTAAAAAAAAAAAAAGAAATGTTAGTGCGCACAATTAAAAAATAATATCTAATATATATATATATATATATATATATATATATATATATATATATATATATATATATATATATATATATATATATATATATATATATATATTAAAAAAATTAAATTTCAATCAATAATATTTGTTATCATTAAAATCATAAGCTAGGGATCTTAGACTGTAATAATCTCTCTCTTTTTAATGATGATAAACATTTTTGGTTAAAACAACAAGTTAATATTTTTCTCCTAATCTCCCCTTTACTATGTGATAGATTTAAAAATAGGGGTTAGGTTTTTTTTAATTTAAAGTTAATTTTTTAATTTTTTTAATTTAATGATAAATCAAAAATAAATAAAATAGTAAAAATTAAATATTATAATGAAATAAAAAAAATGCATAAGATAAACTGATTAAAAAAAAGACATATAAACAACCAACTTCCACTCCCCCTTTTGACATCACAAAAAAAGGAGTATCAACTAAGACATACAAAGGAAAACTACAAAACATGGAGAACATAAAACACAACACATAAAACCTAAAAGTATGAAATATTTATAAATTGAAGAAAATTATTCCCCAAACTATGCCCTGTCTACCTCATGTTTTTGTTATTAATGCTAGATATGAGTAACTTGGCAGGATTCTAATTGATCAAATCTCTGTATCAGCCCCTCATACAGGTAAGATTGGTATGCTGGTACAGGTGGTGGCACTTATACTTGTGCAGCTGCAGCTGCAGGACCAGCTCCCTCTTCCTCATTAAAATTTGGTTCTTCTTCCTCTTACCCTCGATGATGATGGAAAAGAATATGGAAGGAACCGTTATTGTAGAAGATAGGAAAATGATTGGCAGTAAGAGGGTAGGTAAGTTCATACTTTTTGTCCAAAATATAAGCAATGACATGTCCAAGAGGAATATTTTGCTTCCTTCTATTGGAAGGAAGATGAATAGATGTAAGGTTTTGAATATAGTCACGAGCATTTGGACTTCATCAAATTAGGTTTCATATATAATAAAATATGTGACCAATGAAAGAAGTGGAGTAATATTCACGCGATCTCCAACTTTAGGAATTACAGAGGTTTAAAGGACATGCTGGATAATGCGCATATTTTAATTTTTTGAATAAATAAGGGGTTGATGTTGATTTAGAGCGGAATTTCAAATAGTTAGATTGATCGCACTCCAATCAAAGTAACCCCTAGAGGCAATTGATTGAGGTCAAGGTCCTTCTATGGAAAGCTGAAGGTGTTCACATAAATCTTCTTTTGTAATTTCTATAGGATGCTGATAAACATATGATCTCTTGATAGAGGCAACGACACTAATCCTAAGATTTGCAAAAAAATCATAGAAAAGCTCAGAGTTGCAAGGAAACACAATGGCAAGGGGAAATTGGAGAGAGATGAATGCAAAGAGACTCATCACCTCATAGTTTAATGCTTTTTGATTTAGCATTCTAGTGGGGTGATACAAGCTTCCTTATACCTATAGTACACACTTCATCCTTGGCAGATTGAAAATAATCGTCGATAGGGCGATTAGAGGAAGAGCTTCCTTGGGTCGGTTGACCTTGCTTGCTACCTCCATCCATTTGAGCGAGCGAAACTAAGAAGGTATGAGTTAGGAAGGAAGAAAATATTAGAAGGGTTAGAAAAGTAAAATAATAGAAATTTTACAAATCTGGTCCCAAATACTATGATTTTGATGATGACAAATATTATGATTTCTTTATTATTGCTATTATTACATATTTGTTTTATTTTCCCTATCCACTAACCTTTCAGGTTCATGAGTTCACTTGTAATGTAAATTAGCTCAAGATCGAGTAGACTAGGGTTTAGTCTATTTGTAATTTCAATTTCAATATTTTTTTACCTTTCTTGAGTCAAGTCATGTATCTGGTGAACCCCAAGTTAAGTATCCTTGCACACACACACTCAAGGGGGTGAGTTAGTGAGTTAGGAGAAAAATAGATTTTTTAACTAATCATACAATATGAAGTAAATCATACTGCACGATAAGTTATACAAAAAACCCTAATTAGGGCACCCTTTGTTAAGTAAGATTGATTAATTAATCATGTTGGATGATTCATATCATATAATATGATCTATTATATATATGAAAAATAGTTGCCAATCAAAATTTAGATAATATTTTAATCTTTAAATTTTGTTCTAATCATACATGATGATATACATCGTACTAGATAATTTATGACAATCATGCCTAAATTGATCTTGTGATTAGGGGACTAATTATGGTTAGATTGCTCGATTAAATCATATAGGATAATATACGATGATCATATTAGACGATCTTTAATATTTCATGGGATGATCCCCCATCATCCAGGATGAAAACCATAATTTTCTTCTAATCGCACATGAGATCGTACTAGACGTCCCGAGGGATATAAGGGATGATATGTAAAGCACCGCCCATCATCCCATGTTGTATTGGACAATTAATATAATATCTTGAACTTATCATCCTGGACAGTTACAGAATCATACTGGATAATCTGTATAAATACTTGAACTAATCATATAGGAAAATGCTGATCATACTAGCTAAAAGGGCTATTTTATACTAATCATACATAATGATCTCAGGATCGTACTATATAATCTTTGATGACAAATTAAAAATTAAGGCTTCTTTATGAGGCTATCTAATTAATCTCCCATGTTATCTTTTGAGATATCATTTGTTATTGAGTTGTCTTGAGAGAGAACTTAGAGAAGGAAGAGGAGAGATTTGAGAGAGAGAGGTTTCTTGTGAGGGGGAGTTTTGAGGGATTTACAAAGGTTAGTCCAAGCAAGGTTTTCATCGTATTCTTCAAGCTTCTTCCTTAGTTCCTTGGTGGCTCTGGGGAGACTTTCATCAGCATCAGATCCAGGTTATCTACCTCACCAGAATGGTGAAAAAGGATTTCAAGGTTCTCTGCCTACTCTAGGAGGGAGTAAAAGGATATAATTTAGAGATAGAGGTAGGAGGGTGTAGTCAGGCGATAGTGGTATGAGGACCAAGCTCTAAGATTCTTCAGGCCTTAAAGCTCTCTTGAGTCACTAGCCCAAGTCTATGCTCTCCTTTCATATACATAGTAGGGGCTAATTTATAGATTTTTAGAGTGACATAACCCTTAAATATGGAGAAAATTTGAAGCAAATATGGAGAACTCCATCATACTACATGTATTGTTCCCCTCAATCAAAAAACATTTGTTTAGCTTTAAGGGCCTTAATGATGTCAGAATTAAGAGATCATGGGATCATTCAATTCGTCTAGTTAAGCTGTTTGATTTGAATATAAGAATGTCATATTTAGAAATTATTTGATCATCCAATAAATATTTTGAAGCTTCCAAATATCCTTTGATTCCTTTATTCAGGCCCATTTTTGGCTCAAATTGGTCAAATCTTGGTGTCATTGGGTTTGTCTCTTTGAGACGTTCAATTTGATTATAAATTTATTGAAATTAAAGTTTAGATTATACCAAATATAATCTCAAAAGTTTCTAACTTGAGTATCCTTGAGATTCATGCCCTATCAAAGTAATTTTTGGAGACG
The DNA here is from genome assembly GCA_016618105.1 of Dendrobium huoshanense. Lineage (NCBI taxonomy): Eukaryota > Viridiplantae > Streptophyta > Magnoliopsida > Asparagales > Orchidaceae > Dendrobium > Dendrobium huoshanense. The sequence continues at coordinate 13,772,074 of CM028349.1, read as the reverse complement.
TAGAAAAAATGATAACAATTAACTAGTAATTTATTAAGCTCATTAGCTAATTATAAATGATAAGTTCTATTTAGTCAAAATAAATAAAAAATAATTCAAACTTTTTGAAGTTAATATCTTTATGATTATCTAGTAAAAATTATTTTTTAAATTAATATATTTATACTTAATTTATTTGATTTATTATTAATAGCTATAATTAATAATTTTGTTGATTCAAATTTGGTTATTTTTAAGGGAACTTAAAATGAGTACAACATAGAAAATCTTGATCACTAGAAAGTATGCAACATGACAGAGTTGATATTCCTTTCTTTGAACACTACTGGACAAAGAAAAAGTGGCTAAAAATAATTACAAAAGATAGTTATTTCCTTGTTGTATTTTCAACACTCCTGAGAAAAAAATTTGGAACCTTACACATTTGACATTTTAAACAACTAGAGTGATAAGGAGTCCTCAAACCACAGCTACCCCTCATTTAGAAACACTGAGCATCAAAATATAGAAAATGAGAATAACAATGGTATAATTTAATTATATCTATAATATTATATAAAAAATCTCTTTCAATTAAATTTATTTTGACATAAATACATATTTTTTAATTTCACAATGATAACTGAGATATTATTGAAGGGAAAGTCTACACAAGTTGGCACCTCAAGTGATAAAGTTGGCACCTCAAGTGATAAAGTTGGCACCTCAAGTGATAAGGCGCGTCTAGATCAACATATTCAATCCATATTGGACAATCAAAGTGTTCTAAAGAATACCTAAGTGGCCTGAGTATCATATTATTATTCTATGTTTACCTCTTCTTTTTTTTTTAAGAAAAGTGTATCTTACATTCATATTGAAAAGAAATATAAAAAACTAAGTAATATAAAGTCTATCGCAATCCTCCTTAACCATCTCAATAAATGATGGTAGAAAATTATTAAAAGAAGAAGCATACCAAAAGAAATATCTAAAAACAGTAATGGAGGTACAATAATCAGCCAACTAATTACAATGCCTAGAAATACAAATAAAAAAGACTTTCTTGAAATCACTAAGAAAGGATAAATCCACTTTCAAGTTCTGTACATCTTGATAATTGGATTTTTTTATTGACTTATGGTAGATTTTCATAATATTCACATTATTAGCTTCAATGATCATACTTTGCATATCATGCATCCAACTTTACGAAATCTCCTTAAGTGCAAGAACAACTAGTATCTCAACCTTTGTAATATCCCAATGATATATATATATATATATATTTCCCAAAAGAAAGTAAAAACATTCCTTTGTGATCATTACAACACCTCCTATACATATTAGATATGATTTGAGGAAAGATGCGTCAACATTAATTTTAATCCAACAAGGAGATGAGGGATGCCAAAAAAAATTTATTTAGCTGTATAAGCTATTTAGCATCCCATATATTCTTTATTGGATTTAAATGAAGCCTCAATGAAGAAGCAAGAAAATCAACAACCAAAATAAAAGACGTAGGAACATTCACACCATGCTTGAATGTGTTTCTTGCTTTCCATGAATCATAAACCACACTATAGCACTTCCTAACCATGCTTGGTCATTGATAAACATTCCTCTCCATGTCTTGTAAACATTATATCCATGAAGTAAACATAGGAATATGAATTCCCCACTAACTCAGCTTAGTGATAATATCATGCAAATTTTTACAATTAACAAAAATATGCTTAATTCTTCAATTGCTTGTCATCCTCTCGAGCATACATTCCCTTCCTACAACCTTATATAATCCAACAAATCAATAGTAGGTAAAGCATTCCTACTTAATCTCAACAAGAATAATTTTTATTTAGGAGTTAGATTTAGACTCCTTATCCATTTTAGATTATTGATCTTGACAACAATAGGAATACTAGACTTTTCATAAGCCAAACCTGTAATAGTTTTAACGGACATTATAAACATAATATTATGTTGATCTTCTGGCAGGTTTATATTGATTGGGATCTATAAAACAAAGTGAACCAACTACTCCCCAAAATACTAATTATGCTTATTCAAATTCTAATTTCCATTTTCTTCAAGCAAATGGGCCACCTTCAGCCCTTGCAAAATTTAGAAATATGCTATAATTGGACAATTATGCATCTCTTTATTCCAAATCCAAGTATCTTCCAAAGTATTTACCCTCTTCCCATTAGCTATCTTCCATCAAATTAAAGGCTTAAGGAATTTAGCTCCCTCAACAAGAATTTTCCAAATAGTCGAATATCCACTTTTGATTTCACCATCCAACAAGTCACAGACATACTTGGCAATAATATTTATATTAAGTAAAGAATTAGCATTATGAAAGAAATTCCAAGCAATTCTAGCCCTCAAGGGACCTTGGGTAGAAATGGTTGAAAAGTGACCCATCCTTCAACGTCCATATAGAATACAAAGTTGATCCCAAGCAACAAAATGAAGGCTTGGTCTCCCTTGGTCTTTATGCCAAATAAAATTCCTACATAACTTGTAAAGATCATTCAGAAATCCTTTAGGCACTAAAGAATAAGTAATAAGAAATGACAGAAGAGCTAAAAAGAATATTTAAATAAACATTCAAAATTTGAAGCTACCAAACTCCTTAAAGCTACCTTAACACCCAAATAAGTAAATTCTTTAACCAACCTATAGCCCAATTAAGAAAATAGCTTGTTCATCTTCCGATCAGTAATCGACTTACCAAAAATTACCATAGATTTACCAGTGTTAATTCTTTGGCATGTTAAGGAACAATAATCAATTACAATACAATTTATTTTCCTCATTGATTTGGAAGATGCTTAAGCAAATATTAACACATTATCAACATATAGAAGATTGGAAATAGTTCATCTTTGGGAGCAATTTTAATACACAATTTACGACCTATTTGTTGAAAAACTTTAGATAACAATTCGGAGCACATGATAAACAAATAAGGCAACAAAGGGAATCTCAACCGAATTCAACTTTTTTTCTCTATCAATTCATTTTTTCATCCATTTATTAACAGAGAAAATCTTGGAGTAAGCACACACTGCATAATCATATTGGAGAATTTAATAGGAATAGCCACACATTTCAATAATTTAGACAAAGCTTGCCATCCCATACTATCATAAGCTTGCTCCATGCCTAATTTAAGAGCCATCAAACCTTTTTTGAAGCAAAGAATCTAAATTTGTAAAATACCTCTTGATCCAAAAGACAATGATCAGTCATCAATCTTTTAGAGACAAAAGCTCTCTATTTCTTAGAAATAAGATTTGGAATACAAAGCTTCAATCGATTAAGAAGCATGATTGCAACCACATTATATAAGGTCTGACACAAGCTATGTGAGTTACTTAGGAGTAGTTCTTGTATTGAAACATCACTAATAGTGCATTGAGGAAAGTAGCGTAGCTCGAGGTCATACTCGCATTGAATCATCGACTAAGCACAAATTATACAAAATTGGTAGTTTTGATATAGTATAAAAACATATAATCTAATTTTTATATGTTATAACAATTTTCAAATCATAGTGGTTGGGGATGGAATGCAAATCTGTATTTTCCCATCATGGTAGGTGAAGTGTGGGATGAAATATTTTATATATAATTGAAACCATAACAATTAATTTTCCATAGTACATTTGGATTGAACTAACAAATTAACTAAGAAAATTTCTTGCCTTCCTATGTAGGATTACCCCAAGCTAGAAAGGTTTCATACCATTTTCATCAGTATCATACATTTGAGAAAATTTGTGGGGACAACATTACGGTCGGGGCAACTACACATTCTAGATGTTAATCAAGCATAGTAAGATGAACACGAGGATCTACAACCAATCGTGATAATGTTTTGATTAAAAATGAGAATAGTTTTGTAGATAAGTGTACAAAATGGAACATCAAGTTTTTGTTGACATTAATGAGGAAGGAAATGAGCAATCTATGGCAATGCTAATGAGTAGAAGCAAACATTCAACAAAAAATGTAAGTTGAAAAAATATTTGTAACAAGAAAAAGGTACGCAATGTTATATTAATAGAATTATTGGTCTGCCATAATAATAACACAAATAAATTAATTACAAAAAAAGAAAAAAATATGCTTATTCATGAATGCTTAGATAAATTAGGTAGCCTAGACAATATCTCCACTGAAGCTATTCTTGTTGTCCACGAAACTCTCATGGACAACCTAGACAAGAGAGTAACTTTAATGAGATAAGGTGGACATTAAATATGGAGATAATTTGAGGGTGTTCTTACTCTCCACCAATGTTACTTTGTTGCACCAACGTGGCTACCTTAAGTACAATTTGTTAGAGTGGTTTTGTTTGATAGCAACATGCTTATTTGAATGTTAATGCTCGCATCAAAAACACTGATTTATGTTGCTATTATATTTTATTTATTTTCCAACAATTTTGTCATTGAGGTCATTTTGTTGGAATGATTGTGTTTGATAGTAATCTTCAAATTTGAATGTTATTGCTCACATAAAAAATATTATATTACGATGTCTTACAATTCTTGTTTGATTATATTCATACAATTCTGCCATTATAAATTTTTTAATCTTTATTTATATTTTTGTTTATAATCTAATTTTTAGTAACTAAACTTCTAATTATCTTCACTAAATTATTTGATGAATTCAACAACATGCTAATTGAACACATTTGGATTAATACTAGGTTTATGATCTTATTCCCTTCATAATGGATGAAAGCAGCTCAAAGGAAGATGAGCCCAAGATTTGATAAACCATGTTCAATTGAGCATATGTTGGCCAATAGTATGTCATTGACATTCTATTTAGTTATCCTCTACGACTTATAATTGTTTTAGGTTATCCCGTGAATTTGGTTTGTTGAAGGAGTCATTGATTTGTCATGGAATGATAAGAGATAGCAGATTCATGGGCGTGGATGAATGAAAAGCTGACCATTTTTCATAGAGGGGTTGCGCATGTACATACTTACAGACAACTTTGTGAGTTCTTTTAACATTTACTTGAAATAGTGAGACGATATTTCAATATGGTTCTTAGAGAAATTGTATCATTAGTAAATGAATTTATTAAATTACCCACTAGAGAGGTTGGCTGCCATCCATTTGTACAATTCATTAGACAATTCTACTTATTTTTCAAAAAAATTGTAGGTGCAATTGGTGTTATTCCATATTCCTACTATTGCGAGTAAATATCTACAAAATAGATACATGGGCGGTAGAAGGAGACTTCAAAATTCCACAAGGTAAACATTATTTGATAGATTTAGAGTATGCCAACACATATAACCTCGTGACACTGTTTAGAGAGTTTCAATATTATTTAAGTGAGTACCATGAGAAAACATTTTGTAATATTAATTGAAATAAAAAGTTGTACAATATCATCATGCCTAGTTATGTAACATAGTGGAGTGAACATTGGGTATTTGAAAAGAAAGATTTTAGGTGTTAACTCATATGTGACAATTTCCTTTGGAATTACAAGCTGATATTGTGTTTGCTTGTGCGATGTTGTACAATTTCATTGGATGCTATCATAGACATGACATATACTTCAACATGTCTAAAATTGAAAAAGCAGCATGATAGTGAATTGGGTAAAGTGTAGACTAATAATGAGGACCTTAACATGTACATAATTGTTGTGGAGAGAATTCAAGGTAAATCAGTGAGGCATTTAATTGCCATTGACTTATGGGAAGCTCGGGTAAGATTGTAGATCATTAAGTAAAAATTAAATTCATATTTTTATGTTGTTTATTGATGCAAAGAAGCACTTACTAGCATTGAATCAACAATGCTGATCATCTTGAGTGCAAGCTATACTTTTAAAGATGGATACCTGGTTGCATTTTGATTAGATGCCTTATTAAAGTTTTTTTAAGTTTTGTTTGTGAGCTCCACTAGAGTTTATGGCCATCATTGCAGCTAGAAATTAGGAATAATGTTTATGAAAAAATAATCTTTGTGAATTACTTTGCATTAGGGGACACTTCTAATAAGTTTTTCTTTATAGTAAATATGTTCATCGATTTGTTCTTTGAAATGTACATGCATTATTGGTTTTTCTCTTAGAATAGGAGAATTGTATTTTTGGGGAGTCCGCATTTTAATATCAAAATTTTAGTCAGTATGACAACCGTTAATTTTGTCGTACTGTTCATATTTTAAATAACCACCATAAATACTGGTTGCCAAATAATTCCACAAGATTTAACACTTATCTTGCTAAACAATTTTTAGGATTTAACTTTAGCACGATTTAGAAAATATGGATGTATAAGATTTACTAAATCCTTCCAAAGTTAAATCCTACTTGTAGAAAACAACAATTCAGAGTATGGAGATGTTAGAACGGTGTTGATGGGATTGGAATAGGGATTGGGCCAACTGGAATTTGAAGATGGTTTGATGGAAAAAAATTTCTTTTAAATATTAAAAATACCTTTAATTTTTTATAGTTAAAAAAGAAATTTACTTTATTAAGAATTATTTTAAAAAATGGATAAAAAATAAAGAATTTATGCAGAACAAATTGTTAAAGGGAATTTGACTTTAAGTATTTCATAATACATATAATTAGTTAAATATCTCAAATTTATGCTATTTGAAAAAATATGTCTGAAAGTTCATTTTGGAAAAAAAATTACCATTAAGAAGGGATAATCTTTTTATATTCATGGATTGCTCATTGGACTTTTAAGTCATTTAAACATGATTCAAAATTTTATTTGAACCTAGGTTGGAACCTCGATTCTAATCGTTAGGGTATCACTTGAAGGGAATGTGTGAATCATTAGGGGCAAACATTGAGTGACGAGAACTCTTTGGGGGCTAGTGTCCATAGATTGACTACGATTTGTGAAGGAGAAGATAAGTTTATAATAGAGTTTCAATGGATGCAAGTATTGACAAACTGCCACAAACTAGTAATAGTGTGTGAATGAGAATAAGAGTTTGTGATGAGAACTTGTTTGAGGTAGGCATCGATAACTAATTTAGACTTTTGAAGGAGAGGTGGAGTTCATGACAGAAGTACTAAGAGCAATCATCAATGGACTAGCGACAACCTGTTAAGTAGAAGAGGAGTTCGTGACGAGGGCACTAGGAGCAAATATCAATGGGTTGACAATGACATGTGAAAGAAAAAGTAAAGTTTGTGATGAGAGTTTCATCTTTAGCATTTTTGTTAGAAGCAAATCATAATCGCAATTTTAACCAAAATTCAAATCACAATTTGAGTGAAGTTCAAATTATTTTTCATACCAATGAATAACTGACAAATGTAAGAAGTTGTCCCTTATTTGATATAAGTTTGTTTGAAATCAACTTTTAGATATATGTAAATAAGCATATTACAAAAATATTTAATCAAGTATATATGATATGAGACATAATTTTTTTTCTAAAATTATAATTAAAATTAATCATATAGTACATTTTTTTTGTTATTTGAGGTGAGGATATTCTTTTTTGGATTTCCTCTTTAAATTTATTTCCTTTGAATCGGGCCGAATGCAAAAAATAAGTTGGTACAGGAGAAGATCCAAGTGAAAGGCATGGTAAGGAGTTAAAAAATGGCCGTTCGGGGAACTGTCGAAGCGCTCTGCTGAACCCTAGTCGCCAACCCTCGTCCCCTGCTGTTTTTCCTAACCCGCCTTCTTCCCTCCAGCATCGCCGGAGAGAACTTTCTCTTCTCCTCCACCCATGGATTCAGATCTTCCCTCTTCTTCTGAGTTCCCTCCTCTGGTTAACTCTCCTGGTTTGGTTAGAGTGATCCCCAAGAGCTGGAACAAAATGTTCGAGACCATAAAATCTTCCCTAAATCCATTAAAATTCTCGCACTTCTCCTCTGAGCTGGATATTATCCCTTTTTCTGGGGAGAAATTATCCTTCGGTGGGGAAGATTGGAAGCTATGTCTGGTTGGATACTCCATAGGGAGGCGGCCATTTTATGAAGCCTTGCTCTCAGCGGTTAAAAAAACCTGGAGTTTGAAAGGTGAAGTTCAGTTACTATCTCTAAATGACGTCTTTTTCCTGTTTCGATTCTCTTGCGTTGAAGATTTTGAATTGGTATGGTTGAGAGGTGTTTGGTTTATTTTGTGTAAACCATTTGTTCTTCAAAAGTGGCATCCAAAATTTGTCCCTAAAAGGGAAGATTTTGCATCGGTTCCAATTTGGGTGACGATACATGACCTGCCCCTTGCATGCTGGAACTCCGAGGGTATATCGAGGATAGCTAGCAAAATTGGCATACCGGTTGCTGCTGATACCTTGACGGAGTAGAAAACTAGATTGATATATGCCAGGCTCTGTGTTTTGGTGGACTGCCATGCTGCTTATCCGGAGGAGATACAGGTATCGCTGGATGGGGGAAGTGGTTCGTTTTGAAAGTTTGATGGGGATGTTAAGCCCTATGAACTTAGTCCCAAGCTAACCAAGAGGGGGGTGAATTGGTATTTTAAAAAATTCTTTTCACAAAGAAAGGAAATTGCATAAACCAAATCACACCACAAAAAATAAATGCGGAATTTAAAAGTGCGGAAGTAAGAAAAGGAACATAGAACTTTATAGTGGTTCGGTCGACTCGACCTACGTCCACTCCTTGGAGGAACCCTCCAAGTATTGCACTACAAAACGTGACTCTCCTTTAGCCCCCACGGCTAGGCGGAGAAACCCTCACAAGAACCTCCTTTTTGCCACCCCGGCAAGGCAGAGAACCTATCTCCTTTTGCTTCCTCCTGAAGCTGGCAGAGAATCAAAACCAAAAGCAAAACTCCTTACCTCTACCGACCCTTCCACGGACGAGAAACTCTAGACGAAGACGACGCAGAGCGATCCTTGAAGCAACCCTTGTGAATCCCCTCACAAGCTCCCCCTCACAAGATCCTCTCTCTCTCCTCTCTCTTTCTCTCCTCAAGATCTTCTCAGGTCAAGGCAGCAGCCAAAGGTCTTGAAAAACGTTGAACAAGAGCTCTTAAATAGAAGAGCTTCAAAAGAGCTCATTAATTGCAAGTTGTCGACAATATCGTCCAGGCCGATATGGACATCGACCTGGCCGATCAGTACAAATCAATGAAGATCGGCCAGAACATCGCCCTGGATGGAAAACAGGACGATTGAAAATTGTCTTGATCCTCCAGGCCGATCTCACTATCATCCTGGCCGATTCATTCAAATCAGAGGAAAACCGTCCTGACAATAGCCCTGAATACGGGCTGGCCGATATTGATCGTCCTGAAGTAACTTAAGGTTTTTGACTAGATCGGCCTGGCCGATCCTGCGATCGTCCAGGACGATATGATCGTATCAATCATCCTTAATTACTCCCTTGATTTCCTGAACAATTATGGCATAATTTGTGAATATCGTCCAGGCCGATAATAGAATCGTCCTGGCTGATAATTTAAAAATACAGTATACCATAATTGACAATGGCGGCTACTTCTTTCTGTTTTGAGCTTATCGTCCTGGCCGATACATGTATCGTCCATGCCGATCTGTTAATGTCGGCTGCCTTAATTAAGAATCCTTAATTAGACTTTCTATTTTTAAGCTGATCGTCCAGGCCGATCCAAAAAATCGTCCGGGCCGATATGAGTAAAAACAGAAATTCTAAGTCTCTCAAGTGTGTGTGTGAAGGATTACATAGCATCAGTCTCTTTGACTTTTACAAGTAGACTCAAAAGGTGAAAATCAAACGTATAGTCTGACTCAGCAATCCTAAACTTGGCTCCTTGATCGTCCGATCTTCGATTCCTCAAAAGTTAGAAGCAACAAGTAGTCTAAGAGAAACAGTGTTTGTCAATCATCAAAACATAATCCATAAAAAATAGATTTGCAACACGTTTGAGAGTGCAGTACGAATGGCGCCCTTCTCCTTGTCAGCACTGTAAGTCTTTAATGCATTTCTCTTCTTCTTGCTTGAAAAATCCGGAGAAAGCTTCCAATGATCATGAAGCTGAAAAGGGTAAGGCTTTGCAAAACAATAAGGGTAGGAGTACGAGCATGAAGCCTCCTCCTAGACCTAACTCAAACCCAGGTTATGCTGTGAAAATGCCTGTTTCTAAAATCTACATTCAGGAACCCAGTACTCATGTCACTGCCAACAACACTCTTGCTATTCCTTCCATTGTTGCTGGACAAAATCTTCACCATCAGCCGCACTCTCCTACCTCTAACAAATTAAATTCTAAATCTGATGATTTGGCGCTTACGAGTAATATTCCTGTCACTGGGGATCAGTTTAGTTTGGGCATTCCAAATCTCAACTCCCCTAACGCTGTGGCTTCATCTTCTTCTTCCAACCTTCAAAGCACCTCGGTTGGGAAGGTTATTATTTCTCCGAATAAATTTGATCTACTAAAGGCTGAGGGGGATATGAAGGACACTTCTAATAATTCGGGGGATGACTTAAACAGTGATGCTGCCTATGTGGATATCTTGGGGAAGGAGAAAAAGCTTGTTTTGTTGGGCAAGCAAAATAAGAAGAATGAAACTACAACAGCCAAAAAACCTGCAAAGGGGAAGCAGGGGAAAAAACCCCAGAACAAACAAAATTCTTGATGTCTTTTCCACCTGTTGCAGCGTGGAACATCAGGGGATTTAATCATCCTGATAAAGTACTTTGCTTTAAGCGTCTTATTGAGTCCTTTAAGCTTGATCTAGTTTGTATATTGGAGAATAGGATTAATATCCACTCTCTTGCTGATCCGCAATTTGAACTCTCTCATTCTCTCTTTTTAAATGAGGGCAGCTGCAACAATTTTGATCTATCTGACTCAGGAAGAATTTGGGTGAAATGGAACTCTTCTAAATTGTCTTTCATTCCTTATGTCATTACTTCTCAACTGATTTATGGCTTGATTTTAGTGGCTAATCAAACCCTTTTTCAGCTTTCTGTTGTTTATGCCTCTAACAGTATGAATGATCGTAAAGAATTGTGGAATTTTCTCTCACTTGCTGCTCCTGAGATTCATGTCCCTTGGGCCATCATTGGTCATTTTAATTGTTGCCGATTTGCCACTAAAAAGCTCGGTGGTTCCCCTCTTACTCATGCTGCCCTGAAAGATTTCAATGACTGTATTTTTCTTAATGGCCTCTAGGATCTTTGCTCTGTTGGCTGCAACTTCACTTGGTATAATCAACTACATGATAATCCTATCCATATTAAGCTGGATAGAGTTCTTGTGAATGATGGTTGGTTGAGCAAATACCCAGAATCATTTTGCTCCATTCAAAATCCTTCTTGTTCAGACCACATTCTCATCATCTTACATTCTGGGAGCTCTTTCTCAGCTTCTCATCGGTTTCTCTTCAAAAACTATTGGACTAAGGTGGATAAATATTGGGCAATGTTATTAGAGAGCTTTTCTAAGCCTTGCTATGGAAATCCTCTTTCACATTTGTGTCAAACTCTCAAGAAGTTTAAATGCGATATCAAAAAAGAAACTTGGGCTTCATCCAATAGTGTTAAAAGGCATCTTGATCATCTGAATAATAATCAAAGTATTATTCTTGAACATATGTTGGCTGATCACAACAATGTTGAGCTTAATATTGCTTATAAAAACTGTAGTTCGAGTTTGGCCAATTTCAACAAACTTTATGCTTCTTGGATAATACAAAGAGCCAATATTAATTGGCTTAAACATGGGGAAGATGATATTAAATTCCTATATGCGAAGATTAGGAGCAGAATGGGTAGCAGAAAATCTTTAATCAATCTTCTCACTGCTAATACTACCTCCAATAGGGAAACTGTGATTGCCACCATCACTCAACACTTTCAAGATCTATATAATCCTATCAATTCTATGCACCTGGATGTTGGGTCTCTTCCTATGGGGGTTGCTTTACCGATTTGCTATCAACTCTCTCTTAGTACCTTTGTGATTGATGAAGAAATTAAGACAGCAGTTTTTTCGGGTGCTTCTAACTCTAGTCCAGGGCCTGATGGGTTCAATTTCCACTTTTATAAGTCTAGTTGGCACATTATAGGTCCTGTTGTTTGCAGAGCAGTAAAATCCTTTTTTGCTAAGTGATATATGCCTAATGGAGTAAAATCTACTGCTCTTGCCATCATTCCTAAGCATAAAAATGCTGCCAATATATCTGACTATAGACCCATAGCCCTTTGTAATGTGATTTATAAAATTATTGCTAAAGTGATTGCTGCAAGGCTGAAGCCAGTTATGAATATCATTGTTAAAGACAATCAACCAGAATTCCTTAAATCTAGAGTATCTACTGATAACATCTTGCTTGCTTCTGATATTTTATTTCATGCGGGGAAAAAAGGAAATGGTAGATTTTTTTTGTGCTAAACTAGACATAAAGAAAGCATTTGATTCTGTTTCACGGGAATTCATTATTGCTAGATTATATCAGAAAGATTTTCCTAGTTCCTTTATCAACTGGATCAAAGCATGTATTTTTGATGTCAATTTTTCTATCCTTATTAACGGGGCTCTTGAAGTCTACTTCCACTCTTTTGCTGGGCTCAGACAGGGTTGCCCCATGAGTCCTTACCTCTTTTGTCTTGTCATGGATGCGTTCTCTAATCTTTTAGAGGATAGAGGTTTCAAAGGGATTACTTTAAATGACTATACCATATCTCACTTGCTCTACGCTGATGACGTCCTCATTTTTGGAGAAGCTACTCTTGAAAACTGTAGCTTGTTGGTATCCATTCTCAAAGACTTCGCTTGTATGACTGGACTACATGTAAACCATGAGAAGTGTGCGATTATGTTCCCCAAACATGTACACAATCAGAGTGATATCTGTAATGCTCTCTCCATTTATAATATATCTACCAAAATCTCTTACCTGGGTATTCCATTGTCTTTCTATAGGCTTAAAATTGAGGATTATATGCCGCTCATAGATAGTATCTACAAGAAGTTCACTGGTTGGAAAGCCACCATTCTTTCTATGGCTGGTAGACTCCAATATTTAAAATTCACTATCCAAAATACCATTGCTTATTGGATTAGAGGTGCAATTTTACCTAAAGCAGTACACAAGGATTTCAAAAAATCTAGTTCTAGATTTTTATTTTTTGGGGAAGTCAACACAAACAAGAAGCTTCATATGGTAGCTTGGGACAAAGTGTGTTTACCTAAAGCTAAAGGGGGGCTGGGCATCTCCTCTATCATGTCTATGCAATACTCTTTCAACTGTTCTATGATTTTAAGAATGTACAATAGCCAGACTCCACTCTCTGCTTGGATGTTTAGAAAATACAGCTCTCCTTAGAGGCCTACTCCTCCGACTGCCTCCAGATTTTGGAAATCTATTTGTTCCACGGCTATGAAGGCTAATAATGCTTTCAAATTCAGGATCTCTAATTCTGGGCCAATTTCATTAAAATGGGATCACTGGATTGATAACATAAATCTTTGTGATATTTTCGGTCATGCTGTTATTGCCCATATACCTGACATTGCTCTTTCTAAGCTTATTTCTGACAATGGGTGGTCTATACATGATAATTTCTCCTCTAGTCTTTCTAACGTTATATCAGGTATAAATATTTATGTGGCTGATGGTCCTTGTTTACTTTGGTTTGATAAGTTGAAAAGCAATTTTAAAAACTTTATGGATGATTTTCATGCTGATTATGCTGATTGTTGTTGGCATAGGATGGTTTGGCATAAAAGGAATGCACTTAAATTCTCTGTTTTTGTATGGTTGGCTAATGTTGGGGGACTTAAAATGGCTGATGCTCTTAGAACCAGAAACATTATGGTTCCAACTCTTTGCTGTCTTTGCTACAATGGGGATGAAACTCTTTCTCACCTCTTTTTTGAATGCTCTTATTCATTCTCCATCCTTACTGCCTTACTTAAGGGGACGAGCTCTTTTCTGCTTAGATTTATGATTGGCTCAATGGGAGGTTTAATGGTAATCTGGAGGTCTTAAACTTCTATAAATTAGTTCTTTCTTCTATTATTTACTTTTTATGGAAAGAGCGAAATAATAGAATTTTTGGGAAACAAATACAATGTCATACTTCACTACTGCTTAGCATCAAGAGAGCTGTTTCTGAGAAGATTTTCAAATGGAGGAATTCGATCTCTTTACTGGACAGGATTTAAGTGGGGGCAGATTGTGTGTCTCATGTGGCTTCTATTGCTCAGCGGGAATGTGCAGAATTGCCCACCTGGACTATGATGAATCTCCCCACACATGCTCTTGGATGGTCTATGGGTTTCCATAGGCAACCAGAGATGTGCTTGTTCTGCTGTTCTGTCTCTTTAAAATCTGAGTCCAGGTGCTATGGGCAAGGGAGACCTCTTCAGGACTGCAATATTGACTCTGGTGTTACTCGCCGTTGCAGGTGAATGACTTGGGGAATTCTGGATGTTGAGCAACCGACTATCTACTTCGGGTTTTTACGTTTTTCTGTCATCCTCTTTTGATGGTTTTTAAAGTTTTTAATTGTATCTTTTCTTCAATTTTTTTGGGCTTCTTCAAGCCAGTCATTAATGGCTTTAGTATTTTCATTTACTTACTTGTAATCGTTTTGATCGATATACGGGCTTAGCCCAAATTTTCCCCAAAAAAAAAAAAAAAATAAAAATAAAAATAAAAAAAAATAAAAAAATTCGGGCCGAATGCTATATCTAACCGATATAACAAAGAAGAGCCGGTTATATAAAGCTGGAGAAAGGGTAAAGCTTCGGGGGAACTTGGAAATGGCTGCGGGACGGCCTTATATTTACATAAATCGCCTCCTTCTTGCTCGGCAGCAACATACGAATCAGTTGACGGCAGTGGCTACTAGAAGCATTCTCGCTGGTCCGTCCTCTTTTAACTCTTTCGCTATGTACTGTCGTAAAACCGAAGGCCCTTGATTGGATCTTCTTTCACCAATTTATTCCCTGTTTCTGTATTTGTGAGATTTTACGAGTTTTGAAGGGTGCTGTAGAGTTTTGACATTTTTCTGCGTTTGGTAACTAATGATTCAATCCTATAGGTACTGCTGATTCGACGAAGAGTTCTTCATAAGTGGTTTTAAATGTTTTTTGATTAGTGTTGCTTGTATGATACATTTCACATGTTGCTGACTTCGATAAGGATTTTCCTGTCGCTATATGTTGCTTTATGCGCACTGTCTGCCAAGAAACGACATTTGCCTGACCCAACGGAGTTCGCCCCTGAGAGAATCCTGTAATACTAGACTTAGCTGCATGAAAAAAAGCAGGTTCCTTTTGACTATACAAGGAGGGAGATCTTCCCAGTGAGCCGCTCACTTTTGATTTTAACGCAAAACTTGAAGGTCGTCGAATTAGTTTTAAGTTTATGATTTAAAAAAAGAAAAAAATCGTCTTGGTCCTAGTTTGTAGCATAGGATGATAAGAGGAGGGTTTTGGCATCGTGAGTGGTGGTTGTAGGAGATGCTATTAGGAAATTATGGCCATATCACATTGAATTGAATGATCATTTTAACAGTGCATACTAGAAGAAGCATTGGGGCATTTTAGGACTATATGGTAAGCCTTAATTTAGTGTTTGTCAGAAACATCATGCTGCTTTATAGGAATGTGCATATATATATATATATATATATATATATATATATATATATATATATATATATATATATATATATATATATATATATATATATATATATAACTAGTTTAAGGGTATCAAATACAGGATTTCCCTTAAGCTGATTGACTTGGACAGTGAAGATTTAAAGAGCCATAAAGTACAAACGTAATGGTAAATAAGTAGAACAGTAGACTTTAATTATGAGTGTAAATGATCAGATGGGGATGTTGTTGTAGGTAGCAATGCTTTTTTACCGCTCCTCAAGTTAATGGAAGGAGAGCCCATAAACTTATTGTGTAGAGTAGTAAATCTAGTAGTCAAAAGAGTTTTGGTGAAAATGTCCGCTAGTTGGTTGATGGTGAAGACGTAGTGAACATAAATCTGCTTGGAGTTGATGCAATCACGAATAAACTGAAAGTAGATCTCAATGTATCATGTGTGCGAGAAAAAAATTGATTGCAGGCAATTGATATTGCCGATACATTTTCACAATATAACAGAGTAGTGTAGAGAGGAATGGAGAAGTCTTGACAGAGACGGCGGAGCCAAATGAGCTTGGTGGTGGCTGCAGTAAGAGATTGGTATTCTAATTCAGTGGAAGACCTGGCAACCATAGATTATTTCTTGACACACCAAGAAATTAGTGTTTTACCAAGGAAAATACAAAAACGTGTGGTGGATTTGCGATTGACACTATCACCTGCCCAGTCGGAATCTGAATATGCTGTGAGCTCTTTATTTTGGATAACTAAACCATAGTGAAGTGTTCCTTTGAGGCATTGAAGAATACGTTTGATGAGCTGAAAATGGCAATCTAGTGGATTATCCATGTGTTGACAGACTTTGTTAATTGCAAAGGCAAAGTTCGATCTAGTTGGGTTAAGTATTGGAGAGATCCTACAAGTTTCCTGTACAATGAATTTGTAGAGCTGTATATGTAGTGTTTTTGGATGCTATTAGGTTAGATAAGAATTTGCAAGATGACATTCCTGTTGTTTGAAGAAGTTTGAAAATGTAAGCTTTTTTTGTAAGAGAGTAGCCACTTGGAGAAAACTTTATATCAATACCGAGAAAATGACAAATTTGACCTAGATTTCTCATATGAAATTGAAGATGAAGTTTTGAAAGTTGGGTGGTTATGGAGTGGTCATTTTCGGTGAGCAATATATCATCTACATAGATATTGATGTAGATGCGAATATTGTTTTGATTAAATATGAGAAGAGAAGGATCAGTTGAACTAGTGCGAAAGCCCAATTTGAGGAGATATGAAACTAGAGTGGCAAACCATTGACGTGGTGCTTGTTTGAGGCCATAGATAGTTTTTTTGAACAAACAAACATGGTTAGAATTTGGGGATCATGAAAACCTTGGGGTTGACTCGTGTAGACAATTTTGGATAAAAGGCCCATGTAAGAAAGCATTCATTATATCTAGTTGAAGTATTTGCCAATGGAAGTGAGAAGCCACTATAAGTAATAGACGAATTGTTGTGGATTTAGTAATCGGGCTGAATGTTTCAAGATAATCTTGTTGAAACCTTATGCCATCAACCGTGCTTTGTATCTAGCAATAGAACCATTTGTGTTATGTTTAATCTTGAAAATCCATTTGCACCTGATGACATGCTGATCTAAAGGTGGAGATACTAAGGTCCATGTGCTTTGAGATTGAAGAGCATGAAACTCGATTGATAATGCTTGATGCCATGGAGGAAGCTAGATGGTTAAGCTATAGCAGGTAGGAGTGGTTTAGCGAGTATGGCTGAGATTTAGCAATTGTCCGGGTTTAAGAGAACCGATTTGTAGTCTAGTTATCATTGGATGATGGTCTTGTATGTTAATGAGCAATGAAGCAGAAGATCTGGACTGATCTGGAGTTGTGGTGGAGCTAGATGTGGAGGTAAGTGAAAATGGAGTTGTGGGAATGGATGGCAGAGGAGTTGAGGTGGGAATAGTGGTTGTTGGAGTATTTGTTTGGTGTGACAGAAGTTGTGGAATGAGATATATAATAGGTGTAGTGGTTGGTTCAGTAGGAATTGTAAGGAGATTTACATAAGAAGATGAGAAATGTGATTCATCATAGTTTACATCATGATAGATTATGGTCCGACCTGCAGTAAGATTGTAATGCTTGTAACCTTTGCTAGCATAGCTAATAAAGATACATTAAGTTGATCTAGGTGCTAGCTTATGTTGAGATTGAGGATGTAACCATGGGTAGCAATGACAATGAACTGAGTGAAGGTGATTGTAAGTTGGTGTAGTGTTGTAGAGGAGTTGAAAAGTAGAGATGAATGATGTTGTAGGTGAGGGTAGTCTGTTTATTAGATAAATAGTTCTAAGGACAGCATCTATCTAAAAAGAAAATGGAAGTTGAGAATCAATGAGTAGAGCTCGAATTGTCTCATTGAGATGTTGGTGTTTTCATTCGGCAACCCCATTTTGTTGAGGTGTATAGGGGTAGGTGTATTGGTGGTGAATACCATTTTTTTAGGAAAGTTTGGAGAGTTTGGTTGAGAAATTCACCACCAGCATCAGTCCGAAGGGTACAAATTGATTTTTGTAACTATTTTTCAATAAGCGATTTAAATATAATGAATTTTTGTGGAGCTTCTAATTTATTAAGCATAGGATAAAACCCAAGTGTATCGTGAATAGTCATCTACAAATA
Source organism: Dendrobium huoshanense (assembly GCA_016618105.1). Taxonomy (NCBI): domain Eukaryota; kingdom Viridiplantae; phylum Streptophyta; class Magnoliopsida; order Asparagales; family Orchidaceae; genus Dendrobium; species Dendrobium huoshanense. The sequence goes on along the minus strand of CM028349.1, from coordinate 13,753,809 downwards.
ATATGTAATAACGATATCCAAAATTTGAGATGGTTGGGGAAGGACCCCAAATATTGGCATGTTTAAGCTGTAAAGGAGAATGAAAAATGGATTTTGATTCATTGAAAGAATGTCCATGGCTCTTAAGCTTGAGCACATGTATACATAAAAGTTTTAAAGTAGAAATACATAAATTTGGTAAAGACTTGGCAAGTACTGCAAGTGTGGAGGGATTCAAATGACTAAAACATCGGTGCCAAAGTGAAGATGAGGTTGATGTGGAGACGGATTTAGCAGTTGAAAGTTCAATGGTGAATGTTAGGCCTCGTTGAACTATCCCTAAGCACATCAAGTGGGGAGATGAATTGGTTGTTTAAAAATTTCTTTAACACAAAATAATTCTTTTTGAGATTTTTCAATTACTTAAAACTACCAATGTTATCACCCGATGTAGATGCAAATTAACAAAATAAAAATTATAATATTGGTGATGATAAGTTACTCAAATCAATATAATATCAAATACAAATTTTTCAACAAGCAATTTTTAGAAAAATAAATCACAGAAAAATAAAATTCAAAAAATAAAAATCAGAATGAATACACCAGAATTTTATAGTGGTTCGATTAAAAAATGACCTACGGCTACTCCCCAGAGTTCTTTTTCTGGGTATTGCACTAAACCTTTAGTGTCTCTCATTTAGCCCCCACAACAAGGCGGAGAAGCCCTTATGAAATCTCTTTCACCAGCTCGGTGCGGTAGAGTACTGGAATCCTTTTTCACCCACCTGGTGATAGCATATAACCTGAATCTATTTTCACTCTCCTGGTGAAGGCAGAGAACCTTGAAGATCTTTGACCTTGAAGTTCTTCTTCCCAGATCCACCCAGGAAAACAAGCAAGACATTCGAAGGAACCAAGGAAGAAGCTTGCTGGAGCAACCGTGTGAAATCCTCTCACACTACGTTTTCCTTGCACACAACCTCTCATTCTCTTTTCCAAGCTCTCTTTGATCTCTAACTGCTCCCTCTTAGAAAACTCAACAACCAAAGACTTCCCAAAAGTCTATTAAGTGAGCTTGAATACAAAGGGGTCCAAAACCCTAAATTTTCAATTAAGCCGTAACTATTTGTACAACATGATCGATGATCGTACTATACAATTAGCTTAAAAATCCGATCCCATAAGTATAATTGAACATTCCCGGGATGAACTATTCAAAATCTGCATACTTGATCATGCAGTATGATCTGAAAATTGTACCATACGATTAGTTTAATTGTTATGTGATCATATAGGACGATTTGTGGGATGACCAAAATTGTCTTTACTCATTGTTTGGATGATTGACATTGTACGGTACGACTAGAGAAAAAATCAAAGGTTCATCCAAGACGATTGTCGGGATGAATATTCTTCATATAGTATGATCTGAAGATCATATAATACGATCGCCTATATTAATTAACCCATGATTTGATTGCTAATCATGGGGTTGTGATTGAGCAAGTTTCAAATATCATATTGTACAAACTTGATCAAACAATATGATTAGTTCAAAAATCGAAAATTTAAAAACTTAATTTTGATTGGTGGCTAGGGTTTCTATTTTAAACAGATCGTATAGTACGATCTTGATTAGTACGATTGGTTCAAAGAAAATTAATTTAAAAAAAAGCTGTTTCATGTCGTTTCAAAAGTATCTGATCATACAATATGATTAGTTAAGAACTGTAAAAATTATTTTCTTACGCCCCTGTGTGTGTGCACACTCGACAGAAGCATACACCTTTTCAATGACTATGATTCAAGAAATATAAGAATAAAAGAAATAAAGATTACATACTCTTTGTCATGCTATTCTACCCAAACTTGAACCCTTAATCCTTTTGCATGATATATGTTGTATTTGAAATATTAGTACATACAAAAACATATATGCAATATATAATAGTTGGATAAATGAAAATTCAATAAATAATATTTGTTATCATAAAAATCACAAACTCGAGATCCCAATTTGCAACAGCAGCCACAATGATTGGAGTATTCGGATGATGATCGTATATTGGATATAAGCCATTGAGGCAAGAATCTTGGATAAGAGTGTGTTGAGTTTTCAAATCCTTGATGATGTACCCAGATTTATCAAAAGAAATAACACAATTATTATCATGAGAAAGTTTAGAGATTGAAAGTAGTTTGTGAGATAGAAGTGGAACATGAAGAACAAGGGATAAGGAAAGCATATGAGCAAGAGTGGGTAGCAGGCCTTTCCTAGAATGATGAATGGGCAGAGTTCCATTGCGGGCTAAGACTTGATCTAATCTATTGTAAGTAGAGCTCTACTGGAGAGCTGTTTGATATGGAGTTAAGTGTGTAGTTGCACCATTATTAAAATACCAAGGAGTGTTGGTTGTGTTATGAGAAGATGAGTAAGGAAAGAGAGCCGTGTTGTTTGATGATGTAGACGGTGTGTACTGTAGGTTTGTTCAGTGCCAACATTGTAGTGCAAAATGACATTGTTTTCCTTAAATTTGACAGTCACCAAAAAATTTTATTTTACCGCCCCTGAAGGTGTGCGACTGAGCATAAGATCATCCACGTCCTTGATAGAAATGACCATGACCACATCCACAAATGGAAGTGAGAGCAAATGTGATTCTTGTGAACTAGATATATCAGAAATGGCGAGGTCTTTAGCAGCATTAGTAGTTTGATTTACTTCCTTACTTCATAAGAGGGCATACAAATCATCTAAGCTGATGAGAGTCAGTTTTGTGCATATCATTGTCTTGAATGCCTGATAATTTGAGGGAATGCCATTTAGAATGTATAGAATAACATCTTCAGTGTCAATAGCACATCCAACAGCACCGATATTGCCAACTAGGATTTTGACAGTGGTTAGGTAAGCTGTCATTGATTTGTTTTGCATTGATAGTGAATGTAGTTCATTTTTCAACTGTATTACTTTAGATTGATTGGAGGAGAAAAACTGGCATTCAATTGTAGTCCAAATGAGGGAACAGGTTTCAAGATTTAAAATGTATAATAAAATGAACAGGGAGATAGTAGAGGAAAGAGCTACCGCAAGGTTTTGATCAATCAACCACCAGAGTGGAAAGTTACAGTTCTGTCGAGATAACCAAGAAAACCATTTGATGCAAAGAGTTTGGAGATTTGAGATCTTCATGTAGGGTAGTTGTCAGGTAGAAGTTGAATATGCACGAAATACTTAATATTTGAGATAAGAAAATTCAGTAAAGAGGGAATATGTACTTCGATTAAGATGTCCAATGTAGTGATTTGAGGTGAAGGAGAAGAGAAAGTTGAATCAGCCATTTTTGTTTTGAAGAAAGTGCTGGTAAGCAAAAGGGAGCTTTGATACCATGATAAAATGTATTAACTGCAGAAAATAGCAAGGAAAGAAGACAAGAGCTGAAGAAGGGAAAGTTGTATTCAACTACCATACTTCTACTTATAGTGTTTATAAATATATATAGTAAGGGTATCAAATACAGGATTCCCTAAAGTTAATTGACTTGGATGGTGAGAACTAAAAGAGTCGTAAAGTAAAAATGTAATGCTAAAAAGTAGAGCAGAGCAATCATATTTAATTATGAGTGTAAGTGATCAGGTGGAGATGCTGCTGCAGACATCAATGCTTTTTCACAACACTCCTCCCTAAGAAGGTATGCAGTATCTTATACATGTTGGACATTAAAATATGCCCGATAAGGCTTGGACAAGTGTTAGACATTCTGAAGATGTGTTCAGTTAAAATAGTATTTAAAAAAATTGTACCTGTATGTCTACCATGCATATCCTAAATATTTAATTAAAAACTATTGTTAAATATAATCTCTTTTTTTCTTTAATATAATTTCCTAAGAAATTATTTATTATTTTAAATATAATTTTTTACCTATGCATCGACAAAATGCTTTCCTGCCTCAAACATTTTCTTTGTGACTTGCGGCTTGCGTTTTACTTTGGTGCTCAAAAGCTATTCAATTATGATGCTGATGTCCCCCAAACAATCACACCTTCATGCCACAACACCATCTTAACATCTCCACATCTCGACGATGACATCCAACACTATCTTAACTTCGATGCCCTCCCAAAATCAATGCCTGATGGCCTATGCCTCTCGACAACATTGTTGTCTTCCCTAATTTCTCTAATGCATGTCAAGGTTTTGAAATTGGGACACATTTCTCTCAAAATTCACAACACATCGATGGTAGGAAATATTTCTCCCCATATGAGGAATTGCTTTTTATTATTGTTATATTCAAAATAGTGTAAGGGACCTTTCTTCCAATATGTTCCTTTGATTGAAAATTAGTTGTATAAGAAAGAAGAAATAATGAGAGAAAAGGAAAATAGAATAAAAAAATTTAGTTGTAATTTTCAATCATTATTTTACAAATTTAATGTTAGAGTTTATTTACTTTTCATATTATTATTATTATTAAGAATTTTCTTATTTAACTTCTTTGCACCATTTTTAATATATAAAAATTATAATATCGTTTCCAAATTGTATCTATTATGTATTTTTAATAATTGCATGTGTCTTATCTGTGTTATGTCATATCGTGTTAGTGTCATTGTGTCCGTATCTGTGCATCCAAACTTGGAATCTTAACTACTATGTATGTGCAGAAATGGACCTCTTTTGGTGATTGAATTGCCTAGATAGTTGAAATGAGATGGAGGTAAATCATATTAGGAAATAAAGGCGAGTAATGGTAGCCACAGCACTCCAATTACTCTTAGAGATGAGCAACTATGATATTGTGACCATTGCATGTGCCAGCGGCCATGACCCAATTGTCTTTAGCAATCCAGAGCACTGTATTGCAGTCAGGGGTGTTTTTAACTGGCCTCCTTAACCATTTTATCACGTCAATTGTGCAAGTAGTAAAGCAGGACAAGGCTTATTTCCTTGTCATTTGAGTACATAAGTGAAATAGCACCACCATGCACGCCATCCCTAGTTGATATAAAGCACCAGAAGCATCTATAGACCACAACAAATTATAGTTATCAATTGTCATTCTGTCTCCTCTTTTTTAACAGTAAGGAGTATCCCACCATAATTAATGAATTGGGAGTTATTGAAGAGCCTATGACATTGAGAAACTGGCAAACAACAATTGATCATTTGGAGAGTTTGTGTGGGCACATTTTCTAAATGGTTTGGAGTGACAACAACTTCATTCATCTTTGTTTTTTTTTTTTTGTTCCTCTAGATACGATCATTGTTGGTTGCACCAATAGTGCTATTAGAGGAGATGGGTGTCATCAAACAGTGCCTTAGAAAGGGAAACTATGTGTGACGGTGATGGTTAATGCTTTTGCAATTTGAGGAACGATGGCCTTTTTGCATGTAGGAGTCTTCAAAATTTTTGTTTTTATATTTTACATATTGATTCTTAATTTAGGGTCCATTTTTGTTTCTTATTCTTCAATATGGTATTTCATTGATTGATCCAAAAAAAGTTAAATATGAGGAAAAGGTCTAGGGTTTAGGGTGCTATAAAGGTAAAGTTTTTGGTTAATATGAGTTTTAGAGAGTTATAGTGGATATTACAGTTGTTTTGTTAAGAAGATTAATAGGATTTTAAGTGAGTAGAGAAGAATTATTTTCGTACCAACATTTGAAAATGAATGGATGTTCAGAATTATGTTGCATATAAAAACTAAAATTTATGATCAATACAATGAAGTAACTAGACAACATGATGACATATTGTTGTAGGCAAAGGGAGTCAAATCAAACCCAACAAAATTTGGTTTTGACTTCCCTTGAGCTTGCTAGCTCAATAAATTTTGAGCTGAAATTGAGCTCATTATGAGCCTATTTTTAGTTCATTTATTGAACTAAAAGTTAGCTCATTATTAGCTATGTTTTAGTTCATTTATGTTACTATTTATGAATGTTAACCTGTGAGCTAGAACAAAAAAAAATGCTTAAAATGATTACCTGTGAAGCCGGCTGCCCATCCCGCAAATCCTGCAAAACTCCCGCCGTTTGCTACAGTGCCGCAGTCTGCAACGGCGCCGAAAATGTCCATTCGCGCATAGGTTCGCCTCGATCGAACGACTGCTCGCGTCGTTAAATACCCCGCTTCTCCCTTCGGCTAGACACACGCGATCGAGCTCCAGTCTCTTCTCCTGTTCGCAAATCCCTCTCAGCTTCCGACGCCTCCTCTCCTCCACGACCTCCCGTTCGCTGCTACTCCCGACCTCCTCTCCCACAGCAGCTGCCTTCGATCACTTTGTCCGATCCGACGCAGCTGGAGCCCTCATCCGACATCCTAGCCGCCTGGATCCCGTCAACCTTGCGATCAAAATCTCTGTCCGATCCCTCTAGACCAACGCCGACCTTTCTCCTCCCATCCCTGCCCGCTTCGCAACCCGTCGGCCGAGAGAGAGAGAGAGAGAGAGAGAGAGAGAGAGAGAGAGAGAGAGAGAGAGAGAGAGAGAGAGAGAGAGAGAGAGGAGGGGAACCGACCCCGACGGGATCTCCCCGAGCTCCGGCCGAACTTGCTCCAGCCGACTCCGCCTCCCTCCTTCCTGTGCCGATCGAAAGTTACGACATTTTGATCGGTAGGAAGAACAAGAGCTCGCTAGTTGTGAAGGTAAATTCCCCCCTTTCACGTGCTCTTCTTCGGCCATGCCCAGTGAACCCGCCGAACTATGGAGAAGAAAGGGAGAAGATTAACATGATTTTTGATTAAAATTAATGTAAATTAATTTTAATAAAAATCAATGTTAACTAAGTAATTTTAATTAGTTTTAATTAAAATTATTTTAATTATTTATGATTAATTTTAATTAACTGTAATTATTAAATTTATTATAATTAGTATGACTAATTATAATTAATTCTAAGTTATTAATTATAATTAATTCTAACTAATTATAATTAATTTTAATTAAAGTTAATATCAGTTAATCATAATTAATTATTATATTTTTAAATTAAAATTAATTAATATTTGTTATTTATAATTAATTAAAGTTATTTATAATTAATTACTTTAATTAATTATATTAACTTATGATTAATTATAACTAATTAGAAACCATTATAATTTATATTATAACTAATTATGATTAGTCATAATAAATCATGGTTAATCATAATTAATTATAAAATAAATATGACACTTCTCTCCCTTTTCTCGTGCCAACGTCGTCGACCTCGCGCAGGTATAATCACTCCTAAACCCTAAAACTCCGAGAACTCGTTTCAACGCATTCGTCGAGATAAAACGACCACCTATGCACGCTTTTCTTAGCGTGGTGGGAGGGAGTGCGTCCCGACGCTTGCGACGAAGCGGGTAATCACCAAATTCCTTCTTCGAAGTTCGTATCGCCTTGGAAACCCCGCCTATGCACGCTTTTCTTAGCGTGGTGGGAAGGGATCCCAGTGCGATGCGCACGTCGAAGCGGGGATACCCATAAGTACCCGCTTGCGGAGAAATAACTGTCCTTTTTGCAAAATATTTTCAAAAAAAAAAAAAAAAAAAAACTTTTTTACAAACAAAAAAATACCCATGCACGCTTTTCTTAGCGTGGTGGGGGATCAAAAAAAATTACACGGCCGCGGTGTCCTCGAAAGAGGGTATCTACCATGCACGCTTTTCTTAGCGTGGTGGGAAAGGCCCAGTTTTCCGTAGTTTTCCTCTAAACGGGGGAGACGTCGGGAGGCTGCCGAAATTTGGATTGAACTCAAAGGGCGATCGAACTTGGACTCGGACTCGTGAACCTTTGAACTTGAGAAGAAATGGGGACTTGTGGACTTGATTTAATCCATCTAAATGAACTTGAACCCAATTGAATTCAGTTCTAAACGAACATGAATTGTGGACTCTTGAACTTGAAGACTAAGCATAACTCAAGTGACTAATGATAAAGGCTTGAACTCAATAAAATTGAAATGCATGCCTAAGCAAACGACTCAAGCTTGATATTTGAACGAAGTTGAACTTGAGCATGGTTCAATCATTTGAAATCAAACAAGGATTTTATTTGGACAACAAGACTTGGACTCATCTTGGACTTGAATAGAATTGGCATATTGAACTCAAGGACAAAACTTGAACCTAAATGGACTTGGTACAATAAGTCTCAACTTAGACTTGAACTTGCACTCTAGACCCGAGCTAGACACTTGTGGTTTGAACTTGCACTCGGAACAAATGATAATGAGCTTAAGGTGAATAAATTTGAACTCAAAAAAAATGAATGATTAGGCAAGGCTTTCAAATGAATATTAGTAAATTGAACAACATAAGACTCATGAGAGTTAAGTCTTAAATGTGTACAAATGAAGAATAAATGCACATAATGCAACATATGATGTCCCTCCCAATGATGATGATCAATTAACATATGAAGACTATGGTTTTTCCACAAATGTTGAAGATCTTCAAGAATGCAAACGCCAATATACGACATGTTGTTTATCAATAGGCATGACAGATTGATAGGCACATGCAAGCAAAAATCAAATGAAAATGCAGTTAGGTAGGAAATGATCATCCTAATGGGTTCACAAAGGATTGGTGATATCCAAGTATCGATTGACAATCATGATACTACATTAAGATCAAATAGAGAAAGCATGTCAACGAGAAGTGAACATAGCGTCACATTCAAGTGTATGCCGATGGATTTCATGTAAATAAATAGGGATGGCTATAATTATAAACCTTAACATAATACTCTTTGGATGGGAGCATTCAGCTGATGATAATCACCTAGAATGGAGAGGATTAATGAACACAATCCATCCAATATTCAATGTTGATATACATTCGAATATGCCAAATTTATCTTCGAACATTTATAGAAGAGATATTCCATGAATGTTGGATCCCTTATAAGCAATGAGGATTGATGTACAAGCGGATGCGATAATTCTTCATTAGCAACTAACAAAATCAAATTGGCATGCATGTAATGATCGAAATGGAGAATATGACAACTTACGTATGATCCATTGCAGTAGATTCATTATATGCACCAAAGGTCACTTGTGAAAAAAAAATACAAAAAGAACTACAACAAACAAAAGCTTCTATAAGTCATCATAGGAGATCTGCCTTATGTCTATATGCCATTCACGAGCCGAATGTCAAAGACTACAACAAATGCAAGCTCATACGAGTCATTCTGGGAATTTCGTTGTACACATAGTACATTATCTATAAGCAAATGTCAAAGAACTACAATGAATACAAGCATCAACAAACACCAAGGCAGGAGATTAGTTAGTGCACTACCATCTACCTGCAGAACGTAAAGAGTAGTGCACGACAGTCTACCTGTACGAAGCAGCAAACCACTGATCCAGAAGCTGCTACAATACGCCACCGGATCTGCAACATTCATACAAGCAGACAGAAGGCGTCTATTCCAAGAATACCCCCTGCACGTGCACTATAAATTGTATATACATAGGTACACTAAAGGGGGAAATATATTCTCAACCCGCATGGGCCCCGGCGAGCGTGTTATTGGTACACACGTGTCGTCTAGGGATGCTGCGCGGGTTGACAAGTGAATTCAGGTTTGAAACCGATCCTTCTATATGGGTCAATAGAAGTCGACAGGGTTCGAACAATTAAGCAAATATAAAGTTGTGACGATCGGTATATTTGCTTTAAAATATTCATATTAGGCCATCAAGACCTATGACAATATGAATTCACTAATAAAAGCACGAAGCCTATAAAACCCGATCCTCAGTCGACATCCCGACAGAGTTGACAATGTTCAATCCATAAAGAGAAACGACCCCCAAACACCCTGATGATGGCCGTGTTGAATGCAGATCTCAACCGGAGGGGTTCCCAAATATTTTCAAATGTCTCCCAAATATCCAAATGTCTTTCAAGCTCCATCCAAAAACCTCCACAAAAATCTCAAAAATTCTAAAATCCCAAAAATATTTAAAATTGAAATAAACCCATTAATCACTTAAAGCAAAATTCATCCACCTTCCGCAACAGTTTGTCGAGGTGGACAAATTACAATCAACTTCAGCTCACAAAGAGCGAAATGCCTAGTCGAAAATATCACTAGGATCTATTATCAAACAATCTCTTGCTAGTAAGGACGTGGTACGTGTCCTCTAACCGGCAGTTTCGTCGCCAAATGGCACTGCAGGTAAACGGTTATGACCCGGGGCCCTCTGAACCGAGTGGTTTTGCCGCCAAATGGCACCACAGATAGCGGTTATGGCCAGAGCCAATACGCTCCTTAATGGCGTTAAATCCTTGAGATATGAATCAATAGGATATGATCGATAGGGCACAAAGCCCTCTGTTAGCTAAGGTGGATTCAAATTTGTTCCCTTAGAAAAACATCCAACCCAGGTCTACAAGGTTCTCTTGGACGAAGCAACCCATGGCTGCCGACAAGGATTCTTCTGTCAGGTTGGGTCGACTACCTCCTCTGACTAAGTAGACCAGGGACCACGATGGCCCGGGACGACGGAACCATGGGATCTTGATCGGGTCCATCATCCATTCCCCCACCATCCGCTTTAAGTGTTAGGTGGTGAAATTTCATATTTTAAATATCAAACTTTTCAATGCTTTCCAAATTCTCAAATCCAAACTCAATTTTCAAATCCAATTTCTACCAATATCCAAACCATTGCTGCTACTATATGCCAGATAACACGTATCTATACGTATCTGATCGACGACTAGCCTTAATCGAAAGTTCTCTCTCGTGATCGGGAGGGGTAATTAACTATAGGGGCTTGCGCCTATAGGAAACCAGAACTCAGATCATAAAGTCCTCACAAAATGAGGGCGAAATCTCTAGGTAGTGTCTTATCTACAAACCCATCTGCCTTCCAAAATTTACCCCGGAACATAGTTCGTTAAAAATCCCTCGCCGAATAAGAAGCGCGAGCGGAGGCCGGGGCCGAATTTTCGGAGCCCACAATGAAACTTTTTATTTATAGTTTTGTCTCTTAAAATTCTGAGTTTTGTCCCTTGGGTTTCCAAGAATGGCTTTTGGGCTATGATGCACCGACACGGCACTTAGAGAGGGTATGCAGTGTCGGACACGTGTCGGACACCGACACGCGTCAGACATGTGTCCGACACGGCATTGGAGTGTCGCAATTAAAAAAATTAAAATTAAAATCGGACACGCGTGTCCGGTTATTAAATGAGGTATCGCTAGGTACATGCTCGATATTTCTCAGTATATGCTCGGTACCGCTCAGTACATGCTCGGTACCGCTCAGTACATGCTCGGTATTGCTCAGTACATGCTCGGTACCGCTCAGTACATGCTCGGTATCGCTCAGTACATGCTCGGTACCGCTCAGTACATGCTCGGTACCGCTCAGTACATGCTCGGTACAGCTCAGTACATGCTCGGTACCGCTCAGTACTTGCTCGGTACCGCTCAGTACTTGCTCGGTACCGCTCAGTACATGCTCGGTACTGCTCAATATATGCTCGGTACTGCTAGGTACATGCTCGGTACCACTCGGTATCTTCCCATAAAAACAAGCAGAACTTCAAAATTACTCTTACAATAAAATTTTGTTCCGGGGGCGCTGCCCCCAAAAACCCCTGCAGGGGCGCTGCCCCTTGACTCCGCGACCTGATCGGGCAGGTCGAACCCCGCCAGGGGGCAACGCCCCCTTGGACCCCCGGCAGACTGGTATATTGTTGTATTCATGTTGTCTTATTATTGAGATATTTTGATTTCACTTCATATCAATTTAATTTTGTGTATTCATATGTATGATTGGTTTGTTAGCAAAATGAGCTCTGCTACTGGTGGGGGTGGATTAAGTGAAGGTTCAAAAGAGCCATCTATCCACGCCGTGTCCGTGTCCTATATTTTAAAAAATTATTATATATTATATTAAAAAAATATTATGCTGTGTCCACGCCGCACCCGTGTCCTATATTTTTAAAAATTGCCGTGTCCCGTGTCCGTGTCGTGTCCGTGTCGTCGTGTCCGTGTCGGTGAAACATAGCTTTTGGGTTTCCTGTGTTGGCTGTTTTTCGTGCTTAGGCTCCTTGGTTCCCCCGGTTGGCTGCTAGTTTTCCATGCTGGGTGGCCTTTCCCGTGCCTTGGTGCTTCGGTTCTGTGCGGGCCTCCTTGGCTTTTGCGACTGCCTCTTCGGGTTTCGCCTGGGCTGTTTTCCCGTGACTGATGGGGGGCTTTTCCGTGGCTTTGATGCTTCGTTTCCTAGAGTTGATTGTTAAAATTATAAGTGCTTAATGCTCCTCAAGTAGATTGCAAAGATTTTTTAATTGCTAATACCTTATTTAAGAAAAGAGATGAGTATATCATCACTCATAAAATTTGATATAGTAAAACTCATATTGATTATTTTCTTTTAAGAAATTTAGATCGTTTAGAATGCAAAGATTATAAAATTATTCCGAGTGAAAATTTATGTATCCAACATTGATTATTAGTTTTGGACTTTAAGATAATGAGACAAAAAATAAAAAAAAATAAAGTTAAACTATATTCTAGGATTAGATGGGGGCATTTAAAGAATAATATTAACAAAAATATTTTTGAGAGTAACATTTTAGATCTTAAGATTTTGTCTTTTTCATGTGGATGCTAATGTTATGTGGGAAAAATAACTAGTGTTATTTAGATTATTGCAAAAGATGGCTTCGAGTATCGAAGAGGAAAAATTCTTAATAATAAAAATAGTTTGTTGTGGAATTTAAATGTGTAAGAAAAGATAAAAAATAAGAAGATTTATTTTAAAAATTGGTTTAGATGTAAAAATTCTTATAATTGAGATAAATATAAAGAGACACGTAAGGAATATAATAAAACAATATTGCGATGCAAAATTTTTAGATTTTAATGATTTTTATAATAGATTGTAAAGTTAAAATAAATCTCATCACTTATAAAAATGGATATAGTACAATACAGATTGACTATTTTCTTATTAGAAAACTAAATCGTTTAGATTGTAAAGTTATTCCGAGTGAAAATTTATGTACCCAACATCGATTATTAGTTTTAGACTTTAAGATAAAGGGGCATAAAATAAAAAATAAAGTAAAATATTTTTCTAGGATTAGATGGGAGCATTTAAAGAATATTAACAAAAATATTTTTGGAAATAAGATTTTAGATCTTAAGATTTTGTCTGTGCATGAGGATGCTAATATTATGTGGGAAAAAGTGGTTAGTAATATTAAGAATATTGCAAAAGATATCCTTGGAGTATTCAAAGGGAAAAGCTCCTAATAGTAAAAGTAGTTGGTGGTGGAATCCAAATGTGCAAGAAAAGATTAAAAATAAGAAGCTTTGTTATAAAAATTGGTTTAATTTTAAAAATTCTGATAATTGGGAAATATATAAAATGGCTCGTAAGGATGCTAAGAAAGCAATATGCGATGCAAAGACATTAGCTTTTAATGATTTATGTAATAGATTAGATACTAAAGAGGGAGAAAGATATATGTATAAGTTAGTCAAACAAAGAGATAGGAGTAGTAAGAATTTAGTTTAAGTGAAGTGTATTAAAGATGAAGATCAAAAAATACTTTTCTTAGAAGATGATATTCAACAAAGATGGATGAGATATTTTGCTAAACTTTTTAATGAAGATTGTGAAAATAAGATTGACTATAATGACCTTAGCACCCTAAATGAAAATAAAGATTTCTGTTTTTATCGGTGTATTAGTAAAACTGAAGTTAGAGAGGCTTTAAAGAAAATGAAGGGTGGAAAAGTTGTTGGACCTGATGATATTCCAATAGAGGTGTGGAAATGCTTAGGAGATGAAGGAATTTCATGGCTTACTAAACTTTTTAATACTATTTTGAAGACTAAAAATATGCCAGATGAGTGGAGAATGAGCGTGTTAATTCATATTTTTAAGAATAAAGGTGATGCACAAGATTGTGCGAATTATAGAGGTATTAAGTTAATGTGTCATACTTTAAAACTTTGGGAGCGAGTTATGGAGCATAGGTTGCGGCGTGATACTAATGTTTCTCAAAATCAATTTGGATTCATGCCGGGTAGGTCGACTATGGAAGCCATACATTTATTAAGAGGTTTGATTGAGAAATATAGAGAAAATAAGAAGGATCTACATATGATATTTATTGATTTAGAAAAAGCATATGATAAAGTTCCAAGAGAAGTGCTATGGAGAGTTCTTGATAAGAAAGGAGTCAATAATGCTTATATTCAAATCATTAAAGATATGTATGCAGGAGCTATTACTTGTGTTCAAACACAAGGTGGATTGACCAAGTATTTCCCTATTTCGGTTGGGCTACATCAAGGATCAGCCTTAAGCCCATATCTTTTTTCTTTAGTCATGGATGTTCTCACTAGACATTTGCAAGAGGATGTACCTTGGTGTATGCTTTTTGCTGATGATATTCTTCTTATTGATAAGACTAGAGAGGGAGTTGAAGGTAAACTTGAATTATGGAGGTCAACCTTAGAGTCTAAAGGTTTTCGCTTGAGTAGATCTAAAACGGAATATATGGAGTGTAATTTTAGTAGTAATAGACCTAGTGAGGGGATTGTGACTTTGGACGATCAAGTCATTAATAAGAGTACACGTTTTAGATATCTTGGATCTATTGTTCAGAGTGATGGTGAAATAGATGGGGATATTATCAGCAGAATTCAAGTTGGATGGTTGAAGTGGAGGAATGCATCGGGCTTGTTATGTGATAGAAATGTACCCCTCAAACTTAAGGGAAAATTCTATAAGATGGTAGTGAGGCCTGCAATGCTTTATGGTGCCGAATGTTGGCCATTAAAAGAGAAGCATAATACTAAGTTAAGTGTGGCAGAGATGAGGATGCTCAGGTGGATGAGTGGCTTTACCCTTAGAGATAGGATACGAAATGAGCATATACGTGAAAAGGTTGGAGTAGCTCCAGTAGAAGATAAGATTAGAGAGAGTCGCCTTAGATGGTTTGGTCACATAAAACGGCGGCCTTCCGATGACCCGGTTAGGAGAGTAGAGGTATTAGATTTGACTTATGTTAAGAAAGGTAGGGGTAGACCTAAAAAGATTTGGTTAGAAAATATTAGGAATGACCTTTCTTTATTAGATTTAAACGAGAATTTGACTTTTAATAGGACACAATGGAGAAAAAGGATTTATGTAGCCGACCCCATGTAGTAGGATAAAGGCTTGATGTTGTTGTTGTTGTTGTAATGATTTTTATAATAGATTAGATACTGAAGAGGGATAAAGATGTATGTATAAGTTAACCAAACAAAGAGATAGTAGTAATAATTTAGTTTAAGTGAACTGTATTATGGATGAAGATCAAAAAGTACTTTTCTTAGAAGTTGATATTCAATAAAGGTGGATGAGATATTTTGCTAAACTTTTTAATGAAGATTGTGAAAATACAATTGAATTTAGAGACCTTAGCACCTTAATTGAAAATAAAGATTTCTGTTTTTATCAGCGTATTAGTAAAATAGAAGTTCGAGAGATTTTAAAGAAAATGAAGTGTAGAAAAGCTGCTAGACCTAATGATATCCCAAAAGAGGAGTGGAAATGCTTAGGAAATGAAGGAATTTCTTGGCTTACTAAATTTTTTAATATTATTTTGAAGACAAAAGATGTCAGACGAGTGGAGAATGAGTATGTTAATTAATATTTTTAAGAATAAAGGTGATGCACAAGATTGTGCGAATTATAGATTAATTAAGTTAATGTGTAATACTTTAAAACTATGAGAGCGAGTTATGGAGCTTAGGTTGTGGCGTGATACTAATGTTTCTTAAAATCAATTTGGATTCATGCCGGGTAGGTCTACTATGGAAGCCATACATTTATTGAGAGGTTTGATGGAGAAATATAGAGAGAATAAGGAGGATCTACATATGATATTTATTGATTTAGAGAAAGCATATGATAAAGTTCCAAGAGAAGTGCTATGGAGAGTTCTTGAAAAGAAATGAGTTAATAATGCTTTTATTCAAATAATTAAAGATATGTATGTAGGAGCTATTACTTGTGTTCAAACACAAGGTGATTTGACTAAGTATTTTTCTATTTCGGTTGGATTACATCAAGCATCAGCCTTAAGCTCATATCTTTTTGCTTTAGTCATGGATGTTCTCACTAGACATTTGCAAGAGGATGTCCCTTGGTGTATGCTTTTTCTAGATGATATTCTTCTTATTGATAAGACTAGAGAGGGAGTTGAAATCTAAAACTGAATATATGTAGTATTATTTTAATAGTAATAGACTTAATGAGGGGATTGTGACTTTGGGCGATCAAGTCATTAATAAGAGTACATGTTTTAGATATCTTGAATCTATTGTTCAGAGTGATGGTGAAATAGATGGGGATATTATAAATAGAATTCAAGTTGGATGGTTGAAGTGGACTGCATCGGGATTGTTGTGCGATAGAAAAGCCCCCCTCAAACTTAAAGGAAAATTCTATAAGATGGTGGTGAGACCTGCAATGCTTTATGGTGCCGAATGTTTGCCAATACAAAATGAGCATAATATTAAGTTAAGTGTTGTAGAGATGAGGATGTTTAGTTGAATGAGTGGCTTTATCCTTAGAGATAGGATATGAAATGAGCATATACGTGAAAATGTTGGAGTAGCTCCAGTGGAAGATAAGATTAGAGAGAGTCGCTTTAGATGGTTTGGTCGCATAAAATGACGGCGTTTCGATAACCCGATTAGGAAAGTAGAAGTATTAGATTTGACTTATGTTAAGAAAGGTAGAGGTAGGCCTAAAAAGACTTGGTTAGAAAATATTAGAAATGGTCTTTCTTTATTAGATTTGAACAAGAAATTGACTTTTAACAGGACATAATAGAGAAAAAGGATTTATGTAGCCGACCCCACATCGTGGTACAAAGGCTTGATGTTGTTGTTGTAGTTGTTGCGAGAATTCCTACAAATAATATTTAAGAGAAGTGCCTTAGTGCATTCATTTTGTGAATGACATAGTTCCATTTGGGGAGATTTGAAAGTTAGAATATTGGAGATGATGTTTAGAAGATGAATGACTTAAATTGAATAAGCCAAAGATTAAACATTTTACTTGTAATTTAGTGGATATGATGTTAGTAATTATAATATTATTTGAAGATTAAGTGATACATATGTGTGATATATTTAAGTATCTTGAATTTATTATACATTTATACATATAAATAGGGGTTAAGCTTCTAGAGTTAAAGATATGTAGTTTTAAATGTGCTTTAGGAGTTTTTTACGATGAGAATATATCATAAAGACTTAATTTCATAAAAAAAATTATGCTAGCTTTGTTATTTGGATTTGAGTTTTATATTGCAAAAAAGCCACATCTAAGTTAAGGGTGATGAAAATACTATTGTTAAGATAGATGTGTGAAAAATTAAGAAGAATAAATTTTGGAATGTTGAGGAGCAATTGGAGTGACATCTACTACAAGGTAAAAGTACACTTCTACTATTAATGTTATAATTGTTATGTATTTGGATGGCAATAATTTTATTCGAAATGTAGTGCAATATAATGCAAATGATTTATAATCTCCCCTCTGTTGCGCTCTGTCAACTGTTTAGAGTTGGGTTGACGTGGGGCTCGACATCTTGGTTGAAAGGCAAGCAAATTTAGAGGCCTAAGCCCCAAGAAGAAAGAATTTTAGAGAAGGAAGAAAAAGATAGGTGTGACATATGGGGTCATCTCTTTGAAATCCACCTTTGATAAAAGTAGTCAAGAATGGGTGCCTAAGAAGAAGGTCACTATTATGGATACATGCGATAGTCGACACCTTGGAGAATCCTCTAAGGGTTCTCATTGCGAACCAATCTCACTCTCTCTAGAAGAGTCCAATCTTGACCCCAGTCCCTCAATCGAGAACTCCTCATTCCATGTGTCTAACCAAAGATTCATTGGAAGCGTCGTTTAGAAATGCAAGTATAAGAAGAAGAAGAGGATGTCAAGATCATGGGGATTGAAGTGGTATATGTAGTAAGGCATACAAGCGAGCATCCTATTTTTCAAGTTTATGGTTGACAATATGGGAAAACATCTAATAATCCCATAAAAGGGCAACAACTCCATAAACAAGGAGCTGCTGGAAATTCCGCTCCCCCTGAAGAACAAATGCACAATGATCCAATGGAAAGCAAGGTTCTTCCTCAGGGGATGAATTGCTAGTGGAATTGGAGGAAAATCACTTGTTTGTAGATACCATCATGTTAGCAGAGGTGCAAAACCAAATCTAGTGCCAACTACAAGCTAAAGATAAGGAAATCTCTCAATTAAATGCTAAAATGATTGAGATGATGACCCAAATGGGCATAATGATGTAGTTGATATTAAAAAGTACTACTACCTTCCTTCCATTTTAAATTACCAACAAGGCACAAGCGACGTTCTTTGCTAATCCATCAATAAATTGCATACCTCAAACTTCTGGAATGCAGAGTACTTATGATGGTAGAAATGAAACAAATCTAATGATACTCTAGCCAGTTCCTCAAAATATTCCTAGTACATTTGGGCCTGTGATGGTAGCTTAGTTTGATAAATTTCACCATGAGAAATTTAAAGCTGTTATTGCTTCGGAGCATGTGGAGAAACTAATAGGGAAAGGTTTCTCGTAACTAGTTGAGTATGGCCAGATGCCATATCTAAAGGGTTACTCGGTGCGAAAATTCAATACATTCAACATTAATGTCAATCCTAAACAACACTTGACCCACTTTAAGGCGACCTGTGGAAATACTAGAGGTATAATTTTGCCAATTTGTTAGTAGCTTGACTTCAATTGTTTTTGAATGGTACACTGCACTCCCCAATACATTTGTGTGGTACAATTGGAGTGACATCTACTACTATTGTTATAATTATTACATAAAATTAGTGTAAAAAGTTTAGAAAGAAAAATAGGTAAACTTAAGGCAATATAGACAGAAGTTAACTGACCGAAATAATTGTGATAAGGATGGGGTGGTTTGAGATCTTGATGTATTTTTTAATTTATAAAGTTTATGAACCTCTTTTTTCCAACGATTAAAAAGGCGGAAGAGGCGTACGCACTGAGACGCGACTCAAGGCGAGGCGAATCATTTGCGCGTTGAGGCTTACGCCTCGTTGGATTCGGCGGAGCGTGCGCTTATTTTGCACAGGGCGTAGGCTTCGGTTCGTAACGCCTCGAAGCGAAACGAGGCACCGCTTCGATTTGTCAGTATATAGACTGAGCGGTGAGAGTCATATAAGAGTCGAGTATTAGGGTAACATACCTGCTTCTGCTTCGGATGAGAACTGAAAGGCGAACTCCGTCGACTTCGACGACCACAGTTCGGTCGAGTTCGAACATAACTGGAGGCGATCGAAGGTAACGAATTATTTCTTCTCTTTCTTCCCGTAATCTTCCAGTCATTTGCTTCATGTCTCGCTTCTTCTCCAGCTTCCTGTAATCGAAGGTTCTTTTTTCACGGCTAGGTAACGATCTTTCTTCCCGTTATTTGCTTCATGTCTCGCTTCATCAGATTGTACATGCTCGGTACCGCTCAGTACATGCTCGGTACCGAGGAGTACATGCTCGGTACACGCTCGGTACTGAGCGGTACATGCTCGGTACTGAGCAGTACATGCTCGGTACACGCTCGGTACTGAGCGGTACATGAGTACATGCTCGGTACACGCTCGGTACTGAGCGGTACATGCTCGGTACTGAGCAGTACATACTCGGTACACACTCGGTACTGAGCAGTACATGCTCGGTACACGCTCGGTACTGAGCGGTACATGAGTACATGCTCGGTACACGCTCGGTACTGAGCGGTACATGAGTACACGCTCGGTACATGCTTGGTATCGAGTAGTACATGCTCAGTACACGCTCGGTACTGAGCGGTACATGCTCGGTATACGCTCGGTATTGAGCAAAATTTCAAAATTACTCTTATAATATAATTTTGTTCCGGGGGGCAGCGCCCCCTTGGACCCCCGGCAGACTGGTATATTTTTGTATTCATGTTGTTTTATTATTGGTATTTGATAGTACAAATAATTGTTAAAATTTATCCTATTGTTAGCTTGACTAGTGGCACAAGAAGAAAAGATTCTGCATGGAAATATGGAACTCAAGTTGAAGTGTCAGGCGAAGGTGCAAAGAAGGGATATGTTTACATGAAATGTAATTTCTGTGAGAAGCGCATATCTGGTGGCGTCAAGAGATTGAAGGATCATCTAGCTTGCACTCATGTCAATGTGGGACCATGTGCAAAAGTTCCTGATGAGGTAAAGAAGGAATGTATAAATTATTTAAAGAAGTTTGCCACTACAAAGGAGGTCACACAAAGAAATATGGAAGAGATGATAGGAAACTCTTCTTACTATGGATCACAGCATGAAGGTTCTAGTACTGGAAGCCATCTAGTTTCTTCTGACCGAGGCAGTCGGGGGCCCATGGATAGATTTATGCTAAATATTGATAACGACGAAAACATAAATACTCAGGATATTCAGCCTCCTACAGCTACAAAAGAACTCAGGAATAGAGTTTGTTGGGATATCGCCAGATTCTTCTATGAAAATGGGATTCCATTTAATGTTGTTAGGAGTCCGTCGTGGATCAATATGTTACGATCTGTTGGAAGCTATGGAAGAGGATTACAACTTCCAAGCATGTATGAGCTGAGAACTTGGATGCTGAATGAGGAGGTCAAGACAACTTCAAAAATGGTGGATGATGTTAAGAAGACTTGGATTGAGACAGGGGTGACAATAATGTCAGATGGTTGGTCAGATATTCGACATAGAAGTATTATTAATTTTTTGGTCAACAATTCATATGGAACGATTTTTCTCAAATCAGTAGATGCTTCAAGCTTTGTAAAGGATGCACAATTATTGTTTGAAATGTTGGATGAAGTTGTGGAGGAAGTGGGAGATGCTTTAGTAGTACAGGTTGTTACTGATAATGCAATTGCATACAAAGCTGCAGGAAGAATGTTAATGGAGAAGAGGCCTCACCTTTACTGGACTCCTTGTGCTGCACATTGTATTGACTTGATGCTTGAGAGGTTGGGACAGTTGCCTCAATATAAATCAGCCATATTTAAGGTCAAATTCGTTAGTAAGTTTATATACAATCATTCTTGGGTCTTCATGTAGAACGTTGGTGGGCTCAGTTTGGAGATGATGTTCCTGAATTAAAAGCTTTTGCAGTTAAAATTCTTAGCCTAACGTGTTCGGCTTCTGCATGCGAGCGCAATTGGAGCATTTTCAATCAAATTTATACAAAGAGGAGAAATCGATTGGCGGCAGATCGAATGAACAAACTAGTTTATGTTATGTTTAACAAAAAATTAAAAGATAGATATCTCAAATTGCAGAATCATGAAAATATTGAGAATGAAATTGATCATTTGCTTGTTGATGAGTTACAATCTGATGATGAATGGGTTACTCCTAAGAATACTGATGTTTCTGAAGTTGAAGTAGAAGGAGAAACTCATGTCAATGAAGAAGATAATGAAGCAACTGCCCAAGTATATAAAAGGAAGAAACAAAGTGAGATTGAAGCTTCAAAAAAATTCAAAGGTATTCTTAAATATAATGAATTATTTTGTATGTCACTATTGTTTCATTTTATAGCTAATGAAATATTAACTGATATAGGAGATAAATGAAAAAATATTATAGATGAAGAAGAGTTTGAGGATGACTTTGACATTAATTATGAAGATTTTTCTGAAGACAATCAAAGTGATGACGAGCCTGCTTTGGGTCTTGATCCTAAGGGGATGTTTTATTTTTAAGTAAGTTTATTTTAAATCTTGTATTCCAGTAATATTATCTTAAAACAAATCTTCAAATTCATAGTTGACATAATATTTTGTTATTTTTTGTCATTATTTATAATTTTAAATTAATTTATTTTAATCGTTTTGAGGCTTACGCCTCGATCCGCCTCGAGGCTTATGCCTCGCCTCGTTTAGAAAAAACGCCACGATTCCCAATTTCGCTTTTTAAAACCTTGCTTTTTTCTATATTTACCTTATTAGAAATATTTTTTAGGAACTGATTGATCAGGATATTGATTTGTTATCATTCGTTTGAGAGGATGGAGTGCCAATTTTTAGTTATCGCTCCTCTTTAATCTCTTGTGCTGTGAATGGTGTATTATTTGGTACGTGCTATAGTTGAGTGAAATGATGCAATTTGTGATAAATTGAGCTAAACTTCTCTCGTTTAAGAACGTTTTGATCTTATGAAATAGTTATATATATTTGCTATTACAAGCAGAATTTTACTTGGATAAAGTTGGATTTGTAGTTTCAACTTTCATGCACATAATGTAGCACATGAAAGTGGTCCTATGATTTGGTCAACAAGAGCATAAGAAGCTCAAGTCATGAAGAGCATGAACAAGAGTAACATCACATGAAGAATTAGTTTATGCATTTAGTCTAATATTTTATGTATTTTCATGTATATGGTATTGTGAATGTTATGTGGATTTCATGTTGATGTATTTTGCTTTGTTAGTGCTTAATAGGTTATGTCCAAGTCTCAGAAAAGGATGTAATGGCCGGCCATGCTAGTATGCATGAGAGAAGGAGATGGTTATAGGTGGGCTCTAGTGGGCCCAAGCATGGGGCCAACCATTCCTTCCTTTCCTTTTCACACTTTATTTTGAATTTAAAGGAAGGGGTGTATTTCTTCATGATTTTTTCATTTGTAAAAAAGTATTCTATGATTGAAATGACAAAAGTTTTGGTTTGCTTACACAATTTTGGAGAGAATTTCAGAAGGTTAGGATGCTTGGTGGCCGGCCATGCTAGTATGCATGAGAGAAGGAGATGGGTTTGGTGTGTGATAGAAAAGTACCCCTCAAACTTAAGAAAAAATTTCATAAGATAGTAGTGAGACCTGCAATGCTTCAAGACACAGAATATTAGCCATTAAAATAGAAGCATAAAATTAAGTATTGTAGAGATGAGGATGCTCTGGTGGATGAGGGGCTACACTCTCAAAGATAGAATGTGAAACAAGTATATACTTGAAAACATGAAAGTTTGGAGTAGCTCTACTGATAGATAAGATTAGAGAGAGTCACCTTAGATGGTTTGAACACATAAAACGTCGACCTTCTGATAACCTGATTACGAGAGTAGATGTATTAGATTTGATCTATGTTAAGAAAAATAGAGATAGATCTAAAAAGACTTAGTTAGAAAATATTAGAAATGACATTTTTTATTAGATTTAAATGCGAATTTGACTCTTAATAGGGCACAATGGAGAAAAATGATTCATGTAGCCGCGCACGTAGTGGTATAAAGGCTTGATGTTGTTGTTGCAAAGTTTCATGTTTAAAATTAAGCGCCACAAGTTCATAACATTTACTGCCTACATTGCCACAAGTATTTACCATTAGAAGAAGGAAAAACAGATTGAAAGGCCCAGAAGTTGGGATATGGCTGTGCCAATTACATGTTGACCTTCTCCTACATGCCGATTACATCTTAACCTTCTCCTATATGAATACAAGAATGGAGGCAATTATTGAATACTGTAGCCATGCGATTGGATGAAAATCTCTTATTTTTTTAGATACAGTAATACTGCTGCTTAGGCCTTGCATGTTTGAACTTGTGTTTGATTGGTCTAAAATGGTAATGCTTCTATATGATATGGAGCTTCTAAACTAGATCTGGCAATTTTTTCTATGATAATTGCTGACTGATTTTTATCTTCTGTGATGTCTTCTGTTTGTGACTTTCATTACTCGCATGTTTAGTTTAGAGCTTGCTAAAATCTGAAATCTTCAATTTCAATCTTAATTGTTCAACTTTGACTTTTCCTATGTTATTAATGAGTTTTTAATTTCCAAGTAGAAAATTTTCCCCGTGAAGTATGCCTAAGTTTAGTTGCAATTGTCAATTGTTCGCCATTGATTACTGCTTTACCGAAAGAACTTTCTTTTACGATATTGATGTTTAGCAGCACTCTATTCCTTATTGAAGAACCACTGCATAATTCCCTTTCTTTAGCATTTGTAATTCTTCAGTGTAGACGATCCATTTTTTTGGTCTGCAGCGACATGTTGTACATGAGTTTTCATGCTGATTCTCTTTAGTTATAGACTGGATTTTTTCCAATGTTGCCATCTTATACATATAATTTCTAATAAAGACTATATGAATTGTACCAAAATGCTACTTATAAAGAATTATATAATATTTCTGACTGGGGCGCCAAATCCTCACCCGCAGTGTTGAAAAGCAGGCAAGTGGGATGGTAATTTTTCTACAAACTCATGTTTTTAAGTTAATTTGAAATCAACTAAATTAGTTTCAAGTCAACATGTGTCAACTTGAATCTTTTTTTGAGATAATTTCAACCTGATGATTTACTGGAATTTGATATAAGCTTATTCTCATTACAAAACATCTCCTATTTATAGAAGAAAATGGGGCAGCCAAGCAGTCCTTTTTTTTCTCCCATTAAACTCATTAAATTCAAGTAAATGGAAGGCTACAAGTCAGCCCAAAACATCACTTGAAAAGTCAAAAAAGGGGGCAGCTAGCTGTCCAGAAACAACAGCCAAACAGTCCAATTAAAGGCCATAATTAATTCCATAACAACACCCAAAAAGGCAACACAGGTCTTGACCTCTAAGCATTAACCAGTAGAACAAAAAATTCAGAATACCTGTGCCCGGCGGATCCACGAATTCTGCCGCAAATCCTGCCCGAAATCCTACCGAGGAACTGTAGATTCGGCGCCGTTTGCGATCAAATCCCGTAAACCACGTGAAACTGCCTTGATCGCATCACGGATCGTGCCTTTAAAACGAGATGGAAGCCCCCCTCTTTTGCGACCTCTTCCAACGCTCTCTGTCCCCACGCACGACCAAGGCTCTTTCCCGTCGCAAGACGAAGCTCCCGCTCTCGGTTCCTCTGTCCGACTCCTATCTCACACAAGGCCGAAGCCGATCGCACCTCTTCTATGCTCCCATGCACATCTCCTTCCTTCATCCCGATCACCCTTTCGATCTCTTCAGCTGAGAGAGAGAGAGTGACAGAAAGAGAGAGAGAGAGAGAGAGAGAGAGAGAGAGAGAGAGAGAGAGAGAGAGAGAGAGAGAGAGAGAGAGAGACATACCTCCTCCGATCTTCACTCCCAAAGCCGCTCCACCTCTGCCCTAGCTCTGACGCCGCCTCCCTCCGACGTCGTTTCCTCCCTGTTGTTTCGAAAGTTACGGCATTTTGACTGGAAGCAACTACAGGAGTCGCTTGCTGTGAGGTTAACTTTCTCCCTTTCACGCACGTCTTCGGCCAAATCCCGTGAAAATGTTGAAGGGATTTGGAATAAATTTTATATATTATAATTATAATTATATTAATTAATTTTAATTATTTTTTTAATTAGTTATAAATCTAATTATTATTAATTAATTATTATTTATTGAAATTAATTAAATGAGTTATAATTAATTATAGCATATCATTTTAATTAATTTTTATGAATTTTTGTTAATTATTTTAATTAGTCATAATTATTTATAAATAACTAATTAAATATAATTAGTTAATTAATTAATGCTAATAAAAAAAAGAGAAAATGCTTAATCCCCTCCACTCTTTTACCTCGACGCTCGTGTCGGACCGGCAAACCACCTAAGCACGCCTTTATTGGCCGTGGTAGGAGGGAACCCGGTGCGACACCTACGACGAGGTAGGCTAGTGACCCCTCGATCCATGTGTCAACCACGGCAACCCCGCGATGGTACGTACTCTTCTAGACTCAAAACCTTGCTTCAATGTCCGTGGCAAACCGGAGAACCGCCCCATGCATGCCTTTATTGCGCGTGGTGGGATGGGACCCTGGTGCGGCACGTACGGCCAAGCGGGCTCGCTTATTAAGTACTCCTGGGTGGGGGGAAATCGAAATTGATTATCAAAAATGCTTTTTATAAAACTTCCATGCACGCCTTTATTGCGCGTGGTGGGAGAAAACAAAAAATACAACCGCCGCGGTGTCTCACCAGCACCAACCGTGCACGTCTTTATTGACGTGGCAGGTAGGCAACCTCTTGGTTTTTTCCCCTAAACTGGGGGAGACACCGGGAGGCTGCCGAAATTTTGTCTGAAATACAGATAAGGACTTGGAACAAATTGGACTTGTGGACTTGATTCAATCTATTTAATTGAACTCAAACCCAAATGAATCATAACTTAAGCATGACTCAATGAACATGAACTTGGTTTGAACCAAGTGAGGACTTAGACTTGCCATATGAACGAACATGGAGGACTTGTGTAAGACTTGAGTTGGACTCAAGCTGAATTGAACTCATTCTTGAACTTGCAAATGACATTGAGCTCAAACTTGAACTCAAGAGAACTTGGCATCGAATAATAAAATGAACTTGAAATCCTCTTAAACTTGAATATGACAGCAAAAAAAAGTGGGTGTAGGAGGTTTTCCAGTGCGCCGCGAACATCGAAAATGGGCCTCAAAGTTTTGAGTTTTCAAGGTTATGCTTGCACGTGGAGAGTTGGCGACCACGACGACGAAATAAAATACGAATATTTCCTTTTAACTCTCATTTTGCATTACTTTTTTCACTTTTTTCTTCTTCTTTTTCTTGAAATATTTCTTTTCTCATTTTTTTCTCTCTTCCCCTAGTCTCGATTTGCGTACATTTTTACAAAATTTGAACATTGTCTCATTTTCCATGTCAATTTCGCCGGGTAATCGTAATTAAACAAATTAATAGTGAATTTAGGGTATTGTCGATGTCTTAATCACAATGGAGCAGTCCGCTTCGTGATGGAACATCATTTGGGCAGTGTCGAGGCTAATTTTCTTGAAATATGTGCTGTTGCATTAGAACCGCCTCAATTTATGTGCGCAACCTCAATTGAATAAATTGATTATCAGTTTTAAGTATTAGTGACATTCCGGATGCAACGGCGAAGTCCGTTCATCAATCAAACGCCATTTGGGTGTTGTCGAGCGTACTTTTTCTCGAAATTCGTGTTTTGCCTTCCGATTGACTATCATCCTTAGGTATTAGCGGCATATCGACCTCCTTGCACATTTTCATGCGAACAAATTGGTTATCATCTTTAGGTATTTGGGACGTTTTGAACGCAATGGCGAAGTCCGTTTCACATTTGTTAGTTATTTTGATGATGTTGAGGTCCCTTTTTCTCGAGATATGTGTCGTCACTTTGGCCCCCAGGCCACAACTTCGGATGATCCCAATTTACTGTAGAAGATGTAGTTCTTGAGTGTTAACGATAGTCCGGATGTAACAGCGCGATCTGTTCTGCGATTGGAAGTCATTTGGACATCAGTCGCCATCAATTTCAGGTGTCGGTCTTCCCATAGGACCGATGTCATTTGATTTGATTACAAGGGGCTTCGACCTAGAAGAATTCGATGTCCTGATTGTAACAGTGCAGTCCGTTTGGCAATTAGTTGTCATTTGACATTTCAAGTGATGTGTTTTGTCAAAGCGCGCGCTGTTAGACTCGCCAATTTTGCCCCTTTGCGCTTCGTTCACTGTATAGGGGTCAACACTCCTTTGTCATGACAAAATTGAATTTCGGCTGGGGAAGTTTTTTAATAGGAAGTGAAGGTGTTTTAAGTGGAAAGAGTTGATGGTGGCGAAGGAGTGGTGGGTGATGGGTTGAAGGAAGAGGAATTGAGGGGTTTTCGTAGAATGCAAATTAGGTTGTGTTTTGCACCAATGCGATAATGACAACATCAACAACATCAACCTTTGTCCCAATACGTGGGGTCGGCTACATGAAACCTTTTTCCCCATTGTGTCATGTTAAAAATTAAATTCTTGTTTAAATATTATAAAGAAAGATCATTTTTAATATTTTCTATCCAATCTTTTTAGGTGAGCTCTACCTAAAAATGAAAGGGAAAAAAATTCTTGAAATTTTGATTCTTGTCATCGAGCTAAGTCCATGGCATTTAACAGTGCGTAAGGTTGGCAAGTAAAAGTTCCCTATGTAATTCTTATTTAAGACTAGAAATAAAATAGCTAATTAGGGTAGATATTGATAAATGAGAAATTTTAAAAGCAAGATTTTCAAAGAAGTTTGATATTCAAGAACGGAAGGAGTTTGTGTTGATTGCAATAGATTTCCATGCAAACCTTCGTAAGAAAAAGTGCCAAAATGTTGTTAAAGATATCATGAATTCTGGCCAAGAAGGGTTTTGGTCTTTCATACGAGTCCATTGATACCATGTTGCCGCAAGGCCTTCAAGATGAAATGAAGCAATGCGAACACGATGGCAATCCTGAGTAGAATGAAAATCGAAATACTCATGAGCTTTAAAGATTCATATTCCCACATAAGATCCATTAAATCGAGGTAGTTCAATTTTCATATTTTTATGGAACGAAAAACATAAGAAAACCAGCGGCTGCTGGTGGGAAGGAGAATGGGAGGTTGAACCCAAGATTCTGGCGAACGGTAGTGGTTCTTGAGGAAGAGTTGTGTGGCTGTCCATGCAGAGGTTGTCAAGGCGCTCGTCCACGGAGTTCATGAAATTTTGAAATTGTTGTAGAGTGGTTCCAACGGATGTTAATTGCATGTAAGCTTGCTGAAAATTATTTTTGGATTTCTGAAAATTGGGATTTTTGGTACGTTTGCATGGAACGCAATGTGTTGGCAAGGTCAGAATTCTTCATGATGAGTGCTGATGTGAAACCAAATAGCCAAGGAGTTAACAAGAATGGTACCAAGAAGAGATGAAATGGCAGGAAATCCGGATCTTGAAGAAGTATGGGCTACAGGAGTGGGTGGACTGCAGAAATTGGAAAAACTGGGCAGCAGTAAATTGCAGACATGAAGGTGGGTTGAATAGGTGGCGGCTAATTGGAAGGAGCTGGGCAGTTGGGACGCGAAGGGTTGAAATCTTTGGAATGAAAGCTGACAGGGGCCGAAGGTGAGCAGGAAGCTTCTTGTGGCATATGGGGATGGCTCTTGCAGCAGGTTGGCGGCAGACTGGGTGGCGAACTGATCGGCTGGAAGTCTGTTACTAAGTGGAGAAGAGGGGAGTTGTTATGCTTCTTGATGGAGCAAGAAGTGAAGCACCTTTCAAGTAGGTGCAAACTCCAAGCTATAAGACGGAAAGGAGAAAAATAGAAATTCTTATTTCATACCCATGTTTACAACTATATGATTTATAGACAAAATGAGTGAATCAAACCCGTTGTGGGTCATTTATTAGACCATCTGGGCAAAATTGTAATTAAAAGAAAATGTATTAAAATATTATTTATGAATGCATATAGTTCTTGATAGCTTGCTGTCTATTTTTGTGGAGATGTGTTTGTGTCATTAAGTTGTCCTCTTCATTGACGAACTTTAATAATTGCCTTGTTGTCTTTTGATTGTTCTTCCTAGTATCTAATCTAATTGTTGTAATGTGCGTGCACCGACTTTGTGTTCAATTGAATATGCTGTTGCTTAACAATTTAGCTTTTTTGACTAATTATTGATTTGTAACAAAAGTCGCTAATGATCAATTTAAACATATTATAAATGATAATATTAAGATGGATGCGTGGTAGAATTATGAATGCTTGTATTAAGAATATGTTGAGAGTATTTTCGTTGGTGGAGGCGGGTTTGGGTGGTTTGGACTTGTAGAATGAATGGTTAAAAATGCATTCATAAGATGGGCAAATAAAATTTGTCCTAAAAGATTAGGAAGAGAGTCTATCAATGTTAACGTGAATAGAAGTGTAAAATAATTTGTTAAAAAAAAGTTTTAATGATAAAATGGATAGAACGATTTGAGAATGATGATTCATACACTGTTCCCAATTGAATACCTATTGCAGTCTGGCTCATTACATTTTGATAAAGATCTACATTGTTGATAAGATGCATAATGAAATTTGTTTACACGATAACAAAGTTTCTGTACTTTACTCCCAATTTGCATAAGGCTGACAACAATTGGATCTCGCTTCCAATTAGAAAGTCCATTCTGTTGTTGATAATTATACAAAAGGCTCATTAAATTTGTTTATTCATGGGGTAAGTTTCGGGGCTTATGCCTGTTAATTTTTATTATTAATGGACAATGACCTTTGGCATCTGTTATATTTTATCATACAGCTGATATATGCTATTTATATGTTGTAAACATACTGTAAAAACTGGAATGCAAACTTGATTTATTTCTTTCTTTATTGATGAACCAGATTTCCATAGTTCAAGATATGAAACAAGGAGCCACTTCTCCACTTCTTCTCCTTCAGGCATACTGAACTTATGCTCTCCGTCCATCCCAACTCAAAAAAGATGGGCTTCACATTCTGCAGCTACAAGAACCACAGATGATGACAGCAAGATTAGCATTGGACCAAAAAACATAAAACTCGAAAAAAATGACAAAGAAAGCGGATTCATCTACTATGGACCTATCTCAGCGACAATAAAGAAAGTGAAGCTTCTCTCTCTCTCCACTTGCTGTCTCTCAGTTTCCTTGGGCCCTGTAATCACTTTCATGACCTCACCTGACATGAATGTTATTCTGAAAGGAGCTGTTGCTAGCACTGTAATGGTTCTCAGTGCTTCCACAACCGCAGCTTTACACTGGTTCGTCAGCCCTTACATTCATAAACTCAGATGGAAGCCTGGTTCTGATTCCTTTGACGTTGAAATGATGAGTTGGTTGGCAACTTATATTCCCAGAACAATCAAGTTTTCTGATGTCAGACCTGCCAAGACCAATCGGCCATTTGTAACCTTCAAAGCTGATGGAAACTTTTATTTTGTCGATGCAGAGCACTGTCATAATAAGGCATTACTAGCAAGGCTGACACCCCAGGAACAAGCTCATGAGTCTGCTTTTAAAAACCTGTGACTCAGAGAAATCAGAGAATTTTTTCTTGGCTGCTAATTGATGCAAAACGGGCCATGTGTCAGTTGCTATTAAGTTTTTCTTTGGCGTGATATTCTGATTTTTATGTGAAACTTTATCTTTACATATAGTTTGAGAACTTGAGTTGTTTATGGCTATCATGACATCATTAATTCTTGTTGGTTATAAATTATGTGTGTTTCATGCACGTGTTGGGGATATTTAAATGTTTGTTCAATGCAGTTGGTTTTGTAAGCAAGCCGAGTTTAAATGAGCTCAAGTGGTATTCAACTTGGTTCTCTTAGCAAATAAGCTATAATTTATTATTTGTATTCATCTTGTTATTCATGAATGTTCTCAGTAGATATTTGCAAGAGGTTGTACCCTGATGTTGTGGACCTTCAAGCTAGAATATACAAAATAAAAAAAAAGAGCTCAAATAATTAACTGCCGGATATCCCGCTCGAATCATGCTCAAGTCATATTCGTCACGTCTACAATGTACACATCCTTATGCATGGCGCTGCTCATGAACACACGACAGTTGCCCGTCCCTTGCCTCGATCAAGTGTCCAAGCTCCTTGTTAAAATGTTGATGGAATGAAGCCTTCGCTTCTTCTTCGACCTCAACGACTCTAATGTTCTCTTGGCCTCTTCCTCCTTTCGCTTTCCTGTAACAAGAGACCCCCCAAATCCCGACCTTCATCTGCTCTTACTGAAGCCTAACCGAGCCCGAGCTCTTTATTGACATAGTTGCCGCCCTGCTTCTGTTTGAAGTCGCAGTTCTCATGCATCTCGTTGAGCATGCCTATCCCCTTACTATCGACCTCCAGTCTCTCGCCAACCGACCTCCGGTCCCAATCAGCAAGCCTCGCACAACCCTTCGATAGAACTCCTTATCTACCTCACGCACTACCCTCTCATTCATCTACGATTGAAAATCGCTCTAGTCAAACCCAATTCCAATCCTTTCGGTCCTGCTCAAAGGTTCCTGTAGTCGGACTCCTTTGTCAATCCCTACCTAGCTACTACAACAAGCCTCCCCTTCCTTCTATTAGCCACAAGCCTCCTGCTTCCGTGAACACCTCTTAAGAACCCTTTGCTTGAACACTAACTACAAGATTCCACTACTATTCCTTCACATTCAAGTGCCTTCCTCCCCTATTTTCTATCATACCATTTCCCAACAACAGAAGTGGCCCAAAATAGACCTGTCAATATTGGACCCGACCCGAAAACCCGATCTGAACCCGACCCGGAATTTTCGGGTTCGGGTTGACCCGAACCGAAGCGGGTCGGGTTCGGGTCCGAAAAACTGACCCGTTTGCAGAAACGGGTCGGGTTCGGGTTGACCCGACGGGTTGTCGAGTCAACCCGAAAACCCGTTTATTTTAAAAAAAATTCAAATTTCCCTGCCCTGCTCACTGCCCCCGCGCTGCCCGGCCTGCCCCTGCCCGCCAGCCCCGCTGGCTGCCCCCGCGCTGCCTGAGAGCCCGTTCGCAGTGCGACGCGCCGATGCTGCCCCGGCGCTGCCCGCTCGCAGTGCGACGCTGCCCCCGCGCTGCGGCCGCTGCCAGCCACACGCCAGCCGGCCCAGCCCCCCCGCTCGCAGTGCGACGCTGCGTCGCTGCCCCCCCGCTCGCAGTGCGACTGTGCGTCGCTGCCCCCCCACTCGCAGTCGCAGTGCAACGCTGCGTCGATGGCAGCGACTCGCTGCCAGCCAGCCGTCGCTGCCCCCAGCGGCTCCGCTAGCCCCCGCGTCACGCGCAGCGTCCCGAGATTCCATCCCGCGTCACGCGCAGCGTCCGAGACGGCGAGACTCCCGAGCAGTCCCGATTCCCGAAGGCAATGTTGCGTCCGCGGGTCGGGTCGGGTTGACCCGAACCCGAAGCGGGTCGGGTTCGGGTCCAGAAAATTGACCCGTTTGCAAAACCGGGTCGGGTCAACCCGAACCCGAATAATATCGGGTCAGTTTTGGGTTCGGGTCAACCCGACCCGTAACCCTAAATTGACAGGTCTAGCCCAAAATCACCTCAAGCAGCTCATAGCCCGCCTCACTTCAAAAAAAAAAAAGAAATGATTGAGAGAGAGAGAGAGAGAGAGAGAGAGAGAGAGAGAGAGAGAGAGAGAGAGAGAGAGAGAGAGAGAGAGAGAGAGAGAGAGAGAGAGAGAGAGAGAGAGAGAGATCTACGTTCTGGACTGCGGAGGGAACGTTGGAGGAAGCGGAAGCGGGATTCCTGAAGGAAATGGATTCCCCTCTTCATTCCTTTTTCATGATTGATGATCCTCGAGTTTCATCCCATATCTTTTCTTGATGAGGGTTTCTCAGTTTCGCTAAGCCGTTTTTGTTTGCTTGTTTTTTTGCTTTCTTCCACCATCTTGGTGGATTCTCTTTGGATTTTCTCATTTTTATTGTTTGTGATCATCTTTCTTTTGTCGTTTCATGGATTCTTTATCTGATTTTCCTTTAAAACCATATATGAATTCTTCTTTGGTTTCAGATGTTTTCCCGACGAGAATTAAAGCGTGGAATGGAGTATTGACTTCTAGTCAATCTTCATCCAAACCTTTCTCAGTTTCTTTTTACCTTCTTATGATAATCTTGCTTTGTTCTCTAAAGGTGATGTCTCTGTTGCTTCGGTTAAATGGGGCCTTACACTTGTAGGATACGCATTGGGTAAGAGTCCTTATTTTGAAGCTTTAAAATTTGTCATGCATAAGGTGTGGAAACTGAAAGGTGGCTTTACCCTTCTTTCTTTGAATGACGGTTTTGTTTTTATGAAGTTTTCTTGTCCGGAAGATTATGAACTTGTGTGGTCTGGTGGCCCTTAGTTTTTCTTTGGTAAACCCTTTATTATCCAGAAATGATCGTCTCTTTTTCGTCCTAAGCGTGAAGAGTTTACGTCCATTCCTTTATGGGTCAAATTTCTTGATCTGCCCTTTTTATGTTGGACGCCGAAAGGCATTTCAAAGATTGCTAGTTTGATCAGGGTTCCTATTGTTGTAGATTCTTTAACTGCAAAGCAAATGAGACTCACTTTAAATAAGGTTTGTATTTTAGTTTTTAAGGATTCTATTATTTCAGATGAAGTTAATATCTCTATTGCTGGAAACATTTTTCCTCTAAAAGTTATTTACGATTGGATGCCTACTTCCTGTCAAGGTTGTGGTTCAATTGTTTATCCATTTGTGTTGTGTCCGACTCAGCCGCCACAGCAATTGAAGGCAGCTAGTGAAAAATCGTTCGTGAGCAACATGAAGACTTTTAGAGACCAAATAAGTGAAGAAGCAAAAATAGGAAGGATTGGAATGTTGCTTCAGGTTCAATAAGATCTTCTTCTTTTAAACGACCTCAGAATTTTTTTCAAAAGAAAGATCATGATCCTTCTAATACTCCTATACTTTCTAATTCTTTATTAAATTCTTAAAGAAGGTTTCTTTAAATGAGTTGAAAATTTTTGATTCAAATTTAGCTTCTTGTAGTTCTCAAGGATAATTTGATTCATGTTTCTAAAAATTTGGAGGTTGCGGTTAATTCGATTGAAAATTTTGAGAGTTTGGTTATCTCTTCTTCTAATGAGATTTTACTCAAGTTAAATCTGTCTACTGATGAGATTGTTACTAATCTCAATTTAAATAATAATTTGGGTATCTCTAATGATCCGTATTTTGTTGAAATCTTCATTCGATTTTTTTGATTCTCATAATAAGTTTCAGGTGTTGGATTCACTCATTAATGATGCTTCTTTGGATGCGAAATAATGGTTTACAAAAAAATATCTACATCGGTTATTACTATTCCAGAATAGTTTGGTAATAAAATCGCTATCACTATTTTAGTAAATGTACTAGATCGAAAGCTGTCAGGAAGGCCACCAATTTGAATATTAAACATTAATGACTTTGCCTAATATTATTTCCTAGTATGTGAGAGGCTTTAATTGTTTAGATAAAGTTAAGGCATATGCTGATCTTGTTAACAAGTTTGAGGCTGATTTTTATTGCATACTTGAAGCTAAAATTAATATTGATATTCTTGGTAATTCTTGGTTTGGGGCTAGACATATAATCTTTCAGCAAGAAGGTAGTTGTAATAATTTTAATTTTTCTGGTGCTGGTAGAATTTGGTTAAAGTGGAATACTTCTTGTATTTCCTTCATTTCTATTCTTATTTCTAGTCCAGCTTATTCATTGGGTTATTAAATTTGATTCCAATTCCTTTTTTATTACGGCTATTTATGCTTCTAATTCTGCTATGAATAGAATTAATCTTTGGAATGATATTCTTCATCTCTCTTCTAATATTACTGAACCATGGATTGAATTAAGATATTTTAACTGCTGACATTTTTCTAATGAAATATTTGGTGGTAGTGCTATTTCTTATAATATTTTGGGAGCCTTCAATCATTATATTTTTAATTATGGGCTTTTGGAGCTTTCGAATATTGGTAATTTTTATACTTGGTTCAATCAACAGAGTAAGAACCCTATTCATATTAAATTAGATAGGTTTTTGTTAATAACTTTTCGTTGAATGCTTTTCCTTCTTCCTTTTATGTTGTTGATATCCCTCTTTGCTCAGATCATTCACCTCTAATTGTTTGTAGCAATAACTGTTCTTCTTCTAATTATATATTTTTGTTTAAAAATTATTGGTGCAAATATGATAGTTTCTGGGAGTTGCTTATTGAGGTTTTTTCTAAAGCCTCTCTTGGTAATCCTATCAATAATATTTATACTAAGCTTAGGCTTCTTAAAGTCATAATTAAGAAGCAAGATTGGGCTTCCTCTAAGCATCTTTCCTCTTCTATTGAAAATATTAAGAAGAAACAGAAGTGATCTTTGCAGTCTACTTTCAAAATGATCCGATGAATGAGAATCTCAATTTAGCTCAAATTAATGTAAGCTTCTCTTTATAAAGATCAACTTTCTCTTTGGTCTTCTTGAGTTTCTCATAGGGCTAAAAAAAATGGATGACTCATGGAGAAGATGATTTAGGGGTTCTTTATTCCAAAATCAAGTGTAGGTAGAATTACAATAAGATTAATGGTATTTCTTCTCGTCAAGGGATTATTATGGACCCTATTGAAATTGCAAATTCTTTTGTAAATCATTTTAAATTGATTTTTAATTCTCTTGTGCCAGCTAATTCTTCTTCTTTTAATATACCAGTGGGAAATGCTATTCTAGATTGTTTAAAGTTGCTTTGGTTCACCTCGTTTTGGTTGAAGAAATTAGAAAGGTTATTTTCCATAATCCAAAGAACTCTGCCCCTAGTCCAGATGGCTATAGTTTTGGATTTTTTAAGTATACTTGGGAGGTTGTGGGTCCTACTTTAGGTAAAGCTGTTCTTTATTATTTTAATTATGGTTTTATGCCTAAAGCTACTATGGAGTTTGCCATTTCTCTTATTCCCAAAATGAATAATGCTTTTAATGTTTTAGATTTTAGGCCTATCTATTTATGCAATATTTTTTATTAAATTGTGGCTAAAATTCTTGCTAACAGAATGCAAAGTATGATGCCTTTTATTATTCATAAAAGCTAATATGGGTTTATTAAGAAGAGGATATCTATGGATAATATTATTCTTCATGCTGAACTTCTTAGATATTTTAAACATTATCCTAGAGATAAGTTTTTTTGTTCTAAAATTGACATTCATAAGGCTTTTGATACAATCTCTAGAGATTTCTTAATCTCTAGGATGATTCAAAAAGGTTTCCCACAGATTTTCATTACTCGGGTAATAGGTTGCATAGAAGATGTTCATTTTTTTATTATTCTTAATGGCTATATGCATGGGTTTTTTTAATTCTACTTCAGGTATTCGATAATGATGTCCGCTTTCTCCTTATCCTTTATATATTATTATGGATGCATTGTCTACTATTTTGAAGGATGATGCTCAAAATAATAGCTTTGAGGAGATAAAAGTTGGTGATAATACTAGTTCTCATCTTCTTTATGCAGATGATGTTATCATTTTTGGGAAAGCTACCTTGAAGAATGCTAGAAAACTTGAATGATAACTTAGACTATTTTTTGGCTGTCACTGGCTTATTGGTTAATACTAGTAAAATCTCTCTTATTTTTTCTAAAGATTTTCCTTTAGAAGATAATATTAGTTACATTGTTGGCATTAGAATGTCTTATAATACTATTAAATATTTAGGTTTTCCCCTCTAGTAAGAAATTGAAAGTTCCTGATTTTCAGCCT
The DNA here is from genome assembly GCA_016618105.1 of Dendrobium huoshanense. Classification (NCBI taxonomy): domain Eukaryota; kingdom Viridiplantae; phylum Streptophyta; class Magnoliopsida; order Asparagales; family Orchidaceae; genus Dendrobium; species Dendrobium huoshanense. The sequence continues at coordinate 13,716,700 of CM028349.1, read as the reverse complement.
TTATTTAGTAGGATTACTATTTTGTTGGCTGGTTGGAAAGCTAAATTCCTCTCTTTTACTAGGAGAGTTCAATTTTTGAATTTCACTATTTCCAATATTATTTTGTATTGGGTCATGGGCATTGCTTTGCCTAAATATTGTTTTAAATTTATTAGAAAAGTTTGCTCTAATTTCCAGGTTTTTCTCTTGGAAAAAGTTTGTAAGCCTAGAGATAATTTTTTATCATGATGCTTCATTTCTTTTTTGGGTTTGGGGTTAAATTTAAGTATTTATCCTTTTGGAAACCTTGGTAGAAGTAGATTTCCCTTGGGTGTTAGAAATATTAAAAGAAAGATTCATTTTAATATTTTTCTTAATTGCTCTCTTTCTTTATATTGGGATTTTTTCTGATTTATATTTGTTAACCTGATAAAAGCTAGAGAGTTGCTATTTGCATGTATTGCTTGGAATGGAGTTACATTCTTGTAACATAAGAGGTGTATAGCTTTTGATGATTTCAAATATTATTATTTTATCATTTGTATAGTTATCTAAATGTGATTATTCTTTTAGTATTATTTCTAAATTCTTTCCTAACACTTTTTCAATTACTGGAATTTCCTCTCTTAACTTTAATTCTCAAGTAAAAATTTCTTATTTCTGTATGTTAGTTGTTTTTGGAAAGAGAGAAATAATAGGAAGTTTCAGAATAATTTTTTTTACTCTTGTGTGGCTATTGGAAATCTAAAAATGGGTGTTTTAGCATTAACCAGGTCAGGATAGTCAATCTGAATACTATTTGCCATTCTTGGCAAATACTCCTAACAGGACTCTCTAACATTTCAGGAAAATCAAACTCCAGGCTATGCATGAGATACTTTGTGTATTTAAAACTTATATTTTTTCTTTGAATTAAGTTTGAGAGAGAGTGATTGTAATTGAGTGAATACACACACACACACACACACTTTAGGAGATATTGAGAAATTTGTACTGATCGTACGGGACGAACATAGTTCTTACGGGACGATCAGGTCAGTTATCTCCTTGTAAGAGTAATGGAACGAACAAAAGTTGAAAGAAAATTTTTTTAAGTCCTGATCGTCCAGGATGAAGTGTATTCGTCCCAGGATGAAATGTTCTCTGGAAAATTTTCGTTCAGAACGAAGTGTATTCATTCCAGGATGGGTTGCTCTCTGGAGTATTTTCATCCACGACGAAGTGTATTCATCCCGGGACGAGTTGCTCTCTGGAAAAATTTAGTCCGGACGAACCCATATTCGTCCCAGGATGAGGTGAACCGACTTTGAAATTTTAGTGACGTTCTGCAGTTTTTGGGAACCGACCTATGGAATAACTGTTCGTATCGAATGAACCTAGTTTGTACGGGATGATGTGTGTGTACGAAGTCATTTCATACCCATATACATTAGGTTCGTTTCCAACACATTTAAGTAAAATCATTCAGGACGATCCACGATCGTACAGGATGATCCAATGCATATTGACTTGAAAATTTGCAGTTTTTGGATGGTTTTTAGTGTGTTTCCTATAAATAGTTCAAACTAAACTGCCACTTAATATTTTTGCCTACTGATCTTTGTGCCTATTGAAAGAAGAGTCAAGGAGAGAGTGTGAGAGAGTGTTTGAAGGAGATTTCTCGCCATTGGAGCGTGAAGGTTTCACTTGGTTCTCAAAGGTAAGAGTCTTTACTCTTGGTTTGTGATTACTTCACTCTTTTCTCTCTTCCTTCTAGAATTCTTGTAAAGAAGATCTATCAAGGAGATCCGGTACTCAGCCGACACTTGAAGCGTGTGAACAGCCGAGGGTTCTCTGCCCACACTAGGAGAGTGTGAAAGGACAAAGGGTTCTCTGTCCATACTAGGAGAGTGTGAACAGCTGAAGGGTTCTCTGCCCATACTAGGAGAGTGTGAATAGCCGAAGGGTTCTCTGCCCACACTAGGAGAGTGTGAAAGGATGAAGGGTTCTCTGCCCATACTAGGAGAGTGCGAACGGATGAAGGGTTCTCTGCCCATACTAGGAGAGTGTGAAAGGACGAAGAGTTCTTTGCCAACACTAGGAAGAGTGTAAAAGGACGACAGTTCTCTGCCACACCGGGTAGTGGTGGAAGAGAGTTTTGTTAAGGCTTCTCCGCCTTGCTGTGGGTGCAAAAGGAGAGTCACTAGTGGTATTAGTGCAATACTTGGAGGGTGCCTCCGGGGAGTGGATGTAGGTCTGGTTTTGACTGAACCACTATAAATCTCATGTCTTTATTTTTCGTTACTTTTTATTTTTATGTTTTTACCTTTAAAAACTGTGGTTGAAAAATATTTTCTAAAAAAATTCACTAAAGTTTTATTTTCGTTTTCTAATTTAAAAAGTGGGTTAATTTTTTAACTACCAATTCACCCCTCCTCTTAGTTAGCCGTGGGACATAAGCTTTGGTTTAATAACCTAATTCATAGTGAACGAGTTTCAACAAGTGGTATCAGAGCTTTGTTTCAAAATCATAAGTTTAGACTACTTTTTGATTAACGTAGATGGCTATATTTAGAAACTGAAATACACTCGAGGGTTACTCTATAATTAGACCTCCACTATTCGATAATATACCTTTTAATTTTTGGAAAACACGCATGTCTATATTTTTACAATCACTTGATTATCGTATGTGGATCTTAGTTCAGGTAGGGTATACAAAGCCACTAGACTAGCTGACAGAGTTAGAGTTAAAACACCTTTTATAGACTAGATAGTAGAAGAACGTGACTTAGCACAACTAAACGACAAATGCTTGAATAGTTTCTTTTGTGCTTTAAAATCAAAAGACTACATGCAGATTTTCACTTCCAAAAGTGGGAAGGACATATGGGATAGACTTTATATAACTTATGAGGGGACTAATGAGGTTAAGAAATCTAGACTTAATAGCTTGTTGCATGATTATGAACTATTTCGCATGAAACCAAATGAATCCATTTCTGATATGTATACAAGATTCATACAAATAGTCACCTCTTTGTATGCACTGGGTAGGGAACTGACGAATTCTGAAATGGTTAATAAGATTCTTCGTTGTTTGCCTACTACTTATGATGATAAAATTATTGTAATTACAGAGTCTAAAGATCTAAATATTTACTCTATTGACAATCTTCTTGGTTCGCTAATTGCTTACGTGTAAAGAGTTAGCCAACGAAAGATTGATGCAGCTGAACCACGAAGGGAGAAGAATATAGCACTAAATGTGGAAGAGTCTGAGAGTGAACACTCACAACCTAAGGATGAAGACGATATCACATTGATGACTAGACAATTTATAAGCTTTTTGAAGAGGAAGCAGAAGAGACGTCAACATTGGAATAGAGATAAATTTAATAGAAATACTAAGCCTTCAAATGATGTGATTTGCTATGAGTGCAGGAAACCTGGTCATATCAAGACTGAATGCCCAAAACTCAAAGCCACTCCTAGAAAGAGAAGATAGAGGAGAAACTAATTGTAAAGAAAGGCAAGAAGAAGTTTCAAAGAGCTTTCTGGGCAGACTCAGCTTCAGATTCATCAGAGACTGAAAAGGAAAAAGAAGTCACTAATCTATGCGTAATGGTTGATAGTCTTGAAGAGGTATGTGACTTAACCTATGATGAACTTTTTGAAGTTTCTAAACACATGCATGATGCATATAGGAAAATGAAGAAAATGCATGCTAGTCTAAGTTTAGAGTTTGAAGAATTATAAAATGAACATGAAATCCTTAGGAAAGATCATACTTTAATTGATGACAACCACATGAAATTACTTGATGAGTTTGATGACTTGAATAAAAAATATAAAAATTTAAAATCATCCTATGCTGAACTTGAAAAGAATTTAAAAATTTTAAGGATGAATCAGAGAGCAAAATTTATAATCAAATTATACAAATCGAATTTTGAAAGATATGAATTCATTTTATAAATTGATGATAAAAGCTCTCGAGGATAATAGGATACCCCCTAAACTTGAAGATTTTACTAATCCTATTATGTATCCTAAATTTATGCATTTCCTAAATAGACAGATGAATGGTAGATGACTTAGGAATCTATTTCAAAAGTCAAATGTAATAATTATGGATTATCTGGACATATAACTCACACCTGTACTTTGAAGATAAAAACTTATTTGGTGTGGAGACCTAAGATGCATAAACCTAGATATATCATATATGCATCTGATTATAAATTGCCATAAGGAGAACCCAAACTTGTTTGGGTTCCCAGGTCTAACGTTTGATAATTTTGCAGGGTCGCTCTCACACAAGACCTCATGAGAGCATATGGTACCTGAACAGCGAATGTTCAAAGCATATGATTGGAGATACTGCACAATTCATATTGTTGGAAGCCAGGAGTGGAGGCAAGGTTACACTTGGAGATAACACCACAAGGAAGGTGGTTGGATCAGGTATGATTGGAAATCTTAATAAATTTTATATTGAGAAGGCGTTATTAGTAGAAGGCTTAAAGCATAACCTATTAAGTATAAGCCAGCTATGTGATAAAGGATATTGTGTGAAATTTTTTTCTACTAGCTGCATATTAAGCCTAAATGATAAAGATATTTTGAATGGTAAAAGGGTAAATAATGTTTATATGCAAGACTTGAATTATATTCAATCTCCTACTGCTTTTTGTTTGAAAACTGTATCTGATGAGTCATGGATTTGACATAGGAGACTTTGTCATTCTAGCATGAAAAACCTTAGGAGGATTACCCAAAAGAACTTGGTGAGAGGTATACCAAAACTAGACTTTACTAAGGACCACCTTTGTGATGCATGTCAATTAGGAAAGAAAGTGAAGTCCTCTTTTCAGTCCAATAAGGATCTTAGAATAAGTAAATCATTAGAGATTTTGCATATCGATCTTTTTGGACCAGTTGGAACTGTGAGTCTAGGAGGGAAGGTATACGGATTTGTGATTGTGGATGATTACTCAAGATTCACATGGGTTAGATTTCTATTTCATAAGAGTGAATCATTTGAGGAATTTAGAAATTTTTTTACTTGGATTCAAAGAAAACTTGGGTGTGAAATTATTTCTATATAAAGTGATCATGGAAGAAAATTTAAAAATGAGAAATTTGAAGAATTTTGTAAGGATAAAAGAATTGATCACAATTTTTTTGCACCTAGAACCCCTCAGCAGAATTCAATAGTCGAAAGGAAAAATAAAACATTAATAGAAGCCGCCCGAGCAATGTTGGCAGAATACTCACTTTCTAAATATTTTTGGTGGTTACCACTGCATGTTATGTTCTAAATAGGGTGAATATGAGATCAAAATTAAATAAAATACCCTATGAGTTACTAAAAGGAAGAACACCAAATTTGTCTCATTTGCATGTTTTTGGGTGCAAGGTGTTCATTCATAATAATGAAAAATCTGCCTTAGAAAAATTTGATCCAAAATCAGATGAAGGAATTTTTGTTGGATACTCAAGTGTTGGAAAATCTTATAGAGTATTCAATAGAAGAACTTTGGTAATTAAGGAGACCACACAAGTTGTATTTGATGAATTTGGAATTTTGGAAGAGCCAAATGTTATAGAAGATGAGATTAAGATTAACTCCCAAAAGATTGATAAAATGAATTTGGAAGAAAATTTGGAAGAAAATGTGAAAGAAAATTTGGAGATAGAAAACCCTTTGCCTAGAGATTTTAGATTTTCTAAAAACCATCCAAGGGAATTGATTATAGGTGAACCTAGTGAGGGTGTAAGGACTAGGCATGGATTAAACAAAGAAGTCAATCATTCTGCCTTCATTTCAACTATAGAACCCACAAATATTGATCAAGCACTTTCGGATGAATTTAGGATTTTGGCCATGCAAGAAGAGTTGAATCAATTTATAAGAAATAAAGTTTGGGAATTGACTACAAGGCCAAAGGATCAAAGTGTAGTTGGAACTAAGTAGATATTCAAAATAAAATGAATGACTCAGGGGTAGTCATTAGAAATAAGGCTAGATTAGTTGCTAAGGGGTATAATCAGATTGAAGGGATTGATTTTGAGGAGACTTTTGCCCTATAGCTAGACTTGAAGCAATTAGGATTTTGCTAGCTTTTGCCTATTTTAGAGGATTTAAATTGTATCAAATGGATGTAAAAATGCCTTTTTAATCGGGGTAATTCAAGAAGATATTTTTGTAGAACAACCACCATATTTTGAAATTTTTAAATACCCAAATCATGTTTTCAAGTTGAAAAAGACATTATATGGATTGAAACAGGCACCAAGGGCTTGATATGAGAGGTTGAGCTCATTCTTACTTGAAAGATCTTTTGAAAAAGGAAGCGTGGATACAACTCTCTTTTTAAAGAAATGTGGAAAGGATATACTCATTGTTCAAATTTATGTGGATGATATCATTTTTGGATCTTCAAATAAAAATCTTTGTGATGATTTTTCTAAAACAATGAGTAGTGAATTTGAGATGAGTCTAATGGGAGATTTAAGTTACTTTTTAGGATTTAGCATTAAACAAATTGAGGAAGGTATATTTCTTACTCAGTCAAAGTATATTAAGGACATCCTCGAAAAGTATGAAATGGATAATGCTAAACCTGTTAGTACACCAATGAGTTCCTCAGTTCAGTTAGATAAGGACCCTAAGAGAAAATCTGTTGATCAAAAGAAATTTAGAGGTATAATTGGATCTTTACTTTACTTGACTGCTAGCCGACCCGATATCATGTTTAGTGTTTGTTTATGTGCTAAATTTCAATCAGATCCAAAAGAATCACATTTGACTGTAGTGAAAAGGATTTTAAAATATCTGTTAGGAACTCAGAACTTAGGAATTTGGTATCCTAAGTTTAGCTCTTCATTTAAAATAATTGGTTATTTAGATTCTAACTTTGCAGGTTATAGGGTGGATAGAAAGAGCACTTCTGAAACATGTCAATTTATTGGAAATTCTCTAGTCTCTTGGTCCAGTAGAAAATAAAATTCAGTAGCGCTATCTACTGCAGAAGCTGAATACATTGCATTAGGATGTTGTGTGGCATAAGTACTTTGGTTGAAATAATAATTAATTGATTTAGGATTAACTATAGTCACTATTCTAATTTATTATGATAACACTAGTGCTATTTGTATTTCTAAAAATCTATTCAACATTCAAGAACCAAATATATAGACATAAGGCATCATTTCATAAGTGATCATGTATCCAAAGGAGAAATTGAACTCACTCATGTTTCTACTAAAAATCAACTTGTAGAAATTTTTACAAAACCTTTAGCCTTTGATAATTTCAGTGCATTAAGAATAAGATTTGGTGTGATTGATTTGAATGCTTAATTAAAAATATTTTTGCAACATTGATGTTTGTTTTTCTAGTTAATATTTTTATGTGTTTTTATGTGTTTGCGAAATTGTATGTGTAATTTTCTTAATTTTGTATTTGTGTTCTTCATTTTTCAGTGAGTTTTTTAGTGTGTTTGCGTTTTAGTTTTAATTGAGTGCATGATTTAAAATTTTTGAGTGTCCATCGTCCGGGAAATTTTTTTTTCGTACAGGACGATTTGTGTAGTGTATTTAACTATTGAATTTTGAACCATTTTCATGCAGATTTCAATTTTTAATTATCACTTCGTCTGTATGATCATCACGATCGTCTGGTACGAAATGTTTTTAAAACGACGAGGATGAATGAATAAAGCAGTTGAATGGATAAGGTATTTTTTAATACTAACTTCGTACGTATGAACCTTTGGTTCGTCCGGACGAACACATGTCGGTTTGATGTAGGGGATGAATTTAACTGCCTTTAAAAAGATTATAAGTATTGATCGTTCCAGGATGAACACATGTTCGCCTGTACGATCAGTCTGGTCAAAAGTCTGTATAAAAGGACTCTTTATAAGTTGTGTTGATTACAAAAACTGTTTCATTTTGACGCTTTAGTTCGTCCATATGAAATTTTTTCGTACGGGACAAATCGAAAAATTCGTACGAGACGAAATTTTTTCATCTAGTACGAATGTGTCATTTTCAATAAATAAAAGTGCTTTTAAACTCAACAGTCACACTCAAAACTTCACTTTCAATCTTTTTTGTACTTTAGATCTTTTTCAAATGGCAAGTTTAAGTAAGAGACAAAAGATTCTGGCAAAGAAACCACAATAGAAATTCTTCTTAGAACTTTCTTTCCAAAGCAAATGAGGAATCTTTTCTAGGTTTGTCTCAGCAAAGATCACACCCTCCAGAATCCTAATCCAAGAACAACTTACCTTTCAGGTGATGAACTTATTTGCTTCAACACTATTTGGTTTTATCCTTACCCTCGTCTATCTCTACAATAAAAAAACCTTTCACTACTTTCTCGCCAACATGTCCTTTAATTCTGACCATTCTATAATCCGTTCCTTTGTCTTTAAACAAAAAGTTGAAATCACCAAGGCTGACTTAGGAGCCTTTTTGAATTTAAGGATGGAGGGAGCTAGAGCTCATCACTTGATCAACACTTATGATTATGCATGGTATGAAATTAATAATGTGATTAGAGGAAATAATTTGAATGAACATGTGCCTAAAGTATCCGGTCTAGTCCGTAATGCTTATATCTCTCTTCTTTCTATGGTGACCTTCTTGATCATGACTAAAGAACCTATAGATGAAGCCCAACTTATCCTTGACTATCTTTATAGGCTGTCTGAAATTGGTCATGTAGAGCATAAGAGAAAGAAGAACATCGCCTTAGGACATCTAGTTACCTATATTATGTACAAGAAATACAATTTGGTTCATCCTGATCAAGAGTTTGAATAACCGCTCTACTATAATAACGGATCATTTAGAGCAATCTTCAAAGAAGAACCAAGTAAAACACATGTCATTAGTGATATAGAGGAAGAACCAAAAGATGCACCTGCACCCACCAATGAACCAAATTATCAGGATTTGGTTCAAAGATTTGATCGCCTAGAGACTCATTTTGATCAACATTTTGATCAAATTGAGACTCATCTTCAGTAGCAGGACGCACAGTATCAGCATGACATGAGTTTTATGAGGGACTAGATGAATGATATTAGTACCAATGTGCTTATGATGAGTACTTACTTTAACATCTTTGGTGCTGCACCCCCTCCTCCTCCTCCAGATCAGGATCCTTCTTAGTGATAGTTGCACTTGTTTTTATGTATTTTCTGTAGTTTGTGTATTAGTTGTTGCTTTAAGAAAGTTTATTGTATTTTCTTTTCTTTAGATGTTTTATTTTTGTATTGATATCCTAAGCTTAGATTGTAATATCTTCATATTGATATCAATATATGTTCTCATGTTTTGGCTTTAATGTTTTTGAAATATGTGTTAGCCTTTATGAAAATAATTAGATTTTTGATCTTAATAGTGGTATACTTTGAAATGCAAGTTAAAATTAAATTCATTAGAAAATCTATTTTTTTTTATTTAAGTTTTGCTTATAACTTGATTTATTAAGATTGTCAATTTCATGTCTCTTATTTAGACTACATTAATGTCTAATATTATTATTGCAACTGTGATGTTTTCTTATTTTATATTTCACATTATCAATAAATATTTATGCACTTAGAAAAATTTTAAATTTTTTATTAATGATTTTGGAAAGATCAAAATTACTCTTGAAAAATGTACAAATGTAAAAAAATTAAAAGAAATACGCAATGGTTCGCAGGTTGAAAAATAGTAACAAAATAAGCCCACAAGTAAAAAGATGCACAAAAAATGTGCCACAAATGTAAAAAGATGCGCAAAGCGCCACATGTGGTAGTTATTTCTTTCTTTTATCTTTTTAATCTCTTAATTCAAATTGATCTACTGTATATTTATATTTCATTTTGAAATTTGAAATATATAAATTTTTTATTCATCCTTTTTACAATTATTTTTTCTATCTTAGAGTCTAAATTGACTCATATTTTTGATATATTCTTTCTATTATCATTGTTATATCTCTTCTTAAATTTTATGAATTAATATGATTTGCCTAATATTTAATTTTATTTGCATAACTTATTTCAATCACTTTCAAGATTGAATTATCAAATGATTTTCATATGTCTGCTTACATATCAAGTCTTTTTCTTCTTCTCTTTTTGCTGTTGTCAAAAAGGGGGAGAAATTATTTGTTCTATCGTAGTGTTTGTGTGTATTTGTTTTGTGTTTGTTTTGTTTTGTATCTCTAAAAATTTTGAAAACAAAAATTTTTTTATTCAAATACCTCCTTATTTTCATGTGTTCATCATTTAAGGGTGAGTTTAGGAGATTTTTAGAATTTGAAAATTATACAAATAATAATTGTTTTGTCATCATAAAAAAGGGGGAGATTATTAAGAGAGTTGCTATTTGCATATTTTACATTCTTGTAACTTGTATAGTTTTAATGATTTTAAATATTATTATTTTATGTATAGTTATCTCATAACACTTTTTGGAAGAGTTGTTTTTGCTCTTGTGTGTACTAACATTTTAGGAAAATATCACTCCAGACTACAAAGACTTCAAATCAAATTCAGCATGAGATACTTTGTGTATTTAAAACTTGTATTTTTTTTTTAATTAAGTTTGAGAGGGAGTGATTGTAATTGAGTGAACACACACACACACACTTTAGGAGATCTTGAGAAATTTGTACTGATCGTACGGGATGAACATAGTTCGTACGGGACGATCAGGTCAGTTATCTCCTCGTAAGAGCTACGAAACGAACAGGAGTTGAAGAAATTTTTTCTAAGTCCTGATCGTCCAGGATGAAGTGTATTCGTCCCAGGATAAAATGTTCTCTGAAAAATTTTCGTTCAGAACGAAGTGTATTCGTTATAGGATGAGTTGCTCTCTTGAGTATTTTCATCCAGGACGATAAGTATTCATCTCGGGACGAGTTGCTCTCTAGAAAAATTTCGTCCAGACGAACCCATATTCATCCCAGGATGAAGTGAACCGACTCTAAAATTTTAGTGACGTTCTGCAGTTTTTGGGTACCGACCTATGGAATAACCATTCATATCGGACGAACCTAGTTCGTACGGGATGATGTGTGTGTACGAAGTCATTTCGTACCCATATACATTAGGTTCATTTCCAACGCATTTAAGTAAAATCATCCAGGACAATCCACGATTGTACAGGATGATCCAATGTGTATTGACTTGAAAATTTGCAGTTTTTGGACATTTTTTGTGTCTTTCCTATAAATAGTCCAAACTAAACTGCCGCTTAATCTTTTTACCTACTGATCTTCGTGCCTATTGAAAGAAGAATCAAGGAGTGAGTATGAGAGAGTGTTTGAAGGAGATTTCTTGCCATTGGAGCGTGAAGGTTTCACTTGGTACTCAAAGGTAAGAGTCTTTACTCTTAGTTTGTGATTACTTCACTCTTTTCTCTATTCATTCTAGAATTCTTGTGAAGAAGATCTATCAAGGAGATCCAGTACTCTGCCGACACTTGAAGAGTGTGAACAGCCGAGGGTTCTCTGCCCACACTAGGAGAGTGTGAAAGGATGAAGGGTTCTCTGCCCATACTAAGAGAGTGTGAACTGTCGAAGGATTCTCTACCAACACTAGGAGAGTGTGAACAGTCGAAGGGTTCTCTGCTCACAGTAGGAGAGTGTGAAAGGACAAAGGGTTCTCTGCCCACACTAGGAGAGTATGAAATGACGAAGGGTTCTCTGTCAACACTAAGATTAGTGTAAAAGGATGATGGTTCTCTGCCGCACCGGGTAGTGGTGGAAGAGAGTTTTGTTAAGGCTTCTCCGCCTTGCTGTGGGTGCAAAAGAGAGTCACTAGTGGTATTAGTGTAATACTCGGAGGGTGCCTCCGGGGAGTGGATGTAGGTCTGGTTTTGACCGAACCACTATAAATCTCGTGTCTTTATTTTTCCGCTGCTTTTTATTTTTATGTTTTTACTTTTAAAAACTGTGGTTGAAACATATTTTCTAGAAAAATTCACTAAAGTTTTATTTTCATTTCATAATTTAAAAAGAGGTTAAATTTTTTAATTACCAATTCACCCTCCTCTTGGTTAGCCATGGGACATAAGCTTAGGTTTAACAACCTAATTCATAGTGAACGAGTTTCAACAATATTAACTTGGTTTTTGTGGTTTGACATGTTTCTTCAGAGGGAGGTTTTTTGGACTGGATAGGCTTTGCTTCTTTCTAGTTTTATGACTCAATGATTCTGCTGGTGAGTGGCTCTGGATTTTTCTAGTTGTTATTTTGTGGTAACTTATTTTTATGTTTCTTCTATAAAACTATACTGTTTTTATGGTTTAATAGGTTTTGTTACTGGGCTAGACTGGAATGTTCTGCTGAGGCTTGGGAAGCTTATTAGAGTTTTTTTTGGTTGCAGCTTGTTTTAGGAGAGAATTTTCTTTCTTCCTTCTTCAGTGGATTTACTTCTATTTTTGGTTCCTCATTTGGTGCTGGAAGAGCTTGTTTTCTATTCTAGGACTTGATGTTGTTGGAACTCTGTTATTATTGTTGGTTGGTGCTTTTCTGGAGGCTTTTCTTGGTTGGACTGGACTGGAACATTCTGTTGAAGATTGGGAAGTTTTAAGAGTTTTTTTAGTTGCAGCTTATTTTAGCGGATGTGGATTTGTTTCTGTTTTCGGTTCCTCCATTGCTGGAAGAGTTTGTTTGTTTTTATAGGACTTGTTGCTGTTGGAGCTCTGTTATTGTTGTTGGTTGGTGCTATTCTGGTGATTGTTCTGTATTGGCCTTCTAGTTTGATTTCCTATTAACTAGTGGTTGATTAGAAGGTTTTTGGTTTCCTTCTCTATATTTTTTATTCCTTCTTTTATGAAGGACTACTCTTTGTTATCTCCTTTTTAAGAGTTCTTTTATTTCTTTATTAGGTTGTAATTTGGTATTGTAAGTTTTTTCTTTTATTTTTCTTACCTATCATTTGTTATCTCTTGTAATTTTCATTATTTTGAATGAAATTGGGCATGACTGCCCATATTTTTCTCGAGAGAGAGAGAGAGAGAGAGAGAGAGAGAGAGAGAGAGAGAGAGAGAGAGAGAGAGAGAGAGAGAGAGAGAGAGAGAGAGAGAGAGAGAGAGAGAGAGAGAGAGAGAGAGAGAGAGGAGGGTCTAATAGCCACTATGCTTGCTTAGCTTTAACCATTCCCATTTCCAACAATTCTGCTTCATTGCAATCCTAAAGCCCAACTTACACTCCATTTAACCATAAGCCTATTTTGGAACCAAACGGAGCTCGTGAACCTATCTATATACTCCCTCACAAAATCCTAGTGGTAAGCTTTTCTTTTATTATTTTTTCCACTATTTTTTTTATCATTTTTTCCACTATTGATATTAATTATTATTATTAATTAAATCAATGTTTTTATTCATGTTATTGGCCATTACCATTGATTATATGCAATATCATTATTGCTAAAAGATACATATATGTACATATATATACGTAGGTATAAACAAAAGAATAAGAGAAAGAGAAAGAGAGAGAGAGAGAGAGAGAGAGAGAGAGAGAGAGAGAGAGAGAGAGAGAGAGAGAGAGAGAGAGAGAGAGAGAGAGAGAGAGAGAGAGAGAGAGAGAGAGAGAGAGAGAAATGAAATGAGTAAAAAAATACATATACATTTTCAACACCATCGACTTCATCCCTTTACCGAGGTATAATTTATAAAACTTAAAACCCCATATATGGCATTCGCATCGTGCCGGGGAACTTCCTATATACACTCTTCATAGCATGGTAGAAGGAAACTTGATGCGATTCTTACGGCGAGGTTGGTAGGCCTTATACACGCTCTTCATAGTGTGATAGGTACAACTTTAAGTACCCATGTGAGCCTCAGTGCCTGTTTGGAAAGCAATTATGTTTTCAAATAAGTACCTCGTAGACCCATACATTCTCTTCGTAGCGTGGTGGGGGTTGAAGTTTCATGGTCATGATATCATTTGACACCAACCATACATGCTCTTCTTAGCATGGTGGGAAGGTCGAATTCTCAAATTTTCCTTAAACAGATGAGACGTTGGGAGGCTGCCGAAAGTTTTGGTGAATAATGGACCTAAACTTGAATAATTAATAGGATTGTATTTGGACTTTAACTTGAACGCACAGTAGGGAATCAAACTTTAATGTAATAAATACATAATAAAATTAAAATGTAAAATCCTAAATGATAATTCAAAGCATTCAAGTGAACATAAATGAATAGAAAAATGGCTCATGAAAAATAAACATCCTAATGTCACTTATGAGCAATGATGTGAAACACCTCACTAACAACAATCAACATGAACATGTGTAATTTGATTATAAGATGATGCAGGAAAAAGTTACAAAGCCATATAATGATGATGATGATTGATTATGATGCATGTATTAGTCACTCAAACAAACATATTTTCCTCCTACAAATGAAAAAGATTAATGTGTGTAATAATGCAAGCAAGCAAACATCAGTAGATGAGAATCAAATTGAATGAAGGGGAATACATAATCTTGGTGGAAGTAATTCATCTCAATTATAGATTCCATACGTACAAGAAAAGAGTAAAACATGTGAAAAAAAAATTGTATCATGTCTGCGAACAATGGTCTAATACATGAAATGTTCCTCAGTAAGACATGAAGATGGTGATTAGCATGCAATGAAAGACTGACATGACCTTGCCATAAGCACGATTATAAGGTTAAGGGGTGGGGTGTGTGGAATTTATTTGAGAATTTTGGTTACGCTACATTCCACATATGATTAAATACAAAAGACCTTATTGGAGGATTTTGGTTATCCCCAAATGGATTGCATACTTTATGATCGAGTATGGCATAAGAAAGATGATATATTATCCTGAAGGATATAAATATCAATTTTTTATGGTCTCAATGATAAAATTTATAATTTAACAGAGATTCCCATTTAAAGGTTTGGTTGAATGGGGTTTATTTTATTCTAGGGTACAGATTTCCCATGGGGGCTTGCCCCTATGGTTAATTATATCTCAAGTTTTAATTCTTGAGAACACTTTTGATTAAATTAGTAGTTTTCTTGCTTTTAAAAATTATCTAGACATTGGCTTAAATTTTACTTTTTAAAATCAATTAAAATCTTGTTTAAAGGTTTTTGGCCTTTAGAAATTTCAAGGAAGAGAGGGGATCAACTTGAAATCAGATTTTTTTTTTGAACGAGGGACAAATAGAAGAAATATAAGAGTACTTGATTATGAGAGAAAATCAGAGGTATTGAAACTATCCTATATTATGCTTTATAATTTAGGAATCTAAGTTTTATTTAAGTTGATATTTTCTAAGAATTTTGGGGCTTACGTTCCAACAACATATGTTAGAGAAACTACCCAAAAGATGATGACTTGTATGATGATTGAAATTGGCTATTGTCTCAGATCCTAAAACTAAGGTGAGGAATACTGAGAAGTAGTACCTTGAACCTAAGTCTAATAAAATTCAAAGGGACTTAAAAACTACACCTCATATGAGGCATAGCCAGCCCAACATCTAGATTTGCTGTCTTGCCTGGAAAGGGCTACCAGCTAGACCTACCTAGTTACTTTTAAAACCTTGATTTAGATCTCAATGCATATAAAGAGTATGGAGGATATTTTTGTTTAGGAAGTAGGGCTTAGAACTTGGCTTTGAGGCCAAGATGTCTAATTATGTTTGGTATACATAATGCTAACTCACAAAAAAATAAACTTTTTTTTGTTATCTAGTCCTTATTGAGGGCTATTCTACATTAGACAATTTGGGATATGCATAATTATTAAGTTTTAGAAAACTTAACTCTTTAAAAGGGATCCATGTAATTTTATTTTTATTTGAAAATCATTGAGCCTAAGTTGATTTTAGATTATTTACATTTTTAAAATGTAGAAATCTTAGTTTTATTCTAAGATCCTACTACATCCATACATCCAAACCACCCCCAAGCAAAAAAAGAAAGAATCCTAAAAACAATATGCATTTCTATTGCACATTTAATAAACAATCAACACATGCTTTAAAGTGTAAATTAACTAAGGTAGAAATGTAAATAATGTCCAGTTAATACAACTAAGTTTGGCAGCTGAGTTTCCTACCAATATATAACCAAATAAAATTTTATTACAGACTCTACTTGATAGGGGGGGGGGGGGGGTCCTCAAGCTTTTGACTTCTGAATGGAAAATTGGATTCACCTTTAGCAGGTACATCCTTCTGGTCCACTTCCTTTTTTTAATTCAAACTCCCATAAGTCTAATGCAACTCCTAATTCTATCAAATTCATGCAGAAATTATAAAAGACTCAAAACTACAAAATAGAGTTTGAAAGCAGTTCATATAACATATCACATCCAAAATTTACTTAGCACTTGAAGTGCTAAGCACCTGCTTCTACCCTATTAGCTATATCACTTTGGGGGGTTAAGCGACACTTGTCATGCAAGCATTTTTTATATTTATGATTTATTTGCACCCCACTTTGGACATGGCCACCTATAAGAAAGCATATATATTTCTATAATAACCACTTAAGGAAAAGTGCCCACAATGTAGACAATCTAATAGGCAATTACACCACAATATCAAACAGATGTGCAGAAAAAGAAAAAAATCCTAATCCTAGCATTTCTAAGGGGCTGTGAACCTAATTGTGTGAGGTTTGTGTGGTATGTCACACTAAGGGTGTTTAACTTAGATTTAGGATCTAAGAAAAATGTGTGTAACATATAGCTTTGGGCTAAGTGTTGGAGAACCTCATTTAGCTTTTGGGGGTAAAGAGAGAGGAAATCTATTATGACTTGAAGTTGGAGGAGAGAAGTTTAGAACTTTGGCTTATAATCTTATGAATGTCCTTTGAACATTTAGTGTTCAAAGAGAGGATATACACTCTCCCTATTTGGGTTAGGAGAGTAAAAAAAGAATTTGAAGATTTACTACAATTTTTACTCGTAGGGAAAGAAAAGGCAAAATGGAACATATATGACAAATTGGAGAAAGCTCTTTGAACATTTGGTGTCTAAAAAGTGATGGTTCATCCCTCCAATTTGGATTGGAGAGGTGAAAGAGAAGAACATACAACTTAAAGGTTGCAATTCATGCAAATCTCTTGAATGATTGGTGTTCAAAGAGAGGAGGTTCATTCCTCTAATTTGAATAGGAGGGATGGAGGAGAAGAAGGTGTGACTTAGAAGTTGCAACCTCTTGATTTTTTTTTTTTTGAATAGTTAACATTCAAAGAATGATGCACTCTCTTAATTTTGGTTAGAAGAATGAGAAGATCTTCCTACAACTTTTGAGTTGTAGAAAGTGGTGAAGGAATACACAACCTATAGGCTGGATATGAGAGGGTAAATCATTCAACCATGTGTTTAATGATACATAATCAATTACCAAATGTCTGTTAGGTACATGAGGGAAAAAGTGTGAAACTTGGGGGTCACAAGGTCATAAACATTATTTTAATATTTGGTGTTCGAAGAGGGATATGCGCTCTCTTAATTTTGAGTTTCTAGAAGAATGATAAGGTTTCCTACAACTCTTGAGTTATAGAAGGGAGAAGCAACAATCAACTTATGGGTTGCAAGTTGAGGGAAATCCCTTGAAATTTTTTTGTTGAAGTAAAATATATCATTTATTTAGTTGGAGTTGAGTGATTGGAGAGGGAGGTCTAGGATTTGAATCTTAAGGCTAAGAGATTATTCATTGGTTTTGTGTTCCAATGAATAAATGATTTAATAAACTCCCTAAAACTTTAGGGTTGTAGGAAGGAGATGTAACTTGAGAGTAACAAAAATTTCATGATACGAATATTTGGTATTCAAAGAGAGATAATCATTCAACTTAATTAGTTTAAGTGAATGGAGAATAAAGACTAGGAATTAGGTCCTAAGTCTAAGCGAGATGTTCAATTAATGTTAAACTTAGTTTCAAAAAAATTGAAAGAAAGAACTTAGAGTTTGGTTCTAAGTTCAATAACTTCATGTAATAATAAGTAAAACTTTTGGAGAAACTTCAAATTACTATACATGAAAGGACAAATGATGTTTTTTTGTTGACATTGTGTTTCAAAAAACAAAGAAGGGGAAATAACCTAGGATTTAGTCCTAAGATTAAGGGGCTCATGTAACTGTATGTTTAAGGGCCTGAGGAATCTCATATCATCATGCATGCGAAGATATTTTTTAGTTTAATGTTCCAACAAATGAGGTTGAAGAACTTGGAAGTTGGTTCCAAGTTTCAATGTTTGGATCCTTAAGATGCTCCAAACTATCATGCATGTGGAGGAAAAAATAAATGTAATTTTGTGTTTCAAACAAACAAAGGATAGAAGAACTTGTGATTCTGTTCCATGATCAAGGTCTCTTGGCATGCATTTAGGATTTTAGGTAAATCCAAGTTAACATGAATAAGCAAGGATAAATGATTGTTTATTAATTTTTGTCTCAACAAACAAGAGATGGATAGCTTAGAATTTGGTTCTAAGATCTAATGATTCATGTGATAGAATATTTGGGGCTTGGGGATGGCTCCAAAATATCACATGTGAGAGAGGTTGTTTATTGTTTTTATGTTTCACCAAACAAACCAAAAGAACCTAGGATTTGGTCCTAAGATTAAATGACTCATGTAACAAAATGTTTAAAAGTTTGAGGAACCTTAGAACATCTTGCATGAGAAGAAATTTTTTGGTTTTTATGTTCCAACATTCGAGGTTAAAGAACTTGGAATTTGGCTCCAGGTTCCAAATGATTTATGCAATGATATGTTTGGAATGCTGAGATGTTACAAAGCCATCGCACATATGAGGGAGGAAGACACACTAGAACACCTCTAATGTGTGCTAGACTTTATGAAACACAAAACTTATAGCTTTGAGGAGGCATCAAGTATGCTACACGAAGGAGGATGATGCATTAGAAGTTTCTAATACAATCTAGGATTCATACAATCTAACACTTAGGGCTTTTAAATGGCTCTGAGCATCATGTATGAAAGAGATATGGATTATTGTTTGATAATTTTTTGTGTTTCTACAAACAAATCAAATGAAATAAGGATCTGACCATATGTTTTTTTTTTTATTGCTCTTTTAGGCTCTCTTGAGATCATTTGGGAATTCTAAGAGGGATTTGAGAATGATAAGCAAGGGAGTGGATGACTTAGATTTTCGTTATAAGATCCAATAGTTCATGTAATGATGTTGTTTAGAAACTTTGGATGTTTCAAACTGTCACACATGAAAGGGAAGAATGGTGTTGACTTGTTGATTTTGTATCAACAAACGAGATTAAATGAACCTACAATTTTTTTCTTATTATATCGTTACAAGATTCATGCCATTGACCACTTATGGTTATGAGGAAAACCCCAAGTATCATGTACGAAGAAGTTGAAAAATTTAGTTTCTAATTATGTGCTTTTAGAAAATAAAAGGAATGAACTAAGATTTGATCTTAAGATTTACATGTGCTCTTCTAGGCCTCTTTAGAGATCATTTTGGAAAGTTCTATATGGACTTTCAAGGAAACAAGTAAGGGTATCATTTGTCAGCTTTGCATTCCAACAAATAAAATGAAAGAATTCAAAATTTGTCTCTAAATTCGAAAGCTTGTGAGAAGGCATGTTGAGTATTTTGAGGAAATTCACGAAACCACCAACAAAGAGATCAATGATAGCTCCTAAGGGAGACTAAAGATTCATGCGATAAAATAATTGGGCCTTGAGGATGCTTCAACTATCTTGCATGAGGGAAATGGGAATGAGATAGAGAACTTTCTACTCACCTACAAATATTTTGGACTCATTTGGAGAACGAAAAGATTGATCTCCTAAAGCTTTAGAAGGATTCCTAAATCAGTTTTGTCATGATTAGGATGCTTGGGAGTTCATACACACATTGATTTGACTACAAACTAAGGCCTCTTACATGTCTAGTTTGCTTGTGGTTTTATGTGGCCACTGTAATTAGAAAATTACATAAATGAACTTACATAATTCTAAAGAAAAATAATAGAATTAGGTATGACACATAGACCTTTGAAGGTCCGTCGTATACACCTAAATTAGCTTTACAAGCATTTGGAATTAAATGAGCATATTTATGAACATCATAATTTCATAATCTATGTTTGGTAAAGACATGAATCATGGATTTGATTGATTATATATATCACATATCAATGACTCTGACTAGCCAAGAATTTTACCTCGCCCGGGCTATCCAAGCACTCCAAGTTGTTGTCCAAGCTCCAAGTGCTGTCCAAGTTGACGTCCAAGCTGCTATCCAAGCTCCAAGTGCTGTCCAAGCTGCTCCAAAGGCTCCAAACTGCTATTTAGAAGTTGCCAAAAGCCTCCAAACTACTGTCCTCATTGAGTGAGTGCTCAAGAAGTGGATTTCTTTGGTAAGATGTTGCCAGAATTGATTTGGAAGGAAGTAGACCCTTCCTACCCTTCCTACCTCCTCTTGGATGCAATAGGGATTGATTTAAACACTCCTTGGTCCTAGGTTTTGGAAGAGGAAACCACCAACAACAGTAAGATGGAGGCCCTCCTTCTTGGTTGAGGAAGGAAAGGAAATCGCAACAGGAAATATCTTCGACTAGAGAAGAAAAGATCTCTCTTGACTTAGCTTTAGCTCCTAGAAAAAGGCTTGTAGGAAGGGAGGAATTTGGCAACCAAGCAGAAAAAAGCCCAATCCCCCTCCCTCTTTTCACGAAATGAAGTATACACCACTTAAGTAGATTTTTTGATGGATTTGACATAAAGTTGAATTGGACTTCAGGTGAAATATGATCCCTAGATTCCATTTCCAAGTCTAGGAAGCCAATTTAGCCCAATTTGATCAATTAGTACTAAAATTGAGCCTGAATTGGGCTCAACCCAAATTGATTTAGGTCAGTTTGGGTCCGATTTAGTTGATTTTGCAAAATTAGAATCAAATCTGCTTTAGATTGCGTCCAATTTTTTATTTGTACTTGAAATAACACAATGATTAAAGAAAACAGGCATGCAAGCTCTTTCATAAACAAAATCTCCAAAACTTGCGATAATAAAGAAATGAAAAAGGCCGCTCAGCATGATTTTAGCGCTTTAGGTTGACGAAGCCCAATTGGGTTCAATTGGAATTAATTTTTGGTCGATTCAATTGATTTGATTTAATTTAATTTAATATAAATTTAATTTAATGAAATTTGGAACCAATTTTATTTAATTTTTCTTTAATGGTGTTTAATTGAGTTGATCGAGCATGATTGAGCCTAATCGGGCTCGACTCTACTTGATCTGGGCTAAAACAGCTTTGATGTGAAAATATGTGTCAACAAAAGGACCCCCAATATGTGTGTTGAACAAGTAGAAGTACGTCACACATATTGGCATTGAACAAATAATAGTGAAACGAGATCCTCCAGATAAAATATGGTTCAATTTGGAAGGGAAAAAAAGATCTATGAAAGACTAAACTTGGATTTAGACAAGATTTACAAAGAAAGAAAATTTCTATACATCACCTTATGAAAACTGTCTTAAACTATTCTTGGAAGAGGATTTAGAAGCATTTTGGCAACTTCTATAGAGGTTTCTAGAGATATTGGGTATATCCAAGAAAAATTTGGATAAAAAAAGTATTTTGACATCTTCCAAGCAAGGTTTCTAAAGATATTTGGTACCTTTAGAAAGGATTTTACTAGGTTAGAAAAAATTTTATTTTTTCTAAAAGAGCTAAGGGATATCTTTCTATAACCTAAAAGGTTTGGGTTTTTTTTTTTGCTACCACCTAAAGGGTTCTCAAGGATATTTTTATTATCACTTGAGAAGGGTTAGGAACATTTGTTATTTCCTAAAGGTCAAAAGAAATTTGGCACCAATTGGGAAGTTCTAAAAGGCATTTTGGCAACAAATTAAAAATGGAGTTTATTTTATTTTAATAAGATAAAACTTAAAAGAGGTTAATGAAGGTTTGTGAGGGTTGTGAAATCCTAATGAACTAGCCCAAGGCTAACTAAAAGGGGGGGGGGGGGGGGATGAATTTGTTATTTGAAAAATTCTTTAGTAAAAAGAACTTCTATGAAAAATTTTCAAACCCATACATTATAATTGATATAATGGATATGTGATCCTCTCTTTCTTTGCTTTTGAGAACAAGATCATCAATGTAACATTCAACTTTATCATGAATGAGTTCATCAAATATTCTAATCATTGCACACTGGTAAGTTGCACAAGCATTTTTAAGGCCAAAAGGTATAACCTTATAGTAGTATATTCTAATGGGTTTTCTAAAAAAAAATGTATTAGTCGTCCTCCAGGGACATTTTAATTTAGTTGTACCCCGAGGATCGATCCATAAAGGAAAAGTGATTGTGAGAAGAAGCAATGTCAATCATGAGTTCAGGTATCAATAATGGGAACTCATCTTTTGGACATCATTTATTCAAGTCTCTAAAGTCAATGCATACACAAATATATTTGTTCTTTTTCTTAACAGGGTTAATGCTAGCCAACCAAGAGGTGTACTTTTCCTCTCAAATAAAACCAGCTTCAATTAATTTTTCATTTCTTCAATCTCTTGTTGTTCTATCTCCAAATGCATCCTTCTAGGAACTTATTTGATTGGAATAACATTTGGTTGAATGGTAAGTTTATGGACTACTATGTCTGTATGTTAACCTGGCATTTCATCATAACCCCATATATAAACATTCCATAAACTCTCTTAGAAGTTATCATTGGCAACAATTTCATTTAATAATGTTCTTATGAAAGCGGGGCTTGGATTTTCTTCAGTACCTAAATTAATTTCTTTCAGTTCATTAATTGTTGATTTGATGTTATCTTCAAACTCAGGAGGTTCATCCCTAATTTGATGGTAATATGGATTGTTTGTAATCTCTAAACACCACCTCCCAATAGTGTTGTAGGTCATTGTAAAGATCATATCAACATCCAGATTATTAGTAATAACCAAATAATAGTCATTATCATCTATTGGTCAAACAATACCAAGCCAACACCATATCTATTTTTCTTCAATTTGAATTTTGAGTTCCGTCAATTTTGTAGTTATTGAGCTTTACCCTTGGACCACATAGAAGGAGTTTTTCAATTAAATTTTTGACACCAGTAGGATATTAATTAAAATATAGTTCTATCATTTCATTTAAAGAAAGATCCTCAAGTTCTACACCCACTTATGAAATTGAGGGTTGATGTGCTTTATAGAAGACATGCTCCTTCCCCACCTCTTCTTCTAACTTTGGTGCAACACATATATTTAAATCATCCATCGTACTACAGATAATGAAGTTAAAGTCTTTACAAAATCATTCAACTTTTCAGACATAGTGAAATCAGACACCTCATCTTTCTAAGAGTTGTCCTCATCACATGATAGATTTTCTTTTATGTTCCAAATAGACTTTTTAGTGATTACCCATTTTGATCCTAATTTTTGTTAAACTACCCATCACATTTGACTCATCCTTTAAATTAGACCCTAAGCCTACATGGATGATGGGCCTTCGTGGAGTAGGTGGTGGAGATGGGGCTTTGGTGGCACTCATCCTCCACTCTTATTGACATCTGCCTCCTCTGCCACGAGCCCTGCCATGGGCTCATTGTGTCATCCTACCTCCTTATTGTGCTGATGAAGGGTCATGATTCCATCTAATCTTTTCCTTATATACTTCTTGAGGGTGATCATGGACAAATGTTGGAGACATTTTCTATGGTTCAATGGTTTCCACTTGATCTTTAGTTGGTACCACAGATCTAGAAAACATTCATAGCCTCTTTGGTATATAGTAATAAGCATCTTCATATTTCCCAACTTCCTGTACACTAAATGGTTTCAAATCTCCCTTTATGCAGTGTTCTACACCATTGCATTTATATTTCACACATTAGTGTAGAGAGGAAGGAACCAATTTGTATTCATGAAGTAAAGGCCAACTAAGAAGTGCTTTAAAAGAATTTCATAATCAATGATGTAGAATTTAACTTTAGTTCTCAAATCCCCTATCAACAGTGAAAGAGTAAAAGAGCCTTTACCCCTTTTCCTTAAATCCACACAACATCATTTTGTTAGAACTTAATTTCTATGTTTCAACACTCTAGTTGGCCAAAGTACCTAGGCTCATTATGTTGGCCAAAGCACCTGGGTCAACAAGTACTCTATTCAACTTGAAATTGTCAATATCAACAGTTATATGAAGTGGGTGATTGTGATCTGAGGTATCTAGTAGTAAATCCTCATCAAAAAGGTTACTCCAGACACCTATTTGAAGTTTAAAGCCTTCCTAAAGGACCACTCTGTGAGTTTAGCAAAACAAATTTCATAATCAAGAAGAGCCTTTATCCAATCCTCTCGTATTTCAAGATAAAGTATGAGTTCATCATATATACTCATCCTCACAGTGAGTTTCCTAAGGTGAGCTAATACATTAATCTACTTTTTATGGTCCACCACCCATTTTATCTTGCAAAGAATGTGTTGGTGGAACCACACCCTCATTTTGATTGATAGGATCTTTTTCCTTATCTTTCCTGGATGCCATTGAAGATGGTACAACATGACCACTTTTGAGATTTATTTATGTTAATTTTTCAGGCTTAGAAGTTAAGGTCACGTGAACCAAAACCTTAGAATTTGATTCTTCTTCCACTTGGTTTGTCTCTAAGTTAGGTGACTCGAGCTCAATGACAATCCTTACTCCCTGCATTTTATACACATGTAGATCATCATTAGAACCGAATTAACTTGATTCATGTAATTCAGAAGATTTGATTATAGGTTGTTCATTTTTGGAATTGAAATAGATAAATAACACATATGCAAAAGATCATTCATTTCATTAACACCCTTTGGAATATACATGAAATCAGAGAGAGTGGTATGCTTGGGGGATTTCCCCTTGCCATTTGGAGAGATAACCTGTTTGATTTGAGGGGTTGATTCTTCTTTTTCCTTTCCCTTTACCATTTAAACTTTCTTTTTAAAATTTTTTTAGGGTGAAGGACCCTTTCCATCAATTGAGTTATTTGAAGGAACTCCAAAAGAGGCCTTTTTAATGGGCATTTGAGTACCTTTTTGGAAACTACAATGGGGTTTTGGGTAGTTTGTTCAACATTTTTAGGGAAGATTTGGATAAGGAAAATTGCTAACCCTCCTAATATGTAAGAAAATCAACGATGTTTTTTGATTAAATGCTGCTGAAGAGGAAACTGCAAGGGCTGACTCTACTTTTTGCCCTTTGAAAGGGATGAATTCCACATGAATAACCTTAGGAGACCACTATGGCGGGTTTGCTAAGTATGCATCAGGAATATTCATCCAACAATATTTTCAACCCAATCTTTAAAGACATAACAATCTTCTAGAACATGACCCAACATCCTATGGTAAGGGCAATTATTTGGCTCATTCTTCCTATCAACCTCTATTGGTCTTTTGGGTTTGGAGAGTTAGAAATTGTCATCTTGAACCAAGAACTTAAGGAAATTCTTTGGCGCATCTCACCTAAAATAGTATTGTTGTCTTTCAATCCCCTAAAATCAGGCTTTTTGACTGCCCTCTCCTTTTCTTTTTTGTGTTATTGCTCTGAAATGCTTCTTGGTTGCTACTGCTCAGTAATTTGAATTTGCTTTCCCTTCTGAAGAGATAATGCTAACACACTTCCTTTTTTTCATTTATTTTATGTTTGAATTTCCTGGACTGGTTACCATTACTGTTATCTTTAAGGATGGATAACTGAGCTACTTTAGACTGAAGGCTAGATGCCATACTAATCAATTTTTGAAAGGCCTTAATAGTGAGCACCTTAAGAATGAGTGATATTAGACCATGAATTTTCCTTAGTAAGATCTCTATAGCATGTTGTTCTTAGAGTTGTGGCTCACATTTTATGCTAAGGTTTCTCCACCTAAGAATATAATCCACCAACCCCTCATTTTATTTTTGTTTCTCCACTACAAGATCTCCCACTATAATGTGATATTGGGCTCCTGCAAACCTCTTTACAAACAATTACTCTAGCTTTCAAATGTCCTTACCAAGTCATTTGTTAACTCGGCATATCAATCTAAGGCTACACCAAAATGGCTGATCACAAATTATTTGAAGTGAAGAGCATCACTGCCACCCAAATTACAACACCCAGTTATGAAATTAGCTAAATGCATATGTGGTTTTCCCACACCATCAAAGAGTTTTATAGAAGGGGAAATAAAGCCTTTGGGATACTGTATTAAATCAAACTCCTCAGGATAAGGTCTTCCTCTTTGAATAGAGTTACCTCCTTTGCTATGTGTCATGGATTCCTTAATCTGTTGACTAATTAAATCCTTCAAATCTTCCTTTGAAGGTTAGAGACTGATTAACCAAGTCTCATTATTTTCCTGACTCCCAATATCCTCATGAACCTGCACTACTTCCTTGGCCTTTTCTGCACTAATGGAAGGCTTATCTGTTATGTTTGGGGCCTTTTGGGGACCTAAAAGCTAAGTTGTAAGGGCTATCATGGCAAAAGCAATCTCATCTAATCTCTTAGTCATATCATTCAGTGAGCATCCTTATTTTTTAATTTCTAAATAAAAGTATATATTTGGGGATTATAATTCCCTTCCTTTTTTATTTCTCCTTCCAACAAATCATCTGTATGAGGGTCTCTTGGAAGATATGACCCTCTTCTACTATATTAGAGAACATGGATATCCCCCTCTTCAATATGATCATCCTCATCAGGACTAAAATTTTCAATTAAGTTTTTATGATTTTCTTCCTCCTTTGCCCTCTTCTCATCCTCATCAATCTTCCTAAGACTATCATTCATATATTCTATCATTTCTTCAATGGTTTTTCCTGTTGAAGGGTTGACATGAGAAGGATGAAATTCTTCATAATTATTAACTTCCATGGGTGCTTTCCCTTTATATTTGGGGTCAATATGAATACAAGGAGAAAACTGTACCACTGATGGAGCAACAACCTTGAGTCTCCATTCTTTCTTCACCCTATATGAGGAGTGTTACAAATATGGATTTAGAAATTACAATTTTGATGATAACAAATATTTTTGACACTTCTATTTTTCTATGATTGTCTTGCCTACTACTGTTTCAGGTCCATAAGGCTAATTGCAAATCAAGCCAGCTCAAGATTGGGTAGATTAGGACTGAGTCTATTTGTAAATTGTAGTTAAGTTGTTTTTAACCTTTTCTTGAGGCAATTGTAAGTAAAGTGGGTCTTGATGCTAAGTAACATTGTACACATACACTTAGGAAAAAATTCTATCTGATTTTAGATTTTTCTATTTTTGATCACATCATCTAGGATGATCTCAACTCATCCTAGATGATCAGTTAAAAACAAAAACCCTAATTAGGGCATTATAGTTAAGGGAGCTGAAGAAAATCATTCTGGAAGATATTAGCATCGTCCTGGATGATAGGCTCAAATCAGAAATAATCAGTAGCTAGATTCTTTTAGGCATGTTTTAATTTTTGGATATTGTCTAGGACATAATCTTGGATGATGTAGTGAAATTATGACTAAATTAATATGGTAATTAAGGTTTAATTACTCAATCGTATCTTCCTAGATGATCTCCAAATTATCTGGGATGATCAGTAAAACAAACCTTAGTTTCTTCCTGGATGACCATAATGATGTTCTAGACGATGTGTATTGATTTGTACTAATCATCCGGGATGATCCTAAATCATTTCCGATGATCAATTATTTTTCCATCGTCTATAGATGCAATCAGGGCGATATTTTGGATGATATTTAACATTTTGAACTAATCATCCTGGCCAATCATGAAATTATCCGGGATGATCAGCTTATTTTCACATAGTCTAGACATGCAATTAGGGCGATGTTGTAGATGATGCTCAACATTTTTGTACTAATCGTACAAGACGATATATGATCATCATGGACAATCAAAACAAAGAAGTTTTTTAATCTTCTAGACTTTCCCAGATCATCCTAGCTAATTGAGCTAAATTTGTACTAATCGTACAGGACAATCAAGTGATTATCCTGGATGATAATGTCAGTTTTTTACAATTAAGAGAAACTCTAAAGCTCTTCTATATAAGACCCCTTGTTTACCCAAGATTATATCACTTGCTGCTATAATGCTTGGATAGAGAGAGGATCTTATGAGGGGGAGTTTATGAGAGGTTCCACAAAGGTTGCTCCAAGCAAGGATCTGAGTTGTCTTCTTTGGTCATCGTCTCGTATTCCTTGTTGGTTCTAGAGATATCTACTTCACCAATTAATCGGGTTCTCTACCTGCTTCAGGAGGAAGCAAAAGGAGTTGGGTTCTCTGTCTACTTTAAGAGGAAGCAAAAGAAGTTAAGTTCTTTCCCTCACCAGAGTCTGTGGAAAGGAGATTTGTACAAGCTTCTCTGCCTTGCTGTGGGAGAAAAAGAAGAGTCATTGAGTTTAGTGCAATACTCAAAGGTGCCTCCGAGGAGTGGATGTAGGTCAAGCTGACCAAGCCACTATAAAATTTCATGATTTTTAAAAATCTATAAAAATCTTGTTTAAAGGGTTTTGGCCTTTACAAATTTTAAGGAAGAGAGGGGATCAACTTGAAATCAGATTTTTTTTTGAATGAGGGCGAAAGGAAAGAAATGTTGGAGTACTTGATTATGAGAGAAAATTAGAGGTACTAAAACTATCCTATATTGGGCTTTACATTTTAGGAATCTAATTTTTATTTAAGTTGATATTTTTATTAAAAGTTTTGGGCTTATATTCCAACAACACATGTTAGAAAAAATGCCTAGAAGTTGAAGACTAGTATGGTGATTGGAATTGACCATTCTCTTAAATCATAAAATTAAGGTGAGGAAAACTGAGAGATAGTACCTCAAACCTAAGTCTAACAGAATGCAAAGGGACTTACAAACTATACCTCACATGACGCATAGCCAGCCCAACCTCTGGATTTACTACCCTGCTAGAAAGAACTACCAGTTAGACCCACCTAGTTGCTTTTAAATCCATAATTGTAGTCTCAATGCATATGAAGAGTAGAGAGGCTATTTTTTGTTTAAGAAGTAGGACTTACAACTTGGCTTTGAGGCTAAGATGCCTAACTATGTTGGGTATGCAAAATGCTGACTCACAAAGAAAATAAACATTATTTATTATCTAGTCCTCAAGTGAGGGCTATTCTATATGAGACACATTTGGGCTAGACATATTATTTTAAGTTTTGAAAACTTGGCTCCTTGAAAGAGAGCAATATAATATTCTTGTTATTTAAAAATCATAGAGCCTAAGTTAATTTTAGATTATTTATATTTTTAACACGTAAAAATCTTAGTTTTATCCTAAGAGCCTACTAAATTCACATGTCTAAGCCACCCCCAAGGAAAAATAAGGAAGAAATCTAAGAAAAACATGATTTCTATTGTGCACCTGGTAAATAATCAACACATGCTTGAAAGGGTAAATTAACTAAGGTAGAATATAAATAATGTTTATTACAACCAAGTTTGGCAATTGAGTTTCCTTCCATTATACAACCATGTCAATTTTTATTATAGTATCTACTTTTTAGGGGGGATCTTCAAGCTTTTGACTTTTAAATGGACATCAAGCTTCACCTTCAACAGGTACATCCTTATGGTCCACTTTCTTATTTTAATCCAAAACCCCATAAGTCTAATATAACTCCTAATTTTATCGAATACACATAGAAATTTTAAAAGACTCAAAGTTGCAAAATAGTGTTAGAAATGAATTTATATAATATATCATATCTAGAATTTATCTAGCACTTAAAGTGTTAAGCACCTACTTTTACCCTATTGCCCATATCACTTGAGGAGAGGGGGGGGGGGGGGGGGGGGGGGGTTTGCGGCTTTAAGCGGCACCTATCATGTAAGCATTTATTATATTTATGATTTATTTGCACCTTCCTTTAGATATTATCTCATACAAGAAAAGCACATATATTTCTACACTAACTACCTAAGGGCAAGTGCCCACAACACAAAAAATCCAATAGGCAATTACATAACAACAACATCAAACATTTGCACACAAATAGAAACAATCCTAATCCTAACATGCCTAAGCAGCTGTTCACCTCAGTGTGTGAGGCTTGTGTGGTAAGTCACACAAAGGGTATTTCACCTAGTGTTTAGATCTAAGAAAAAGGTTTCCAACATATAACATTGGGCTAAATTTCAGAGAACCACATTTAGGTTTTAGGGTTGAAGAGAGAGGAAATCTCTTATGACTTGGAAGTTGGAGGAGAGAAGTTTGTAACTTTGGTTTGTAAACTTAAGAATGCCCTTTCAACATTTAGTGTTAAAAGTGAGGATATACACTCTCCCTATTTGGGTTTAGGAGAGTAAAATAAGAATTTGAATATTTCCTACAATTTTGACTCGTACGAAAAGAAAAGGCCAAATGCAACCTATAGGTTACAAATTAGAGAAAGCTCTTTGAATGCTTGGTGTCCAAAGGGTGATGGTTCATCCCACCATTTTGGATTAGTGGGGTGAAATAGAAGAACATACAACTTAAAGGTTGCAAGTCATGGAAATCTCTTGAATAATTGTGTTCAAAGAGAGGAGGTTTATTCCTCCAATTTGGGTTAGAGGGATGGAGGAGAAGAAGGTGCAACTTAGAAGTTGAAACCTTTTGAAAGTTCTTTAAACATTTAACATTCAAATAATGATGCACACTCTCCTAATTTAGGTTAGAAGAATGAGATCTTCCTACAACATTTTAGTTATTGAAAGTGGTGAATAAATACACATCCTATAGGTTGCATATGAGAGGGTAAATTATTGAACTATATGCTCAATGACACATAATCATTTACCAAATGAGTGTTAGGAAAATAAGAAGAGGTGTGCAACTTGGGGGTTGCAAGCTCGAAACATTCTTTGAATATTTGTTATTCAAAGAGGGATATGTGCTCTCCTAATTTTGAGTTTCTAGGAGAAGGTTTCCTACTACTCTTGAGTTGTAGAAGGGAGAAGCAACAAGATAATTTTGGGTTGCAAGTTGTGGGAGATCCCTGGAACATTTGGTGTTAAAAGAGAAGATATCATTAACTTAGTTAGGGTTGAGTGAATGGAGAGGGATAACTAGGATTTAAATCCTAAGGCTAAAAGATTATTCATTAGTTTTGTGTTCAAATGAATAAATGATTTGACAAACTCCCTAATACTTTCGGGTTGAAGGAAGGACATGTAACTTGGAGTTACCAAAATTTCATGAATGTTCATTGAATATTTGGTATTCAAAGAGAGATAATATTTTACCTAATTTAGCTTAAGTGAATGGAGAACGAAGACTAGGATTTAGGTCCTAAGTCTAAGAAAGAAGTTCAATTTTTAACCTTAGTTTTAAACAAATTGAAAGAAAGAACTAAGAGTTTGGTTCTAAGTTCAATAACCTTATGTAATAATAAGTAGAAGTTTTGGAAAAATTTCAAGTAACTGTAAATGAAGGGAGAAATGATGTCTGTTTGTTTACTTTGTGTTTCAACAAATAAAGAAGGGGAAAGAACCTTGGATTTGGGTCTAAGATTAAAGGGCTCATGTAACGATATGTTTAAAGGTCTGAGTAATCTCAAAATATCATGCGTAAGAAGATTTTTGTTAGTTATATGTTCCAACAAAAGAGGTTGAACAACTTGGAAGTTGGTTCCAAGTTTCAAATGATTCATGTAATAATATATTTGGAGCCTTAAGATGCTCCAAACTATCATGCATGAGGAGGAAAGATAGATGTATGTTTGTTAATTTTGTAATTCCAATAAACAAAGGATTAAAGAACTTGGGACTCGGTTCCAAGTTCAAGGTCTCTTGGAATGCATTTAGGATTTTGGGGAAATCCAAGTTAACATATACAAGGAGGGATAAATGATTGTTTATTGATTTTTATCTCAACAATAAGAGATGGATAGCTTAGAATTTGGTTCTAAGATCCAATGATTCATGTGATAGAATATTTGGGGCTTTGGGATTGCTCCAAAAAATCACATGTAAGAGAGGTTGAGAGGTTGTTTGTTGATTTTTTGTTTCACCAAACAAACCAAAAGAACCTAGGTTTTGGTCCTAAAATTAAAGGACACATGTAATGATATGTTTAAAGTCTTGAGGAACCTTATAACATCTTGCATGAGAAGATATTTGGTGGTTTTCATGTTCCAATAAATGAGGCTAAAGAACTTGGAAGTTGGCTCCAAGTTCTAAATGATTTATGCAATGATGTGTTTGGAAGGCTTAGATGTTTTAAAGCCATCATGCATAAGAGGGAGAAAGACACACTAGAACACCTCCAATGTGTGCTTGACTTCATGCAACATGAAACCTTTTGCTTTGAGGAGGCATCAGGTATGCTGCATGAAGGAAGATGATGCATGAGAGAGCTTCTAATGCAAGCTAGGATTCAGACAATCTAACACTTAGAGCATTGAGAAGGGTCCGAGCATCATGTATGAAAGAGATATGGATTATTATTTGCTAATTCTTTGTGTTTGAACAAACAAATCAAATGAAACTAGGATCTAACCCTAAGTTTTGTTGATCACTCTTTTAGGCTCTCTAGAGATCATTTGGGAGTTCTAAGAGGGCTTTGAGAATGAAAAGCAAGGGAGTTGATGACTTAGATTTTGGTTCAAAGATGTAATAATTCATGAAGTGACATTGTTTGAAAACTTTGGAAGTTTCAAACTGTCACCATGAAAGGGAAGAATGATATTGACTTGTTAATTTTGTATCAACAAGCGAGATGAAATGAATCTACAATTTTTTTCCTTATCCTAAGGTTACAAGATTCATGCCATTGACCACTTGGGATTATGAGGAAAACCCAAAGTACATGCATGAAAAAGATGAAAAGTTCATTTGCAAATTTTTTCCTTTTAGCAAATGAATGGAATGAACTAAGACTTGATCCTAGGATTTACAAGTGCTCTTCTAGGTCCATTCAGAGATCATTTTGGAAACTTTTTTATGGACTTTGAAGGCAACAAGTAAATCTGCTTTGCATTCCAACAAATAAAATGAAAGAATTTAGAATTTGGCTCTAAATTTAGAAGCTTATGAGATGGCATGTTGTGTATTTTGAGAAAATTTACAACACTACACAAAGCAATCAATGATAGCTCCTAAGGGAGAGTAAAGACTCATGTGATAAAATAATTGGAGCCTTGAGGATGCTTCAACTATCTTGCATGAGGGACATGGGCATGAGAAAGAGAACTTACTACTCTCCTATAAATATTTTGGACTCATTTGGAGAAGGGAAGGATTAATCCCCTAAAGCTTTAGAAAGATTCCTAAATCAATTTTATCATGATTAAGATGTTTGGGAGTTCCTACTCGCGTTGATTTGACTACAAACTAAGGGTTCTTAAATGTCTAGTTTGCTTGTCATTTTATGTGTCCACTTTAATTGGAAAATTACATAAATGTACTTACATAATTCCAAAGAAAGAGAAAAGAATTAGGTATGATGCATGGACTTTTGAAGGTCCATCGTATACCCCTAAATTAGCTTTACAAGCATTTGGAATAAAATGAGCACATTTATGAACTTGAAAATTTTCATAATCTATGTTTGGTAAAGATATGAATCATGGATTTGATTAATTATATATACTATGTGATTTGCAACGTGTGTCTTTGAAACATGCAAGAAATCTCATAATGATTTGATGTCATATGCATGACTTTTAATCAATCAAGTAAATTACAATGCTTTCTAAACCATAGAGGCTATCGCTCTCTTGTACACAAACTCTCCTAAATCCCATCAATTTTTTCATTATGCTTTAATTTAAAATTTTCTTAGGCATGTTCAAATAAATTCTAGATATAATGATCTTGCAACTTAGTTTTCATAATTATGCTTTCATATCATGTGTGTTTTTGAGGCCATTTTTGTACCAAATAAAACATGGTTTGATTAAAACATATCATAATGTACGTTATGGATTTCATATAGTACGTTATGAAGAGTATTAAATCATTTCATATTGAATCATCTTAGACAAATTTGTTCAAATTTGAATTGATCATAATGTACGATGTTAGTTCATACACAAGTAAATCAGAGTATGAAATCAGTTCATACTGGATCATACAAGCAAATTTTGAACTATTCGATCGTACTGTACAATTATGGATGATCAAAATTAAAATTTCAATTTTCTGGACTATTTTTTGTGCCTTATATATATATATATATATATATATATATATATATATATATATATATATATATATATATATATATATATATATATATATATATAAACTAATTGTGGACAAAATCTTTCTTCATATTTTCTTGAGAGAAAGTGTAAGAGTGATTTTGGAGAGTGTTTGAGAGAGACTTCTTGCAAGTAGAGAGTGTGAAGGGTTAACAAGATTACTCAAAGGTGAGAATTTCTTTATAAGTGTGGCAAATATTTTTATTAGTTCTTTAAAGACGCTTGAAAGAAGAACTTAAAAGAAGATCTAATTATTTGCTGACACCTGCAGGGTGTGAAAGGACGATGGTTCTCTGCCAACGCTTAAAGAGTGTGAAAGGATGTTGGTTTTCTACCGACACTTATAGAGTGTAAAAGAACACTGGTTCTCTACGGACACTTAGAGAGAGTGAAAGGATGACAGTACTCTGCTGACACTTGGAGGGTGTGAAAGGATGACGGTACTTTTTCGCACCAGGGATTGATGGAAGAGAGGGTAATTTTAAAAGCTTCTCCACTTTACTGTTGAAGGAAAAGGAGAGTAACTTTGATAATAATGCAATACTTGAAGAGGCAGTCTTCAGCGAGTAGATGTAGGTCTAGTTGGATCGAACCACTGTAAATTTTTGTGTTCTTATTTTACTACATTTTTACTTTTCTTCGAGTTTAAATTTTTGTGGTTGAAAATTTTAAAATTGATAAAAAATTTTCTTTGGGAAAAAAATTAGAGAACAATTTTATCTTAAAATTTTCCAAGAGATTTTAAAATAATTAATTCACCCACCTTCTTAGTTAGCCTTGGGATAATTGCATTAGGTCTAACAACCTATACAAACTTTTCAAGTGGTATAAGAGCCTGCTTTAAAAAATTAAGATTTAGACAACTTTTTGAAAATGATCATGACTACTTTTGGAAATTGTAGCACACCCGAAGGATATTTGATCACTAAACCTCCATTGTTTGATAGCATCCCTTTCAATTTTTGGAAAATATCTATGTCTAATTTTCTTCAATCGCTTGATTATCGCATGTAGATTTTAGTACAGGAAGGATACACTAGGCCAACTAGACTTGTAGATGGAATTAGAATTGAAACATAGTTTATACTAGGATGTAGAAGAAAAAGACTTAGCTCAATTAAATGCCAAATGTTTGAACAATTTTTTTTGTGTACTTAAATCTGAAGACTACCTGCATGTTTCTACCTGTAAAAGTAGAAAATAAATTTGGGATAGACTTTATATCACATATGAATGGACTAATAAAGTGAAATCATCTAGCTTAAACATTTTGTTAAATGATTATAAACTATTTCATATGAAACCAAATGAATCAATCACTGACATTTATACACATTTCACTCAAAAAGTCACCTCATTCCATGTTTTAGGCAGGGAACTAATAAATGCTGAGAAAGTAAATAAAATACTTTGTTATTTGCCTACTACTTATGATGTAAAAATAACTGCAATTATAAATTCTAAAGATTCTATTTATTCTATTGATAATCCTTTTGGATCACTAATTGCTTACGAGTAAGGAGTAACTCAAAGATGGATTTATACCAGTAAGAAGTGAAAGCAGAAGAACATAGCATTGAAAGTGGATGACTCAGAGAGTGATCAGTCTCAGCCTAAGAATGAAGATGACATTACCTTGATGATAATATAATTCAATAGTTTTCTAAAAAGGAAGCAAAAGAGACATCAATAGTGTAATAAAGGTAAGTTCTACAAAAAATGTTAAGGCTTATAACAATATTATTTTCTATGAATGTAGGAAGCCTGGACACATCAAATCTGAATGCTTGAATCTTAAAGCTAATCATAGTAAGTAAAAGGTGGAGGAGAAAACAAATGTGAGGAAGGGCAAGAAGAGATTATAGAGAGTTTTTTGGGCAGACTCAGCTTCAGATTCCTCGGAAATAGATGTAGAAAAGAAAGTCACTAACCTGTATTTGATGGCCCATAAGCTTTATAAGTTAGATCAAGAAGTGGTATGTGACATAACTTATGAAGAGCTATTTGATGTTTATGAAAAGATTTATATAACATATAGAAAACTCAAAAAGTTACATGTTAGGTTGAATTTAGATTTTCTAGAGTTACAAAAAGAGCATGAAATTCTTAGGAAAGATCATATACTAATTGATAGCAACCACATGAAACTATTAGATGAATTAAAAAAAATAGCATGAACTATTGAAATCATACCACTCTAAACTTGAAAAAAATTTAAAACATTTATGGATGAATATGATAATAGAAAGCACTATTTGAAAGTTGTCAATGCTATGTTAAAAAGTGTAAACTCATTTTTTAAAGTTCATTTAAAAGCACTTGAGGAAAACATGATTCCATCCACACTTGAAAAAATTTTCAATCCTGATCAGAAATAAAAAATTTTTAAACTTAGGAAAAGATAGTATTACTCATATAGATTAAAAAATCATTTTTCCTAGAGTTAAATATTTTTCTTGTGAAATGATCAACCATATATCTCACACTTACACTATTCATAGTAAATCATATCTAGTGTGGAGACTAAAGATGCATAAAATAAATCATATCAAACATCTATCCAGATTAATTTTGCTAAGAGGAGAACACAAACTTATTTGGGTTCCCAATACTAATGTTTGATTATCTTATATAAATGCTCTAATAAAATACCATGTGAGAGTATTTGGTACCTAGATAGTAGATGTTCAAAGCATATGATAGATACACTATATAATTCATAACGCTAGAAGCTAGGAATGGAGGTAAGGTTATACTGAAAGATAATACCACTAGGAAAGTGGTAAGTGTTAGAATAGTTGCTATTTGAATGCTTTACATTTGTGCAACTTGTATAGTTTTGATGATTCCAAACATTATTGTTCAAATGTGTAGTTATCTCCTAACAATTTTAGAATATTTGTATTTGCTCTTGTGTGTACTAACATTTCAGGAAAATCAGACTCCAGACTACGAAAACCTCAGATCAAATTCAACATGAGATACTTTGTTAATTTGAAACTTGCATTTTTCTTTGAATTAAATTTGAAAGGGAATGATTGTAATTGAGTGAATAAAAATATACACACACACATAAGGAGATCATAAAAATTTTATACTGATCGTACGGGACTATATCCGATCATACGGGACGATCAGATAGTTATCTCCTATAGAGCACATGGAACGAATAGGAACTTGCTTGAAAAATTTTTTCTAAGTCCTATTCGTCCAGGACGAAATTAATTATCATCCAGGATGATTGGTTCACTGAAAAATTTTCGTCCAGACAAATTTTATTATCGTCCGTGGCGTCTGGTTCTCTGGAAAAATTTCGTCCAGACGAAATTAAAAATCGTCCAGGACGATCGGGTCTCTGGAAAATTTTCGTCCAGACGAAAATGAATTATCATCCATGGTGATTGGTCCTCTGGAAATTTTTTGTCCAGACGAAGTCAAGAATCATCCAGGACGATCGGTTCTCTGTAAAAATTTCGTCCAGACGAACATATTTTCGTCCAAACGATTAACCGACTTAGAACAGTTTTCAGCAGTTTCTAGAACTGATCTTGTAATAACTGTTCATACTGGACGAACCTAAATTCGTACAGGACGATCAGCTATACGAAGACATTTCGTACACATATTCAAATAGAGTCATTTCAGATCGTTTAAGTAAAATCGTCCAGGATGATCCACGATCGTACAAGACGATCCACTGCGTACATAATTGAAAACTTGCAGTTTTTGTGCAGTTTTTCTTGTCTTTTATATAAATAGTACAAATTAGACTGCCACCCAATCTTTTTGTCATTTGATCTTCGTGCCTCTTGAGAGAATAGCCAAGGAGAGAGTGGAAGAGAGCATTCAAGGGAGGATTCCTACCATTGGAGCGAGAAGGCTTCACTTAGATTTCAAAGGTAAGAGTCTCTACTTGTGAATTTGGATTATTTCACTCTTTTCTTTCTTCCTTCTAGAATCTTGTGAGAAGATCAGTCAATGAGATCCGGTTCTCTGTCGACACTTGGAGAGTGTGAACAGCCGAAGGGTTCTCTGCCTACACTTGGATAGTGTGAACAGCCGAAGGGTTCTCTGCCTAAACTTGGAGAGTGTGAACTGTCGTAGGGTTCTCTGCCCACACTGGGGATTGTGTAAAAGGACGACGGTTCTCTACCAATACTAGGGATTGTGTAAAAGGATGACGGTTCTCTGCCGCACCGGGTAGTGGTGAAAAGAGTGTGTTGTAAAGGCTTCTCCGCCTTGCTGTGGGTGCAAAAGGAGAGTCACTATTGGTTTTAGTGCAATACTCAGAGGGTGCCTCTGAGGAGTGGATGTAGGTCTGGTTATAGACCGAACCACTATAAATCTGGTGTCATTTACAGCTTTTTTGTTTTTGCATTTTATTTTAATTGTTAACAACTCTATGGTTGAAAAATATTTTCTAGAAAACCTTAAAAAGAAAAATTTTCATTTCGGTTCAACTTAATCTTCTAAGAGGGTTTAAAAATTTTAAACTACCAATTCACCCCTCCTCTTGGTAGCCTTGGGACATTAACTTAGGCATAACAACCTAATTACTAGACTCAACAAGTGGTATCAGAGCTCTGTTTCAAAATCATAAGTTTGAACTACTTTTTGATTAACGTAGATAGCTACATTTGGAAACTGAAACACACCTGAGGGTTATTCTATCACTAGACATCCACTGTTTGACAATATTCCTTTTGATTTTTGGAAAACACGCATGTCTACTTTCTTACAGTCACTTGATTATCGCATGTGGATGCTAGTCCAAGAAGGTTACACAAAACCAACTAGATTAGTTGATGGAGTTAGGGTAGAAACACCCTATACAGATTGGACTATTGAAGAACGTGACTTAGCACAATTAAATGCCAAATGTTTAAATAGTTTCTTTTGTGCTTTAAAATCTGAAGACTACATGCGAGTTTCCACTTGCAAAAGCGAAAAGGACATATGGGATAGACTTTGTATAACTTATGAAGGGACAAATGAGGTTAATCAATCAAGACTCAATATCTTGTTACATGACTATGAATTATTTCGCATGAAACCTAATGAATCTATTTCAGACATGTACACAAGATTCACTCAAATTGTCACTTCTTTGCATGCACTTGGTAGGGAATTAACTAATGCTGAAATGGTCAATAAGATTCTTCATTGCTTACCTACTGCTTATGATGCTAAAATTACTGCAATTACAGAGTCTAAAGATTTGAACATTTATTCCATTTACAATCTTCTTGGTTCACTCATTGCTTATGAGCAAGGAGTAAGTCAAAGAAAGATTGATGCAGGTGAACCACAAAAGGATAAGAATATTGCACTAAATGTGGAAGAGTCAGAAAGTAAAAACTCACAACCTGAGGATGAAGATGATATTGCATTGATGATTAAACAATTCAGAAGCTTTTTAAAGAGGAAGCAGAAGAGACGCCAGCAATGGAATAGAGGTAAGTATAATAGAAATGGCAAGGTTTCTAATGAAGTGATTTGTTATGAATGCAGGAAACAAGGTCATATAAAGACTGATTGTCCAAAACTCAAAGCCACTCCTAACAAGGAGAAGGTAGAGGAGAAAACAATGGTAAAGAAGGGAAAGAAGAAGTTTCAAAGAGCTTTCTGGGCGAACTCAGCTTCAGACTAATCTGAGACTGAAAAAGAAGAAGAAGTCACCAACATTTGCTTGATGGCAGATAATGTTGAACAATCAGATCAAGAAGAGATATGTGATTTAACCTATGATGAATTGTTTGAAGTTTCTGAACACATGCATGATGCATATAAGAAAATGAAAAAGATGCATGCTAGTTTAGGTTTAGAATTGGAAGAGCTTAATAAGGAACACGAAATCCTTAGGAAAGATCATGCTTTAATAGATAACAACCACATGAAACTACTTGATGAATATGATGACTTGAATAAAAATTTTGAGAATTTAAAATTATCCTATGCTGAACTTGAAAAAGAATTTAAGAATTTTAAGGATGAATCTGAGAGCAAGACATATAGAATCAATTATACCAATCGAATCTTGGAAGATATGAATTCATTTTACAAACTCACAATAAGAGCTCTCGAGGATAATAGAAACCCTCCTAAACTTGAAGATTTTACAAATCCTAAATATTATCCTACATTCATGAAATCCCTTAGAAGACAATCATATGAAAGAAAACATAGGAATATTTTTTCTAATATTAAATGTAATAATTGTAGATTTTTTGGACATATATCTCACACCTGCACTTTAAAGATGAAAACTAATTTGGTGTGGAGAACTAAGATGCATAAATCTAGACATATCATACATGCATCTGATTATAAATTTCATAAAGGTGAACCCAAACTTGTTTGGGTTCCCAGGTCTAACATTTGAGAATTTTGCAGGTATACTCTCACACAAGACCTCGTGAGAGTATATGGTACCTGGATAGTGGATGTTCAAAGCATATGACTGGAGATACTGCTCAATTCATAACGCTGGAAGCCAGGAATGGAGGCAAGGTTACACTTGGAGATAATACCACAAAGAAAGTGGTTGGATCAGGTATGATTGGAAATTTGAAAAACTTTTTCATAGACAATGTGTTATTAGTTGAAGGCTTAAAACATAATCTGTTAAGCATAAGTCAGCTATGTGATAAGGGCTACAATGTAAAATTTTTACCTACTAGCTGCATAATAAGCCTAAATGAGAAAATTATTTTAAATGAAAAAATGGTAAACAATGTCTACATGCTAGATTTAAATTGTATTCAATCTCCTACTGCTTTTTGTTTAAAAACTGTTTCTGATGAATCATGTCTTTGAAATAGGAGACTTTGTCATTCTAGTATGAAAAATCTTAGAAGAATTACCCAAAAGAACTTAGTGAGAGGTATACCAAAACTAGACTTTACTAAGGACCACCTTTATGATGCATATCAATTAGGAAAACAAGTGAAGTCCTCTTTTAAGTCCAATAAAGATCTTAGGACCAGTAAACCTTTAGAAATTCTATACATGGATCTTTTTGGACCTGTAGGCACTGTAAGTCTAGGAGGGAAGGTATACGGATTTGTTATAGTGGATGATTTCTAAAGATTCACCTGGGTTAGATTTCTTTTTCATAAGAGTGAATCATTTGAGGAATTCAGAAATTTTTCAACTTGGATTCAAAGAAAACTAGGAAGTGAAATAATTTCTTTACAAAGTGATCATGGAGGAGAATCTGAAAATGAAAGATTTGAAAATTTTTGTAAAGAAAAAGGGATTGATCATAATTTTTCTGCACCTAGAACCCCTCAACAAAATGGGGTAGTTGAAAGGAAAAACAAAATATTAATAGAAGCCGCCCGAGCAATGTTAGTAGAATACTCACTTCCTAGATATTTTTGGGCTGAGGCGGTTAGCACTGCATGTTATGTTCTGAATAGGGTGAATATGAGATCAAATATGAATAAAACACCCTATGAGTTGCTAAAAGGTAGAACACCTAATTTGTCTCATTTGCATGTATTTGGTTGCAAGGTGTTCATACATAATAATGGAAAATCTGCCTTAGGAAAATTTGATCCAAAATTAGATGAAGGAATTTTTGTTGGATATTCAAGTGTTGGAAAATCTTATAGGGTATTCAACAAAAGAACTTTAGTCATTGAAGAAACCATACATGTTGTATTTGATGAAAGTGGAAATTTGGAAGAGCCAAATGTTGTTGAAGAAGAAATTGAAGAAAACTCCCAAAAGATTGATAGATTAAATCTGGAAGAAAATGTGGAAGAAAATTTGAAAAGAGAAAACCCTTTGCCTAGAGATTTGAGATTTTCTAAAAATCACCCAAAGGAATTGATTATAGGTGAACCAAGTGATAGTGTTAGAACTAGGCATGGATTAAACAAGGAAGTCAATCATTCAGCCTTTATTTCAACTATTGAACCCACTAACATTGATCAAGCACTTTCTGATGAATTTTGGATATTGGCCATGCAAGAAGAGTTAAATCAATTTGTAAGAAATAAAGTTTGGGAATTAACTACACGGCCAAAAGATCAAAGTGTTGTTGGAACCAAGTGGGTTTTCAAAAATAAAATGAATGACTCAGGAGTAGTCATTAG
Organism: Dendrobium huoshanense; assembly: GCA_016618105.1. Classification (NCBI taxonomy): domain Eukaryota; kingdom Viridiplantae; phylum Streptophyta; class Magnoliopsida; order Asparagales; family Orchidaceae; genus Dendrobium; species Dendrobium huoshanense. The sequence goes on along the minus strand of CM028349.1, from coordinate 13,674,361 downwards.
AAATAAGGCTAGATTAGTTGCTAAGGGGTATAATCAAATTGAAGGAATTGATTTTGAGGAGACTTTTGCCCCTATAGCTAGACTTGAAGCAATTAGGGTTTTACTTGCCTTTGCCTGTTTTAAAGGTTTTAAACTGTTTCAAATGGATGTAAAGAGTGCCTTTTTGAATGGGGTTATTGAAGAAGATGTTTTTGTAGAACAACATCCAGGTTTTGAAAATTCTAAATTTCCAAATCATGTTTTCAAGTTAAAAAAGGCATTATATGGACTGAAACAGGCACCTAGGGCTTGGTATGAGAGGTTAAGCACCTTCCTACTTGAAAGATCTTTTGAAAAAGGAAGTGTGGATACAACTTTTTTTTAAGAAAAATTGGAAAGGATATACTTATTGTTCAAATTTATGTGGATGACATCATCTTTGGATCTTCAAATAAAAATCTTTGTGATGATTTTTCTAAAATAATGAGTAGTGAATTTATCTGTTGATCAAAAGAAATTTAGAGGGATAATTGGATCTTTACTTTACTTGACTGCTAGCCGACCAGATATTATGTTCAGTGTTTGCTTATGTGCTAGATTTCAATCAGATCCAAAAGAATCACATTTGACAGCAGTGAAAAGGATTTTAAGATATTTACTAGGAACTCAAAACTTAGGGATTTGGTATCCTAAGTTAAGCTCTTCATTTGAAATTATTAGTTACTCAGATTCTGACTTTGCAGGCTGTAGAGTGGATAGGAAAAGCACTTCTGGAACATGTCAATTCATTGGAAATTCATTAGTTTCATGGTCTAGTAGAAAACAAAATTCAGTGGCACTATCTACTGCAGAAGCAGAATACATTGCATTAGAAAGTTGTGTGGCACAAGTACTTTGGTTAAAATAACAGTTGATTGATTTAGGATTAGCTATAGGCACTATTCCAATTTATTGTGACAATACTAGTGCTATTTGCATTTCCAAAAATCCTATTCAACATTCTAGAACCAAACACATTGATATAAGGCATCATTTCATAAGGGATCATGTATCCAAGGGAGAAATTGAACTCACACATGTTTCAACTAAAAATCAACTTGCAGACATTTTTACAAAACCTTTAGCCTTTTATACCTTCAGTACTTTAAGAACAAGGCTTGGTGTTATTGATTTGAATGCCTAATCAAAATATCTTTTGCAATATTGATATTTGTTTTGTCTTGTTTTTTATTTTGAGAAATTTTGTGTGTTTTGAATGAATTTGTTTTTAGGTCTATGGTTTTGTTTTATGATTTCTGTGTTTTTGAATGTTTAGTTTGATTTTTTTTAATTTAAAAATCAAAATTCAAAAATTGGAGGAAATCGTCCGGGATGAATTTTATTTCGTACTGGACGATGTGTGAAAGAACAGTTTGCGCGAATTTTAACCGTTTTGAGAGCAGTTTTTAATTAGATCGTCTGTACGATCTGACGATCGTCCATGACGAAAATTTTTTTTTCCTCAAACGTCGGGAAAATTGAATGCAACGGTTGAGTGGATAAGACAATTTTTAATATGGATTTCGTCTGTACGAATTTTTGGTTCATCCAGACGAACAGATGTCGGTTAATTGTAGGGGACGGTTTTCAAGAGATATTAAAACAAGTTACTTTTTGATCGTCTGTATGAAATAATTTCATCGGTATGATTGGTCAAGTCAAAAGGCCTGTACGAAGGGACGCATCGTAAGTTGTGTTGATTACAAAAAGCCGTTACATTAAGGACGAATTTGATCGTCTGTACGAAATATTTTCGTCCATACGAACGATGATTTTCGTCAAGGATGAAGATTTTCGTCCAGGACGAACGTATCGTTTTTTTTTAAATATGAAGGCTTTCTAACTTAACAATCACACTTCCAAACTTCACTTTCAATCCCTTTCTACTTCAAATCGACAATGGCCTCCTCAAGCAAGAGACAAAAGGTGTTGGTAAAGAAACCCAATAGGAATGCCTCAGAAAACTTCCTGTCTAAGGCGAATGAGGAATCCTTTCCTCGTTTTGCATCCGCCAAAATAACTCCTTCTCGCATTTTAATCCAAAGCGAGTTAAATTTTAAGGTAATGCACCTTTTTGCCTCAACCCAATTTCAATTCATACTTTCTCTCGTCCACTTCTACAACAAGCAAACCTATCACTATTTCCTAGCAAACATGAGTTTTAATTCAGACCACTCCTCCATAATTTTTATGAATTTCATTAGTATTATTTAATCTTCATAGTGCTTAAATTAGATTGTAATTTGAGATTATCTATATTAGAAAATCTAGCCTTTTTAAATTTAAAAGTTGTTTATAACTTGTTGTAATTAGAACTTTTCAATTCATGTCTATTCATTTAGACTACATAAAAGTTAATATTATTATTGCAATTTAGATGTTTTCTTATTTCGTATTTCTATGCTCAAGTGATATTTATGCACTTAGAAATATTTGAAATTTTAGATTATTGATTTTGGAAAGAATTGGTCTCAATTACTCTTGAAAATTATACAAAAAGTACAAAAATCAAAAGGAATGCGCAAAGATTTGCATTGTGAAAAAGAGGCACAAAATTAGCCCAATGTCAAAAGATGCACAAAAATGTGTCTAAAAATTTGAAAAAGATGCGCAAAGCGCCACATGTGGTAATTCTCTTCTTTTTAAATTCTTTCAATCTCTTAATTCAAATTGATCTTATGTTCATTTCTATTCCATTGAACTTTGAAATATAAATTTTTTTTTACATCTCTCTTGTAATGATTTTCTATATTCGAATGTCTAAATTGAATCATGTTTTGAAAAATTCTTCTTACATACAATGTTATATCACTTCTTAAATTTTATGAATTTCTATGATTAACCTAATGTTTTTAGTTTAAAATTTCATACCTTATGTCAAACACCATTTAGATTAAAATTTAAAATAAATTTTATATAATTACTTACATTTCTCGTCTATTTCTTCTTCACTTTTTGTTGTTGTCAAAAAGGAGGAGAAATTATTGTGTTGGAATTATTGTGTTGGTATTGATTTATTTTGTTTTGATTATTCTGTTTGCATTTTGCTTTTGTGATTGTTTGTGTTAAAAATTTTTGAAAAACAAAAATATTATTCTTTGCTTCAAAATGCCTCCTTATTTTCATGTATTCATTAATTCAGGGGGAGTTTAGGAGATAGGAGATTTGTTGAAACCATACAAACAATAATTGTTTTGCCATCATAAAAAAGGGGGAGATTGTTAGAATAATTGCTATTTGAATGCTTTACATTTGTGCAACTTGTATAGTTTTGATGATTCCAAATATTATTATTCAAATGTGTAGTTATCTCCTAACAATTTTAGAATATTTGTATTTGCTCTTGTGTGTACTAACATTTCAGGAAAATCAGACTCCAGACTACGAAAACTTTAGATCAAATTCAACATGTGATACTTTGTTAATTTGAAACTTGCATTTTTCTTTGAATTAAATTTGAAAGGGAATGATTGTAATTGAGTGAATAAAAACATACACACACACATAAGGAGATCATAAAAATTTTATACTGATCGTACGGGACGATATCCGATCGTACAGGATGATCAGACAGTTATCTCCTATAGAGCACATGGAACGAATAGGAACTTGCTTGAAAAAAATTTTCTAAGTCCTATTCATCCAGGACAAAATTAATTATCATCCAGGACGATTGGTTCACTATAAAATTTTTGTCCAGACAAATTTTATTATCGTCCGTGGTGACTGGTTCTCTGGAAAAATTTCGTCCAGATGAAATTAAAAATCGTCCAGGACGATCGGGTCTCTGGAAAATTTTTGTCCATACGAAAATGAATTATCGTCCATGGCGATTGGTCCTCTAGAAAATTTTCGTCCAGACGAAGTCAAGAATCATCCTCGTCTGGACGATCGGTTCTCTGTAAAAATTTCGTCCAGATGAACATATTTTCGTCCAAACGATTAACCGACTTAGAACAGTTTTTAGCAGTTTCTAGAACTGATCTTGTAATAACTGTTCGTATTGGACGAAGCTAAATTTGTACAGGACGACCAGCTGTACGAAGATATTTCGTACACATATTCAAATAGGGTCGTTTCAGATCGTTTAAGTAAAATCGTCCAGGATGATCCACGATCATACAGGATGATCCACTACGTACAGAATTGAAAACTTGCAGTTTTTGGGCGGTTTTTCTTGTCTTTTATATAAATAGTCCAAATTAGACTGCCACCCAATTTTTTTGTCATTTGATCTTCGTGCCACTTGAGAGAATAGTCAAGAAGAGAGTGGAAGAGAGCATTCAAGGGAGGATTCCTACCACTGGAGCGAGAAGGCTTCACTTGGATTTCAAATGTAAGAGTCTCTACTTGTGAATTTGGATTACTTCACTCTTTTCTTTCTTTCTTCTAGAATCTTGTGAGAAGATCACTCAAGGAGATCCGGTTCTCTGCCGACACTTGGAGAGTGTGAACAGCCGAAGGGTTCTCTGCCTACACTTAGAGAGTGTGAACAGCCGAAGGGTTCTCTGCCTACACTTGGAGAGTGTGAACAGTCGTAGGATTCTCTGCCCACACTGGGGATTGTATAAAAGGACGACGATTCTCTGCCAGCACTGGGGATTGTGTAAAAGGACGACGGTTCTCTGCCGCACCGGGTAGTGGTGAAAAGAGTGTGTTGTAAAGGCTTCTCTGCCTTGCTGTGGGTGCAAAAGAAGAGTCACTATTGGTTTTAGTGCAATACTCAGAGGGTGCCTCTGAGGAGTGGATGTAGGTCTGGTTATAGACCGAACCACTATAAATCTGGTGTCATTTACAGCTTTTTTGTTTCCGCATTTTATTTTAATTGTTAACAACTCTGTGGTTGAAAAATATTTTCTAGAAGAACCTTAAAAAGAAAAATTTTCATTTCGGTTCAACTTAATCTTCTAAGAGGGTTTAAAAATTTTAAACTACCAATTCACCCCCCCCTCTTGGTAGCCTTGGGATATTAACTTAGACATAACAACCTAATTACTAGACTCAACAGTAAGCACTGGTATGATTGGAAACTTAGATAATTTTTTTATTGAGAATGTGTTACTTGTAGAAGGCTTAAAGCATAATATGTTGAGTATTAGTCAGCTGTGTGATAAGGGTTATAGTTTAAAAAATTTTACACTAGCTCCATAATAAGCTAAAATGGAATTAATGTTTTGAACGGAATTAGGGAAAATAATGTGTACATACTTAATTTGAATTATATTAAATCTCCTAATTCTTTTTGTCAAAAAATAATTACTGATAAATCATTATTATGATATAGGAGACTTTGTCACACTAGCATGAAGAACCATAGAAAAATTACCCAAAAAGATCTCGTTAGAGTAATTCCAAAATTAGACATTACTAAGGATCACCTATGTGATGCATATCAACTAGAAAAATAGGCGAAGTCCTCTTTTCATTCCATTAAGGATCTTAGAACTAACAAATCATTAGAAATTATTCATATGGATCTTTTATGATTGGTTAACACTGTAAGTCTAGGAGGTAAAGTATTTGGATTTATGATTGTTGATGATTTTTTTAGATTCACTTGCATTAAATTTTTATTTCCTAAAAGTGAATCCTTTGAGAAATTTAGAAGTTTTTTAACTTGGATTCAGAAAAAACTAGGATATGAGATTTTATCAATTGAAAGTGATCATGTAGGTAAATTTAAAAATAAATTTTTTGAAAATGTTGTAAAGCAAAAAGAATTAATCAAAATTTTTCAGCACCTAAGACCCCTCAGTATAATGGGATAGTCGAAAGAAAGAACAAAATATTAATTGAAGCAGCTAGAGTCATATTGGCAGAATATTCACTTCCAAAATATTTTTGGCCTGAAGCGGTTAGTACAACTTATTATGTTCTGAATAGGGTGAACAATATATACAAATTGAAAAAGATACCCTATAAACTTCTTAAGGGGAGAACACTAAATTTGTCACATTTGTATATTTTTGGATGTAAGGTGTTCATTCATAATAATGGGAAAACTCTTTTAGGAAAATTTGATCCAAAATCTGATGAAATAATTTTTCTTGGATGTTCTAATGTTGGAAAATCTTAGAGTTTTAAACAAGAGAACTTTGGTAATTGAGAAAACCACATATATTGTGTTTGATGAATCTAGTATTTTGGAAGAGCCAAGGTTGAAAAAGGATGATATTGAAAATAACTCCTAAGGAATTGAAAAGATAATTTGGAAGAAAATATGAAAAAAGAAAAGTCTTTTCCTAGAGAATAAAAATTTTCTAAGAATCATTCTAAAGAATTGATTTTAGGTGAACCTAGTGAGATTGTTAGGACTATACATGGACTTAGCAAAGAGGTGAACCATTCTGCCTTTATATTGATAATTGAACCCACAAATAAAAATCAAGCACTTTTAGATGAATTTTAGATTTTGGCCATGAAAGAAGAGTTGAAACAATTTGTAAGAAATAATGTTTGAAAATTAATTGAAAGGCCAAAGGATCAAAGTGTTGTTGGAACTAAGTGGATATTTAAAAATGATGAATGATTCAAGAGTTGTCATAAAAAATTAGGCAAGATTGATGGCTAAGGAGTATATTCAAATAGAAGAGATTAACTTTGAAGAGACCTTTGCCCTTGTAGCAAGACTTGAAGCAATTAGAGTTTTATTCTCCATTGCCTATTTTAAAGGTTTTAAATTATATCAAATGAATGTCAAGAGTGCCTTTTTGAATAGGGTGATACAAAAGGATGTTTATATTGAGCAACCTCTAAGTTTTAAAAATTCTAAATTTCCTAATCATGTGTTTAAATTAAAAAGGCATTGTATGGACTAAAATAACCACCTAGGGCTTGGTGTGAGAAGTTAAGTACTTTCATATTAAAGAGATCTTTTGTGAAAAAAAGTATGGAAACCACTCTCTTTTTTAAGAAAATAGGAGATGACATACTCATTATTCAAATATATATTGATGACATCATATTTGGACCTACAAATAAAGATCTTTGTGAAATTTTTTTAAAAATAATGAGTAGTAAATTTGAGATGAGTTTAATGAGAAATTTGAATTATTTTATTTGTTTTAGTATAAAGAAAAATAAGGAAAGAACTTTTCTTAGTTACTCAAAGTATATTAAGAACATCCTCAAGAAATAGGAAATGGATAATGCTGAACCAGTGACTACACCTATGAGTTCATCAATTCAATTAAATAAGGACCATAAGAGAAAAACTGGTAATTGAAAGAAATTTAGACTTATAATTGGATCATTACTTTGAAAGTTTGATGGGGATGTTAAGCCATATGAACTTAGTCCCAAAGCTAACAAAGAGAGGTGAATTGGATAATAAAAAGGATTCTTTAAACAAAGAAATAAAATCACAAACCAAATCACCACAAGGAAAACCAAGTGCGGAAATTAAAATGCGGAAGCAATAATAAGAAAAGAACACACCGGATTTATAGTGGTTCGGCCAAACCTTGACCTACGTCCACTCCTTGGAGGCACCCTCCAAGTATTGCACTAACACAAAGTGACTCTCCTTTAGCCCCCACAGCTAGGCGGAGAAGCCCTTACACAATCACTTCCACCTCTCCCGGTGCGGCGGAGTTGCCGGGTCCTTTGACACCAAAGAGACTTCTTCTTTGGTGAACTTACCTCGAGACAAGCCTTGAATCCGATGGTACTAAGGTGCGAGTTCGTCGGAGCAACCGTGTGGAACCCCCTCCACACTCCCTTGAGTCCCCCCTCACAGGATCTTCTCCCTCTCTCAAACTCCACCCTTTCCTCTCTCCCTTTCAAGCTCTCTCTTCAAGTTTCCCCCACAAGAACGAAGCTACAATGGCTGTCAAAGACACTTACAAAGTGTCATGCCAAAGCTTAAATATAAGCTCTCAAAACGAGCTCATTAATGCAAGTTGCCGACATTATCGTCCAGGACGATAGGCATATCGTCCTGGCCGATCAGTACAAATTAAGCTCATTAGCCCGGGACGACTTGAGACGATCAGAAGAAAATTGGTTACATCGTCCAGGCCAATCTTACGATCGTCCTGGCCGATTAGATTAAAACCGATTTCAATCGTCCTGATCATAGCCCTGAATACAAGCTGTCCGATGAAGATCGTCCAGGACATCGTCCTGGCCGATCATTCGATCGTCCCGGACGATGTGATCGTATCAATCAACCATTAATGCTTTCCAAAGATACCATATCAATTTAGGTATGATTGAGTTAGATCGTCTTGGACGATAATAATATCGTCCGGGCCGATTTCCTAAAACAAAGAATTCCTAAACTGATTATGGCGGCTGATTCTTTCTGAATTGAGATTATCGTCCTGGCCGATATAGGTATCGTCCAGGCCGATTTGTTGACGGCTTCCTTAATGAGGATGCCCTAAATAGGGTTTCTGATTTTAGACAGATCGTCCAGGACGATATAAATATCGTCCTGGCCGATATTACCAAAAATAGAAAACTTGTAGGGAACAATAGGAGATCTTCTAAATTACAATCCAACTGGTCCCACACCCAATACAACAGACTCAAAAAAGGAAAAAGATTACAAACTGACTTAGACCTAGTCTACCCAATCTTGAGCTGATTCCAAATTGCAGTCTGATCGTGGGAACCTGAAACTTTAGCACATAAGGCAATCGTAGAGAAATAAGAAATGTTTGCTATCATCAAAATCATAAACCATAGATCCGCAACAATCTCCCCCTTTTTGATGATGACAAAACATTTCAAATTGAATTTTCAAAAAGAGTAATTTTCTCCTAATCTCCCACTCACTAGAATAACACTTTTTTAAAAAAAATAGGGGAGATCAAAATATTTTTGTTGTTTTTAATTTTTTGAAAACAAGATACAAATATAAATAGGGGAGATGAAAATATTTTTGTTGTTTAATTTTTTTGAAAATAAGATACAAATATGATAACAGTACAAAAATTCAACAATACGTTCTCCCCCTTTGACATTATCAAAAAGAGAGGAGGCATAAACAAGAACAAAATGACCAAAAGAAAAAAAATTTCCTGATCTAGTGAAAAACAAATATTCTTAAAATGAGAAAGTTACCTCTTGGTTTTAATCAAAAAAATTAGTAGAATTATATTGACAACGCATAATTAAAAAAAAAGGTTAGAAAAATCAAGAATTGATAATCCAAACTCAAGTTCTTTAAAAAGGCTCAAAAACTTTTTAATTCAATATCTAAATCAAGGAATAAATTAGAGAAAGAAACAATAATTTTTCAAAACTCCTTTCATAGAACATATCTAATAGAAGATCAATGCACGAATTGTTGAATCAAGAATTAAAATTTTCAAAGTCAAGTATCGTAAGTATCAAGGGTTTTCTTAAGCTTTTTAAGAAGTATAAGAATGGTAAGAATTAACTTTTTGTGGGCTCATTTTATGCCTCTTGACAATTTGTTGGCGCATTGCGCATCTTTTGATACACTTTGTGTATTCTATATTTTTCAATTTTGGCGCTTTGCGCTTCTTTTATTTTTGGCATCATTGGCCATTTTTTTTTTATTATGCTACCTTTCTGAAATCTTAAATACTAAAAGTAAACCCATACTATTGATAAAGCGAATTTTTTGATTAAGAAAATTTTGAATTAGATTCAACAACTTGCAAAAGATTCCTATGCGATAAATAAAATACAGGGAGATAAAAAATTTAGTTTCAAAAACCAATTTAAAAGATGAAAAAGATTTTAAATCAAAAGTAGAAAAACCTCTTTTAGGAAATAGAGATTAAAAGTCAAAAACATGAGTTTCCTTCCTTTGATTGTTTTTAGAGAAGTCAATTACAACTTACTAAAGATTTCAAGAAAAATTAGGAAGTAAATTTTTCATTTATAGAAAAGTGAATGTGTGTGTTGATCAGAAAAAAAATACGAAACAAAACAAGTAAAATTAAAAAATCTAATAAATAATAAAAATAAAAAAATAAAAACAAAATAAATAAAAAAAAATAACAAAGAAAAACTCAAATAAGGCTTTTATCCATTATCTCTTTCTTGGTCTGATGCTTCAGAGACCAGATCTGCCCATGAGATTTTTTGCTTTTCATTATTTCCCCAGTTTAAATTTAACTTTGCCTTACCCTTTTCTTTTGCAGGGAGAATTCTTAAATTAGGGCACTCATTTTTCATATGTCCAGGTTTCCTGCATTTAAAACAAATAACATCAGAGGAAATATTAACATCCTTACCAATTTTACCTTTTTTCCACTTTTGCTTATGCATTGGTGAGCTTTGTGATTTGCTTGACAATTCCTTTCTATCATCACCAACTAAGCTTCCTCTTTCCGTATCTTCGGCTTTTAGAACGATCGTCTTACCTGCATCCAAAAGTCTTTGACTCAACCCTTGCTCGTAGGCAATGAGTGAGCCAATCAAATTATCAATAGAATAATCATTCAAATCTTTAGACTCACAAATAGCAACAACTTTAGAATCAAATTTATCCAGTAGACATCGAAGAATTTTGTTAACTTTTTCAAAATTTGAAAAATCTTTTCCTAAGGCATGTAATGATGTAGTAATTTGAATGAACCTTGTATACATGTCTAAAATCGTTTCAAAAAGTTTCATAGAAAACATTTCAAAATCATGCATTAAAATATTCAACTTGGATTGCTTGATTTCACTAGTGCCTTCGTATATGGTGTGCAATTTATCCCAAACTTCCTTGACGGTAGTGCATGTGGATATTAACATAAAATCATCAGAACTTAAAGCACAGAAAAAACAGTTCAAAGACTTTGCATTTAATTGAGCATCCATTCGTTCATCCCTATTCCATTGATTAAAAGGAATATCAGTTTTTATTCCATTAACAATACGTGATGGTGATGAATAACCAGTTAAAATCATATGCCACATACGAAAATCAATCGATTGCAAAAAAGTAGACATGCGAATTTTCCAAAAATCAAATGTAATATTTTCAAACAATGGTGGTCTAGTGATTGAATATCCTTCCGCAAAAGTACGATTAGCCATGGATCGAAATTCAAAAGCTTTTAAAAACTTATTTTATGAAAACTGCTCTGATACCACATGAAAGTTCGATGGGGATCTTAAGCCCTATGAACTTAGTCCCAAAGCTAACAAAGAGAGGTGAATTGGATAATAAAAAGGATTCTTTAAACAAAGAAATAAAATCACAAACCAAATCACCACAAGGAAAACCAAGTGCGGAAATTAAAATGCGGAAGCAATAATAAGAAAAGAACACACCGGATTTATAGTGGTTCGGTCAAACCTTGACCTACGTCCACTCCTTGGAGGCACCCTCCAAGTATTGCACTAACACAAAGTGACTCTCCTTTAGCCCCCACAGCTAGGCGGAGAAGCCCTTACACAATCACTTCCACCTCTCCCGGTGCGGCGGAGTTGCCGGGTCCTTTGACACCAAAGAGACTTCTTCTTTGGTGAACTTACCTCGAGACAAGCCTTGAATCCGATGGTACTAAGGTGCGAGTTCACCGGAGCAACCGTGTGGAATCCCCTCCACATTCCCTTGAGTCCCCCCTCACAGGATCTTCTCCCTCTCTCAAACTCCACCCTTTCCTCTCTCCCTTTCAAGCTCTCTCTTCAAGTTTCCCCCACAAGAACGAAGCTACAATGGCTGCCAAAGACACTTACAAAGTGTCATGCCAAAGCTTAAATAGAAGCTCTCAAAACGAGCTCATTAATGCAAGTTGCCGACATTATCGTCCAGGACGATAGGCATATCGTCCTGGCCGATCAGTACAAATTAAGCTCATTAGCCCGGGACGACTTGAGACGATCAGAAGAAAATTGGTTACATCGTCCAGGCCGATCTTACGATCGTCCTGGCCGATTAGTTTAAAACCGATTTCAATCGTCCTGATCATAGGCCTGAATACAAGCTGTCTGATGAAGATCGTCTAGGACATCGTCCTGGCCGATCATTCGATCGTCGCGGACGATGTGATCGTATCAATCAACCATTAATGCTTTCCAAAGATACCATATCAATTTAGGTATGATTGAGTTAGATCGTCCTGGACGATAATAATATCGTCCGGGCCGATTTCCTAAAACAAAGAATTCCTAAACTGATTATGGCGGCTGGTTCTTTCTGAATTGAGATTATCGTCCTGGCCGATACAGGTATCGTCCAGGCTGATCTGTTGACGGCTGCCTTAATGAGGATGCCCTAAATAGGGTTTCTGATTTTGGACAGATCGTCTAGGACGATATAAATATCGTCCTGGCCGATATTACCATAAATAGAAAACTTATAGGGAACAATAGGAGATCTTCTAAATTACAATCCAACTGGTCCCACACCCAATACAACAGACTCAAAAAAGGAAAAAGATTACAAACTGACTCAGACCTAGTACCCAATCTTGAGCTGATTCCAAATTGCAGTCCGATCGTGGGAACCTGAAACGTTAGCACATAAGGCAATCGTAGAGAAATAAGAAATGTTTGCTATCATCAAAATCATAAACCATAGATCCGCAACATACTTTACTTGACTGCTAGCAGACCATATATAATATTTAGTATTGGTTTATTTGCTAGATTTCAATTTAATATAAAAGAATCATATTTGACAGTATTAAAAAGAAATTTGAGATATTTTTTGGGAACTCAAAACTTAGGGATTTGGTATCCTAAGCACAACACTTCATTTACAATTGTTGGATATTTTGATTCAGATTTTGTAGGTTGTAGGGTTGATCAAAAAGTATATATAGAACTTATTAATTTATAGGAAAATCTTTAGTTTATTGGTCTAGTAGGAAACAAGTTCAGTAGCCCTACCTACTACTGAAGAAGAGTATATTATCTTAGGTAGTTGTGTAGCATAAGTTCTTTGGTTGAAATAATAGTTGATTGATTTAGGATTTTTAATTGCCAAAATTCCAATTTTTTTGTGATAATACTAGTGCCATATGCATTTTAAAGAATCCTATTAAACATTCTAGAACCAAGCATATAGACATAATGCATCACTTCATTACAGATCATGTAGTTAAGGGAGAGATTGAATTGTATCATGTTATTATAAAAAATCAACTTGTAGATATTTTCACAAAACCACTGGCCTTTGACACTTTTAGCACCTCAAAAACTAGGTTAGGTGTGATTGACCTTAATGCTTAAATTAAAAATTCTGCAAACTTGATGTGTTGTATATATGTGTCTATTTAGTTTGTCTCTATTTATTTATTTTTTTAGTTATATATTTTTCATTTTTGTTTATGTTTTTATTGTGAAGCATGTCACTTGTTGAAAAATGATTGATTTTGAGAAGGTTTTTTTTATTATCATGCCTTATTTTTAAGTGTTATGTTTGTACTACACGAAATATTTTTGTCCCGTATGAATTCTATAGCATGTGCATGGTAAGTCTTGAAGTTGAGTACATGAAATTTAGTTTTTCATAGGTTTCGTATTATATAATGATGTCATCGTACTATAGGATTTGTACAGTTTCATCTGTACGCATGGGGACGGTATACCAGTTGGAGTTAGTTATTAATTATTGATTGTACATATGTAGTTCTATTTCATCTACAAGATCTAGTTATCAGTTTCTATAGGGGATGAACCTAACAATATTTAAAATGATCTTTAATATTTTGTTCATTCTGGACGAATACTAGTTTATCTGTACGATTGTGTGGTCAAAAAGCTTGTACGAAAGGATGTCTTAGAAATGGCATTTTATGAAAGTTGTTTCATTTTTTGCTATTTTTGTTTGTACATACAAAAATAATTTTTTCCTGTACGATTTTAAATTTATATGTATGATTCAAGTTTTGTACTGTACAATAAGTCATTTTCCTCTAAACAGAAGGGTCTTTGAATTCATTTTAATTCACTTTCTTATCCATTTTTAATCCCTCTAGAGCACTCATCTTAGGAATAGCTAATTTTAGTAAGTGACCATGTCTTTTTAAGGGTTCCTTTTCTAGAAGCGATGGGGATGAAAACTTCCTATCTAAGGCAAATGAGAATGCTTATTTAGGTATTATGATACCAAGATCACCCCTTATAGACTTCTCAATCAGGATGATCTTCACTTTTCTATTATGCCCTTATTTGTATCAACTTAATTCTCTTTCATTCTTACTCTCATTTATGCCTACCACCAAAAAAATTCCAATACTTCTTGGCCAACATGAGATTTAATAAGGACCACTTTAGGATTAGTTCTTATGTAAAAAAATAGTGAGTAGAAATTACCAAGAATGACTTAGGCAATATCTTCATTTCAGAACCCAAGGCATTCGAGCTCACACTTTGACTTCTAAAGCCAATTTTGATTGTACTGAAATTAATAAAATTCTTAGAGGTGTATCTTAAATGTGTCATTTGTCTAGGGTTTATACTCAACATTAAAATTCCTAGGTCATCCAAAATATTTTGAGAACTTCTATTATCCCTAAAGCTGGTGATCAGATAACTATGACTCCACTCTTGTCTATGGTCACCTTTTTGATTATGATTGAAAAACCCTTTGATGAAGTCCAATTCATCATGGACTACATTTATAATCTTTTTGAAATTAGGCTTCCACGCCATAAGAGGAATAAAAAATCTGGCTATAGGATTTTTAGTTGCCTACATCCTAGAGAAGAAGTACAATCCGATCCATCATGATCCTCCCATAAAACTTCTTATCTACTTCATTGATGCCTCTTTTCTTGCACTTTTTTAGCAAGATCAGAGTTGAAAGAGTGATGATTTTGAGGAACAAGGGGGAGCTCCTACCCCAGCACCATCACCGGGACCTGATTAGAATTTCTATCAGGAAATGGTCCAGCAGGATGCTCATTATGATGAAGATGTAGGGTGGATTCGAGGATAGTTTGACTCGGTAAACATGAAGGTAGCTACAATTTGTAATTATTTTTTAATGTTCATTCCACCACCTCCTTCAGACTAGGGCCCCTAAAATTTTTAGATATACTTCTATCCTATTGTTGCTTATGAGTTTTTGTATTTTCTAATGCGATGTTGCTTCTTGAGTTTAGTATTTTCATATATTATGATGATGTTGTATTATTGATGTGATGTTAGATGTTATGTTGAGATGATATATTTTGATATATATGGTTGTATGTCATCTTGATATTAATGGAATGTCGAACTTGTATTGAATTGTATTTCGTAAAATGTTTGTGTTTTTAATGAAAAAAAAAATTTTGAAATTGATCATTGAAATGGGTTATAAATTACTTTGCTCTACAAATTAACTTTCATACAAAATTTAATCTTTCAAAAATTTTAAATTAAAATTATAACCGGACTTAGATAAGAAGATCAATTTCATGTTCTTTTAGACTAACATATCTAAGCTATAATTTCTACAAGATTGAAGTCTTATTATTTTTTATTTCTTTTTCAATATGTTTATTTTTTTATTAGTGAAGTTTGCTTCTTAGATTACTGATATTGGAAAGACCCAGAGAAAAAAAAAAGTACAAAGCATGCACAAATAGAAAAGATGTGCAATGGTTCTCAAAGAACAGAGACACAAAATTAGCCTAAATAAAAAATATGCACAAAGTGTGCCATAAATATTTGAAAAGAAGCGCAATGTTACCAATTGAAAAAAAAAATTATTTTGTTTTTTTCACTATCATTCAATCTCTAATTCAAATCTATATAATTAACAATCATAAACATTATTGAATTCGAAGTTAACTAATCTTCATTTCGTCATTTTTGCAATAATCATTTTTATTTAATTTGTTTAGAATGAACAATGAATCTGATTAACTTTCTTTTATCTTAGTTGTTCTTTGATTTAAAATTTTGAAAATTTTCTTTTTCATCTTACGAAATTAATATTATATTTTCAATTGGTTTAATATCCTTTTCTCCTTTAACTCTTTGGTTTATCTATGGAAACCTTTTATTCAAGCTATACTTTCATTTTTGTTGTTGTCAAAAGGGGGAGTCAGAATATTATTTGATGATTGATGTATGTGTATTGTGAATGCTTGTGCATATATGTGTATGCATGCATATTTTGAGTGCACGTGTGAATGTTTGTTTGAATGTTCGTTTGTATTCGTTTTTGTATTTTTATTCAAGTTATTTTTGATTTGGTGTCTTTTTATAGGATTTAGGTTTGTTATTTTTGATCTTCATGGGAACCCCTTATTATTTAATTGATCATTCATTTAGGGGGAGCTAAGGAGAAAAATTATTTTGAATGTTAACTCAAACAATAATTATTTTGCCATCATAAAATAGGAGGAGATTGTGGCAAATTAGTTTTGAAAACTATGCTTTTATATCATGTGTGTTTTTGATGATTTCAAAATATTATTGTATTAACTACTATTTCTCCTAACATATATTGCAAATATTCCTTCTGTTATTTGTGTGTACTAACATTTCAGGGAAATCATACTTCAGACTGCTGAAGACTTTAAGTCAGATTAGATTAGGGTTTATTATTTTTGGAGTCTATACTTTTTATTATTTTCTTGAGTTTGAGAGAGTGTGATTGTAATTGGATAACCATGCACACACACACTAGGGAGTGTATAAATTTGTAAAGTTTTGAAACTAATCATACTGTATGATTTTGGATAGTATGGAAAGATTTGGCTTGAGCGTTCCTCCAGAAAACAGTTAATAAAACCATGCTAGGAAAATTTTCTAAGTTTTGTTCATACTGTACAATGTTAACTTAATACGTATTCATTCCAGAGTATGAAATAGTTATGTACAAGTTCGTCCAGATGAACTTATGATTTTTTTTGATCTATTCATATTGTACGATCTTAGGTTCATACAAATGACATATAGAGTACGAAATAGTTGCATATCTTTTCGTCCATATGAACAAGTAAATTTTTTTGAGCTGTTTGTATTGTACGATCATATGATCGTACATATGAATTCCAGAGTACAAAATGTTTGAGGCCATTTTTTTACCAAACATAACATGGTTTAATTAGAACATATCATACTATACAATTTAGATTTTGTACAGTACATTATTCAAAGTACAAAACTATTTTGTACTGAATCGTACCAGATGAATCTATTCAAAATTGAACTGATTGTACTGTACGATATCAGTTTGTACTCTGGTAAATCAGAGTACGAAATCAGTTTATAATGGATCGTATGAGCAAAGTTTTAACTGTTTGTACGTACGATCGTAGATCGTACTATACCATCATAGACGGTCAAAATTAAAAATTTCAATTTTCTGGATGATCTTTCATCCCTTTTATATATATATAGTCCAATAAACTAACTATTGACAAAATCCTTCTTCATCTTTTCTTTGAGATCAAGTGCAAAAGTGATTTGGGAGAGTGTTTGAGAGAGAGTTCTTGCAAGTGGAGAGTGTGAAGAGTTCACAAGGTTACTCAAAGGTGAGAATTTCTTTGTAAGTGTAGCAAATCTCATCCATACTTCTTTGAAGATGCTCGAGAGAAGAACTTTGAGGAAGATCTTGTTCTCTGCTGACACTTGGAGGGTGAGAAATGATGATGGTTTCTTGCCAACACTTGGAGAGTGTGAAAGGATGTTGGTTCTCTATTGACACTTGTAGAGTATGAAAGGACATTGATTCTCTGTTGACTCTTGGAGAGTATAAAAGGATGATGGTACTCTGTTACACTTGAAGGTTATGAAAGGATGACAGTACTCAGTTGCATCGGTGATTGGTGGAAGAGAGGGTAATTATAAAGGCTTCTCCGCCTTGCTGTGGGTGCAAAACCCCCTCTATTGGTTAGCCTTGGGATAATTGCATTAGGTCTAAGAACATATACAGACTTTTCAAATGACGCTTGGCTCACCCTTAAAGGTTTAGAGAATATCATGAATTATAAACATCTATAACTATATTGAACATATTTATAAAAAACTATAAATTTGAATAGTGGAGAGACTAGTAAGAGGCCCATAATTTCCTCTAGGTTAATTTTGACATAACCTAAATCCAAAATAAACATGTGATCCACTTATTTAAATACACAACCATCAAATTTGAGTATGATGATAATGAAGCATATGTTCATCATAACCGATGGTGTGGACACAATATGAATTCTTCTACATGTATTTGGAGGTCAACATATACGTGTCCAACCACCTTACGTGTATCAAAATGTCCCTTTAACTCTCACAAGAGAGTAAACAAGTGAAATTCACCAAATGTTCACTATTTTATGAAGAGGACATCAAATATAGGTTTTAGGGAAGCAAAAAAATAATTTTTCTAAAGGGCCTAGGGCTTGGGGGTGTTAACCACACATCAAAGGCTCTAAGTAGCCAAGAATTTTACCTCACCTGGACTATCCAAGCACTCCATGTTGTTGTCCATGCTCCAAGTGCTTTCCAAGTTATTTTCTAAGATGTAATAGAGGCTCCAAGTGTTGTCCAAGCTTCTCCAAAGGCTCCAAACTACTTTTTTGAAGCTTCCAAAAGCCTCCAAACTACTTTCCTCGCTTTGTGAGTGCTCCCGAAAGTGGATTTCATTGGAAAGAAGTTTTCATAATTGATTTGGAAGGAAATAGAGTATTCTTACCTCCTCTTGGTTGCAACAGGGAATGATTTTAACACTCCTTGGTCTTGGGTTTTGGAAGAGGAAAGCACCAACAACAGCGAGAAGGAGGCTCTCCTTCTTTGTTGAAGAAGAAAAGGAAACCATAGTAGGAAACATCTTCAACAAGAGAAGAAAAGATCCTCTCTTTACTTAGCTTTAACTCCAAGAAAAAAACTTACAAGAAGGGAGGGATTTGTCCTCCAAGGAAAATCAGACCTGGAGGACTCGACAGCTAAGAGAGATGGGCATCTTGGACATGTTAGAGGATCTGGATTGGCCAAATGTGTGAAACCCATTCCTCTACCTCTTTCTCTCACTCTCTCTCTCTCTCTGTCTCTCTCTGTCTCTCTCTGTCTCTCTCTCTCTCTCTCTCTCTCTCTCTCTCTCTATTCTTTTTGCAATCGAGATGGAAAAATACTGGGAGCAAAATGGCTCCCCCCATCTCCCTTTCATTCTCGTAGAGGTGCATACAATCAACAGGCATGTCGCCAAAAACACCCACTCTCACTCCCTCATTCTGTGAAAAAAAAAGGATATACCACTTGACTGGATTTTTTGATGGATTTGACATAAAATTGAGTGGAACTTTAAGTGAAATATAAGCCCTAGATTCCAATTTTAGGTCTAGGAAGTCAATTTAGCAAAATTTGATCAATTAGGGCTATAATTAAGCCCAAATAATACTCGATCCGAACCAATTTAGGTTAGTATAGGTTCGATTGAATTGATTTTGCAAAATTAGACTCAAATCACCATTAGATTGTGTCAAATTTGGCTCGTCGAGGCTTAATGAGGCCCAATTGGATTTGATTTGAATCAATTTTGTGTTGAATCAATTGATTTGATTTAATTTTACTTTGATAATGTTTAATTGAATTGATTGAGCATGATTAAGCCTAATCAAGCTTGAATCAACTTGATTTGGGCTAAAATGGCATTGATGCAAAAATATTTGTCAACAGAACTATATTAGATATTACTATCTACAAGAAATAGTAGGAGGTTCATTAGTGTACGACAGCATACCTACTTAAAGCTGCAAGCAATTTACACTTATAATGCCATGCCACTAAATTCGTAGCATCCATGTATACTGACAAAAGGCATTAACAAATCCCTAAATGAGATATCGTGCACCATGATTCCACGCCATTAGATCTATAACATCCATGCAAGCAAAAAGAAGGCATTCACCAGTTTCTTTATAAAGCATTTTGCACACCCAAATGCTGGTTATTCACATAGCTGATCATCACAAAATATTTAAAAATGCCCTCACACATGCATTATAATATGTATACATATGAATATAAAAGTACACATGTAAGAGTATACACCCACATGGGCCTCGATGAGTATATTTTATTTACACATGTGATGTCTAAGGTGTTGCAAATCTGGGCCCATGTACAATAATGTTGATGATAATAAATATTATTATTTCTTTACTACTGTTATTCTTGCATATCTATTTTTCTTGTCATGCTCACTAACCTTTTAGGTCCACAAGTTCACTTGCAATGCAATCAATTCAAGATCGGGTAGATCATGGTTTAATCTATCTATAATCTAAATTTCAATGTACTTTTTACCTTTCTTGAGTCTAGTCATGTATCTGGTGGATCCAAAGCTAAGTAACCTTGGACACACATACTTAGGGGGAGTGTTTTGGTGAGTAAAAGAAATTTTTGTTTTTGACTTAATCGTACAGGATGATTTCAATCATATTGGACAATCAATTAAAAAATAGAAAACCTTATTTAGGGTATCACTGTTAATTATGAGTGATTAAACTAATCATACTATTTGATCCATATCATACATGATGATCAGTTCAGATTATGAAAAATAACCGCCAATCATAATTTATGTAATATTTTAAATTTTTGTTACAATTATACGAGATTATATGCATCATCCTAGATAATTTATGATAATCATGCCTAAATTAATCTTTTTATTAAAAGACTAATTATAGTTAGATTGCTCGATCAAATTATATATGATGATCTTCTTAGTTCTTGTTGGATAATGTATTATATTTCAAGGGATAATCCCCTATCATCCAAGAAAAAAACCATAATTTTATTGTAATCATCCAAGAGATTATATTGGTTGTCTCGAGAGGTATACGAGACAATATATTGATCGTCACCCATCATCCCATGTCAGACTGGATGATTAATACAATATCTTGAACAAATCATCCTAAATGATCACAAATCTGTATTAGACAAACTATACAAATACCTGTATTGATCATATAGGGAAAGGCTGATCGTATTGGTTGAAAGCATTATTTTGTACTAATCATACAAGATAATCTATAGATCGTATTGGACGATCTTTGATGGAAAGTTGAAGATTAGGGATTCTTTTGAGGCTATCTATTTAAGCTTTTTTATTGTCCCTTGAGATAATCTATTACTGTGGAGTTGATCCGAGAGAGAGGTTAGAGAAGAAAGAGAGAGGGATTGAGGGAGAGAAATTTGTGTGAGGGAGAGTTGTGAGGGATTCACAAAGGTTGCTCTAAGCAAGATTTTCACCATCTTCTTTAAGTTACATTTATGGTTCCTTGGTGGCTCGAAGGGATATCTTCATAAGCATCAGATCTAGGTTCTCTACCTTCACCAAGATAATGAAAAAGAATTTCAAGGTTCTCTGTCTTCTCCAAGAGGGAGTAAAAATATTCCAAGGATCTTTGCCTATTCCTTAAGGAAGTAAATAAATTCCAAGGTTCTCTGCCTACTCCATAATGGAGTAAAAGGATTCAAGACACTCTGTCTCTCCGAGTTGGTGGAAATATTTTATAAGGGCTTCTCCACCTTGTTGTGTAGGCAAAAGGAGAGACACTATTTTTAGTGCAATACTTGGAGATGAGATTTCTTGGGAGTGGACATAGGTCAAGTTGATTAAACCAATATAAATCTGGTGCGTTCTTTCTATTTATTTTTTTGCATTATTTTATAGTTTTTTCTATGATCAAAATCTTTGATTTTTGTTGTTGTAAAATTACTATTGCTTATGCATAAATTATTTACATTAAAATATTCAAAAAGGTTTAAAAAAGATTTCCTTTTTCTGTTAAGAAAATTTTAAATAACCAATTCACCCCCTTCTCTCTTTGTTAGCCTCGGGCTAGTTCATAAAGGTTTAATAATACTCACAAACTTTCAAGTGATATCAGAGCGAGATTCTTGAATTAAGTTTTAGAAAACTTATGAAAAAAGATCTATGGCTAACTTTGGTAATCATAACACTGTGGAAGGATACTCAATCACTAAACCACCTATATTTGATAACATTCCTTTTGATTTTTGGAAAACTTACATGTTCACCTTTTTACAATCAATTGATTTCACATGTGGATGCTAATACATGGTGGTTATTCTGCACCTTTTCATTTAATAAATGGTGTTAAAATAGAAATACCTTTTTTTGAATGAACTATTGATAATAGAGATTTAAACTAACTAAATCTTAAATGATTGAACTATTTTTTCTATGCTTTAAAATCTTAGGATTATATGCGTCTTTTTACTTGTTAAACTGGTAAAGAGATTTGGAATAAACTCTGCATTACATATGAAGGAATTAAGGAAGTAAAATAATCTAGGATAAACATTCTTCTTCATGATTATTAACTTTTTTGTATGAAACATAGCAAATATATTTCTAAAATGTATATAATGTTTACATATATTGTTACTTCTCTTCATGCCTTAGGAAGAGAACTTACAAATTATGAAATAGTTAACAAAATTCTTCGTTGTTTATTATCTTCATATGATGCAAAAATAATTGCCATTAGTGAATCTTAAGATCTAAATGTTTATTCCATAGATAACTTACTTGGATCAGTCATTGCCTACGAGCAAGGAGTGAGTCAAAGGTAGCATAATGCATGTGAAAGGAGAAAAGAGAAAACTGTAGCCTTAAAGGCTAATGATTCTGATTGTGACTCTTCAAGAGAAGATGTTAACGACGTTTCCCTATTAACTAGACAATTTAAGAGCATTTTAGAAAAAAAAAGCTAAAATGTCATCAACAATGGAATAAAGGTAAGAATGGTAAAAGTTCTAAAATTTCTTATGATGCCATATGTTTTGAATGCAGGATGCTAGAGCACCTAAAGTATAATTGCCCAACTCTTAAAGCACACCCAAGAAAGGAGAAGGGTGAAGAAAAAGCTAAATACAATAATGGAAAGCAAAGGACTCAAAAAGCTTTCTTGGCAAATTTAGCATCATACTCTTTTGAAACTAAAGCAAAAAAGGAGGTAACCAATCTATGCATAATGGCATATGATCATCTTGATCACTATGATCAAGAGGAGGTATGTTAGCTTACATATGATCAATTATTTGAAGTTTCTAAAAAAATTCATACTTAATATAAGAAGCTTAAAAAATCATATGCTCATTTTAAATATAATTTTTCAATTCTATAAAAGAGAATGAATGCTTTAGAGAATATCATTCCACTCTAGATAGTAATCACATGGCTTTATTAGATGATTTTGACATTTTAAATAAGAAGCATTATAAATTAACTGAAATGTATAATTCCTTAAAAATATCACATGTTGAATTAGAAAATGCATACAAGAGATTAAAAACTCCTGCATCTGAAATAGACAATAGGGAGCATGAATTAAAAATTGAAAATTCAATTCTTAAAAGTGCAAATCAATTTTTACAAATAAAAGTAAATGCTTTTAGAAAAAAAACCACCTTCACTTGGAGAGTTTTATAATCCATCATATCATCATACATCATTCAAGCCTAGGAAAAGGCACCATAACCAAAATAGATTAGTAAATCCTTTTTCTAGTGTTAGATATTTTTCTTGTGTCATACTATGATATATTTTCCACATATGCATCGTTCACCGTAGAACACATTTGGTTTGGAGACCAAACCTTCAAAATTCACAACATATGAAACATGCATTTTATTCTTCTTTCCATAAGATGGGACCCAAACTTGTTTTGGTTCTCAAATTTAACATCTAATGATTTTGTAAGGATGCTCTCATAGAAGGCCTTGTGAGAGCATGTTATACCCTGGACAATGGATGTTCATGGCACATGATTGGAGATGTAGATCAATTCATTTCACTAGAGGCTAGGGTAGGAGGTAAGGTAACACATAGAGATAACACCACTGGGAGAGTGGTTAGATTATATATATTTGGCAACTCCAAAAAATTCATCATTGAAAATATTTTACTAGTAAATGGCATGAAACATAACTTATTTAGCATAAGCCAACTTTGTGATTAAAGATTTAGTATTAAATTTTTGTCTACTAGCAGCATGATTAGCTTAAATAGAAACACTGTGCTGCATGAAAAAAGAATTAATAATATTTACATTCTTGATTTAAACTGTGTTGAACATGTTGCTTCTTTTTCCCTCAAAATTATTGCTGATGAATCTTTATTATGACATAGGAGATTATGTAATGTAAGCTTGAACAACTTAGGAAAATAACTAAAATAGACTTAGTGAGAGAAATTCCTAAATTAGAGTTCACAAAGAACCACCTGTGTGATGCCTATCAATTAGGGAAACAAGTCAAATCCTCCTTCCACTCAATTAAATACATCAATACTAGCAAACCCTTAGAAGTCCTAGACATGGATCTCTTTGGACCTGTCAGCATTGCAAGCCTATAAGGGAAAGTTATTGGGTATGTGATTATTAATAATTATTTGAGGTTTACATGTGTTAGATTCTTATCTTATAAATGTGAATCATTCAAGGAGTTTAGCTCTTTTTTCACTTGGATTTAGAGGAAACTAGGTTATGAAATTTTAACCATTCATAATAATCATGGTGGAGAATTTGAGAATGAGATATTTGAATCTTACTGTTAGGAGCAACGAATAGATCATAATTTTTTAGCGCCTATAACCCCTCAATAGAACGAGTTTATTAAAAGAAAGAATATGACCCTAGTAGAAGTTGTTAGAGACATGTTAGCTGAATACTCATTTCCTAAAAATATTTGGGCAGAAATGGTGAATATAGCATGTTATGTTTTAAATAGGGTAAATGTTAGATCTAAGCTAAATAAGACAACTTATGAAATTCTTAAGGGTAGGACACCCAACCTCTCTCACCTTCATATCTTTAGATGTAAAGTGTTCAATCTGAATAATGGGAAATCTCTACTAAGAAAATTTAACCCCAAATTTCATGAGGGAGTGTTCCTAGGTTACTCAAATGTTGGGAAATCCTATAGAGTTTTTAACAAAAGAACATTGGTAATAGAGGAGGGCATTCATGTTGTATTTTATGATATGATAATTATGGATGGTCTAGGGTGGAGGAAGAAGAGGTTATAGAAATTGCCAAAGGATTAGAATATTCAAATTTGGAAGAACAGATAGAACCTGAAAATAACTTTTTTAGAGAATGGAAATATTCTTGAACTCATCCTAAAGAACTAATCTTAGGAGACCCATTTGAAGGTGTTAGAACTAGGCATAGACTTAAAAAAGAAGTAAACCATTATACCTTTATTTGAATGATTGAACCCACCAATAAAAATCATGCCCTATCTAATGAATTTTGGATCCTATCCATACAAGAAGAGTTAAATAAATTTGTAAGGAATAATGTTTGGGAGCAAGTTAAAAGACCTAAGGACAAGAGTGTGGTTTAAACAAAATGGGTTTTAAAAAATAAAATAAATGATTTTGGTGTAGTGTTGAAGAATAAGGCAAGATTGGTGGCTAAGGGGTATAACCAAATAGAAGGGAATAACTTTGAAGAGACATTTTCCCTTCTAGTTAGATTGAAAGCCATTAGGATGCTACCAGCCTTTGCTTATTTTAAGGGATTCAAATTATACCAAATGGATGTTAAGAGCACCTTTCTGAATGGGGTGATAAAAGAAGATTATGTATTTTGAATAACTCCTAGGCTTAAAAAATTCATAATTCCCTAATTATATGCTCAAATTAAAAATGGCATTATATGGACTGAAGAAAGTACCTAGAGCATGGTATGAAAGGCTAAGAACATTCATACTAGAAAGAACCTTTGTTAAGGGGAGCGTAGACACCATCCTATTTTGGAAAAGGTCAAAGATATTTTAGGATCTATCTCTTATCTTCCTTGGTTTTTCCAAAGTCTTCTGACAAAATCAAAATTAGATTATTAATTTATAAGAGTCTTGATCTTGATTTGACCTAGATTTTTACAAATCCATAATTAGTTCAATTCAACTATAATAAAAGCATGTTAGAGTTATATTGTATCAGTGAAATGCTCTCTTTCATTGGAAAATAGATTTGAGTTATAATTATGCATGATTTGACAAAATTTACTTGTATTAGAATATTGGTATATATATATATATATATATATATATATATATATATAATTTTTAAATCATGTGTGATTAATGTTTCAAATTTAGTGGGGTTTTACTTGGAGATGTTTCTTGCATCTCCAAATATTTTAAATTCAATTTCATATAGCCATATCTTCATAGTTAATTATTAAGTTCATATATCACTATGTGATCTCTAACCCAAATAATTCACTATGAATAATCCCATTGAATTTTAGGACACCTTATCTTGTTATTGATTGCTATGATGTGATTGTAATTAGTGTTTCAATGGTTAGTAAATAATGATTTAAGCTTATAACCTAATGATACTAAGCAAAATAATTAAGGATCTTGTCTTAGCTTACTTAAATCAAACCTTGATCAACTACACATGTCCTTTTTGGGATGATACATAAACATAAAAAACTAATGTCATGTACCTTATGATCTAATGTACCCCATTTGCATATTAATTAATCTCAAACAATTACTAAATTCATTTAACCCTTCATTAAGGGTTCACATTTAAATAGATCTAATAAATAAAAAATGAAATCTCTAAAAATAAAAAATAAACTTCAATTAATTTCAAATCAATCATAAAATTATTAAATATTACAATCCAAAATAAATCTCATTTAAATATAATTATTAATTGAGATTCCCTTTAATTAATTATTAACTAAATAAATTCATTAAAATTCAAATAAAATTAAAAAATATAAAATAAAATAATTTAAGAAATTTACAAATTCATTTTTCAAAATAATTTTTCAATTAAATTCTAAATTCTAATTCTTTAATTAAAAAATTTCATTAATAATTCATTAAATATAAGAAATATAATTCCAAAATATATTTAAATTCAAATTAAATTAAACAAAAATCAAATATTAATAATTCAAGGTTAAATAAAATTTTGAATATTTTTTCTTTTTAATTCATTAACAAATTGTTAATAAATAATTAAAATCAATAAAAACTTTAATAGATAATTAAAAATTTTAATATTATAATAAAATTCATAAAAATTCAAATTAAATTATAATTCTTCAAAAATAAATTAGTTTGATAGTTTAGATTAAATGAGTTAAGATCTTTTATGTCTAAAGCTTTATTCCTTTTGGAGGCCGCTTTAGGCATTTTGATTTAATGACCTTTTAATACACCTAAAAAACCAAAAGATCTCCTATGTGGTGTGCATGATTCCTTTGAGGAGGGTACTAACATATTAAATTTGGAGGATCTTTAAACAATTAATAACACACTGCCCTTATGTGGCATACTCGACTCCTTTTGGAAAGTATGTTGTATTTCAATTCATATGGTCCCTTTCTCTCTCTTTAATAAGTTTTAGAGGCTCTCATATGTTCATATCTCTTGCTTAGAGGATGGGTGTTCATTTTGAAGGCCTTATGTCTTATAAATTGATAACTCCTTGCACATATGGAGTTATCATTCTAAAAGTTCTTTAAAGTTAAATCCATAACTCTAACTTTAAAAATTGGAATAATTTAAAAGTTAAATACACATGATTTAAACTTCAATTAAATTTTCCTTTGGCCCTTAATAAATAAACCTTAATAATACATGCAATTCAAATATACATCCCTATAGGACATATTAAAACCACACTACATTTTTCACACACTTAGATGGTTTGGTAGGACAACCAACTTTAGTCTAGGCTAAGCCGGTGGATTGATGTGGTTTGATTGCGAGTGCCTTTTCTAGAAGGCACCTAGGTTTCTTACTTTTTTGAAAATCATAGCATGTATATTTACTTTTCTTTCAGTGCACTAGAGAGCGGAATGAATAAGTGATGATCGTGTCTTTAGTTTACTTTACTTTCCTACATAAGTATATATAACTGGTCACAATGCACTCGTAACTGCATTTACTTTCCTACAAAGTATAATGTTATTAGGAGATGATATAAATGTAAAAGATGATCTATATATTTCAATTTTGTAGACTCTTAAATATAGATCGAGTTATACAGTGTCATGAGTTGTAAAAGAATCAAAGATAACTACTTATACATTTAGAAGTGGGGATCCAAAAAGTAATATCCTCTCTCAAGAGGATGTTCCTTTTTGAATTCCATAGAAGACTTGTAGTTTGAAGACCATAAGTAGTTGCATTTGGTTCTAGATGTTCTCATAGGATTAAAATCCAGGTTTGTTATTGGTGGGACATGGACACCTTTACTTTATTGCAGACACTAGGTTATATTATGTAAATTTTATATTAATAAAGTCAGCACTTTTATATTATTTTGCATCATAGGCATACATGTAGATTTTTTATTTTTATAAGTATATTATATTTCATTTGATTCAAATTTCTATAATTATTCCTTGATTCCTAGGATAGGCCCTCCTTAAAATCTTCCATTCATTGGCGATTGTTGTGATTAGGATTGTTAGCTAGCAGTTCACTTTAGGAAAGTGATAATGAAAGTTCATTAGGGATGTTAGGCTCTATGAACTAGTCCCGAGGCTAACCAAGAGGGGGGTCAATTGGTATTTTAAAAAATTCTTTAAACAAAAGAATAAATATCACAAACCAAAGTCACCACAGAAAAGCAAGTGCGGAAAATTAAAGTGCGGAAGCAGTAAAAAGAACACAAGGGTATATAGTGGTTCGGTCAACTTGACCTACGTCCACTCCCCGGAGGCGCCCTCCGAGCATTGTACTACCAACGTGACTCTCCTTTAGCCCCTACACTTAGGCAGAGAAGCCCTCACAAAAACCTCTTTTTTGCCACCCCCGGCAAGGCAGAGAACCCCGTTCCTTTTGCTTCCTCCTAAAGCAGGCAGAGAACCTCGATCAATCGCTGAAGCTTACCTCTAACAACCCTTCCAAGGACAAGAGACTCTAGTGGAAGAAGAAGTGGAACAATGCTTGGAGAAACCCTTGTGAACTTTCTCACAAGCTCCCCCTCACAAGATCCTCCCTCTTCAAAGGAGCTCAATAAATGCAAGTTGCCGACTTTATCGTCCAGGACGACAATCCTATTGTTTTGTCCAGGCGCAAATAAGGGTTTTTGAATTGATCGTCCTGGACGATCTTGCGATCGTCCAGGGTGATGTGATCATATCAATCATACTTAATTACTTCCTTGACTGCTGGATCAATTTAGGCATAATTGTGCAATATTGTACAGGCCTATCCAAGATCATCCTGGCCGATTTCCAAAAATATAGAATACCTAAATTGATTATGGCGGGTATTTCTTTCTGTTTTGAGCATATCGTCCTGGACGATACAAGTATCATCCGGGCCGATCTGCTAATGACGGTTACCATAATTAAGAAATCCTGATTAAAGTTTTTGTTTTGAACTCGATCGTCTAGGCTGATATAAATATCGTCCGGGACGATGTGAGTAAAAACAGAAATTCTAAATATCTCAAGTGTGTGTGTGTGTAGGGTTACTTAACATCAGTCACTTCAATCATTTACAATTGACTCAAGAAAGGAAAAAAGAAAATTACAGACTGACTCAACCTTAATCTACCCAATCTTGAGTTGGTTCCGATTTCCATCCGATCTTTGAATCCTGAAAATGTCAGTAGTAAAAGGAAGTCGAAAAGAAGTAAGAGTGTTTGCTAATAATCAAAATATAATCCATGAAACTGAATTTGCAACATATGAGTCCAAATTATATACACTCTTCTCTTTTCACATTCTTTCTTCTAATTTAAATCAAATCATAAACTCAGTGTTATAGTTTATAATCTAAAGAATGTGTATAGAAATTTAATTTTCCCAAATATTTCTTTAATTTTATATATTTTAAAATTATTTAATCTTCATTTAAATCGAGAGTATTCTCTTAGGAGATGTATGTAACTATAGGGGCTTGCCTCTATTAGAAGTCTAAACACTTAATAAAATAAACCCTACCTTAGTTTCCTTTCTAAGGTAAGGGAAACATCTGTGAACGCAGACTTTGCTTGATCCATATTTTAAATTCAATTTCATATTAAAAAGATAGAAGGATACAAGATTTGCTTTCACAGTGAGCTGAATATCCTTTATATTTAATTATGGAAATGAAACTATGATTTATCTTTCTAATTGGAACAATAGGAGAATACACTTTTCATCCCCTTGATCATTAATATGATTATTAATCATTTATACATCATTTAAGTGTCTTAAATATAATAATTGCTTATGTAATAACTAGATCACATATATTTACCCGAATCATATTTATTAAGAATTTTAAGACTATTAAATACTTGATTATTTTTGTGAGTTTAAATGTGTTCCTAAGTTTAATTTTTTTATTAAAATAGATTTGGGTTGAAATTGAAGAGTAAGGAATAATAAGTGTAAAATTCTCTATAGAGGCACCACGACATTATTAGTGAGGTGATGTGGTGCCATAACGCTAAGTTCTCTATTTCTTTATGAGCTTGTTTCAATTCTACTCATGTGAGCATGAGATCTCTTTCTCATATTCTGCCACTTTGGTTGGTCAGATAGTTGAGCTGCTTTCTTTGGCTCTCTCCTCGTTGAGCTAGTTCTGTTTCCCGACCCTAGAGTTGTATCTTCTTGGAGCTGGGGAGGTCAACGCCAACATACACAGCTCACTTGCTGTTCTCCATATATGTTGGGGGTCCGTTTGTTGACCTCGTTTTTCGCTTGAATACCATCGAGCGCATTCGATCAATTTGATTAGACCTCGTCGAGCCCAATTCGAACTCGAATCGATCCGAATTTGATGTTAATTTGACTCGACCCTATTCATTCAAGCCCGAGTCGTTTGTTTTGACCGTGACGAGCTCGATTTGATCCAAATCAATTTCAATTGGAGCTCAATTTTATTTGATTAAATTGATCGGACCTAACCCGATTCTAATCAAGACAATTTGAATCAAATTCACTTTCAAACCTAACTCAAATCAGCCTAATTTAATTCTATTAGAGCTCATTTGACTTTCTAAGCCATTTGAATTTGATTCCTAAATTAAGAAACTGCCTCGACGGCTCCGATTTCCCCAAAATTTGAAGTCGACCGTTGCCGCAGTATTCAATCGCGTGAGACCCGATTCGCTCGGGCGGGCTATCTTTTTTTCCTCCCTCTTCGTTCCAAGGGGGAGATCCCTTCTCCCCTCTCTCTCGATATCTCGGTGTGCGAACAAGCTAGGGGAAGAGACGAAGTCCTCCCACTTCCCATCTCGTTCTTCTCTGTTCTCGTTCCCGATCGCAAGGAGACCGAAGTCCCTCCCGTGCTCTCTTCGGTCGGAACCCAAGAGCTGAAGCCTTGCTCTTGCCTCTCCCTCCCTCTCGTCTTCGCACGCCAGGACCGAACCCGACGCATACAGCCGTTCTGACGCTACTAGCCAAGGTCCGAACGCCCCAACTCCCTCTATCTCTGTCGTTCGCGTACAACAGGAGGCGAAAACCCCTTGCCCTAGCCGTCGACCGATCTTCTCCGCAATAGAAGGTATATTTCTTTCTTTGCTCTCCTTCTACCTTTTCTTCCACTCCTTCATTCCTTTTTCCCCTCTCCCAGATTTTCTCTTCTCCTTACTACTCCTTTCTCCACTTATTCAATTTCTTCATGTTAACGTCAAATGGGAGGATTGAAAAAAAATGGAATTTAAGCCGAACAAAAAATCTGGAATAATTTTTTTCACTTTACATTTTTTTTTTCTTTTCTCATTTCCTCTACCTCTCTCTCAACTCTCAATTTGTTTTTACATGATTTTGTAATCATGCGTTGAAGATTTAAATACTATATTTGGAATCCATGTTTTAGCATAAATTAATGTCTCTGTCTGTGCATTTGAGCTTGAGCAATCCATTTTGGAAACGCTATAGTAAGTTTTGGATGGTTATGATCGTTTCTTCTTTTCATTCTAAAGTCTTAATGAGCTTTATGTGAACGTTGTTGTAGTGGGCTTAATCAAATGTGTGGAAAGTTTTTCTCCACTTCTATGATTATGGGTGATCGTAAATGTTGCACGTTAGCCATTCGATGAAATGTTTCTAAAAAAGGAAAAATCGTAGTTGTGTTGCTTATATTAAAACTTTACATGAGAATTCTTGTGTATGGGAGAGTTTCTTCCAACTCATCGCCAAAAGGTCTTTCAAAACAAAAAAATGTATGAAATTATTTATTTGGTGAGATGTATGGAATTTTTGTTCTGTTTATTTTCTTTTCCTTCATGAAGTGTTTCTTCAAAAAAAGAAGTAATTTCTCTATGTCCTTCTCTCTTGCATTGAGCTTTTTTTTTCCCCTTTTCTGGATGTATTTGTCTCATTTCTTATTTAAAGGAATGTTGTTGGTTTGGTGTCACAATGAGAAACGAAATATGAATGTGAGGTATTTTGGTGAAATTCAAGGGCCCATTTTCTTCAGTTTGTATTTTGCTTTGAGAAGAACCTTTAAAATCTCTATCTTGAAGGGAAAATTTTTTTTTTTTTTTTTTTTTTTTTTTTTTTTTTTTTTATGAGCTATGGATATAAATACTATCGACTGCTTCAACTTTACAGTCAAAATCAATTAGGTCCTAATTGTATGCTTATATTAAGTTTAGTGCTGTTCATAGTATGAAGAGCCGGGTTGATGGTGGATGTCAACCGTCACCATACATAGCTTCCTTGATAGAACTTTGTTTTTTTTTTTTTTTTTTATGGGAATGGCATGACAACTTAGAGATGACCCAGAACTTATAAACAACTGTGTTGCTTCTAAATTAAGTATTTAAATATAACAATCTGTAGAATCAAAGCTTATTTGTTATTTTGAGTATTCAAGCAGCCAATAGATTATTTCAAATGGGATTGTTATTAGTATAAATTTGTAGTTAAAATCATGAACAAATTGGAAAGAGTGTGGTTGACACCCATTAAAGTACTCATAAAATCATATGGTTGGTACTATTAAAGTAGGCTTATGCTCTTGAAATATTGGATAGCTTATAGATTTGGAAACTAGAAGTTTGTTGGAGAATAGTTATACATCTCATATTTCAAATCTATATTGTGTTGTGACGATATACATGCTTGATATTTGGCAATATTTAGTTGAATGCAAAATTTTCACTGTTTAGACTTCTAAATTGTGTTAGAAATAATACAAGTGCAGTTTTTGCGATTTGGTTTGAGTCCCAAGCTATTTTTGTAAACGGATAAGTGCAGATTTTTGCTGCTTTTATATTCCAAATTGTTTTGGGAGCGAGTAGAGTGTAGTTTTTCACTGTTTTCATGCACTGGATTGTTTTGGGAACAAACTTTATGCAGATTTTTATTGTTTTGGGGTTCCAAATTATTTTAGGAACAAGTTATATGCAGATTTCTCGCTGTTTTGTGCTCTAAACTGTTTTAAAATGAGATATTGGCGGATTTTTGTTCATCATGTGGTCTAAGTTCTTTTTGAGATGAATGTTTGAGCATTTCTTTTGTGAAGTTTTAAAGTGAAGATTATTAGAAAGTGTTGCAATGTACTTGATGTAAGAAAGCTTCACAAGTATTGTTGAAAGCTCTATGGAAAGTCTTGCAAACTGTTTTGCGCTATGAAAATTTTATGACTAATTTTGTGATTGTTTTATTAGGGAGAACTTTGCGAAGTCTTCTTATTGGAGATTTCCTATGTTTTTCCTGTCTACCCCACACCAAATTAAAAAAAAAGGCACTTGATTATTTTTGTTGGAGAGTTTTGTTGTTTTGCTTTCTTTTCGATAAAGGGTATTGTATGTTGTTTCATTTAGAAGTTTCATAAGTGAATTTTGATATTTGAGGCTTTACGGTTGGTTTTTTTTTTGGATTAAAAGACCCTTTGTCTTTTTAGAGTAAATGATTTTGTTTATGTGTGGATTGCCTTTCTTCTTGCTTGCACTTATTTTCTAGATGATTTTGGATTGTGGGTAGTAAGAGCATGTTATTTTGGGTTTTAAGTGAGAGGTATATTTCGGTTGCATTTTAGGGATTTGTGTCTCTTTTCCATTTGGAGCTTTATTTAGAGGGTAGTTAGGTTGTTTGGGTTGAGTCTTACTCAAGTGCCTTATTTGGACTGTGGGGACAACAAAGGGCATTGTAAATGTTGTTTTAGGGTACACTTGACTTCACAGAAGTGTGTCCAATAACAACAATGCCTACATTCCTTTTATTTCTAATTTTTATTCTTTTTTTTCTACTACATTCTTACTTATTATATTACTTTTGTTCATAGATTTTTAAGTTTATCGATACATGTACGAAAGCCCTAAGGGTTAGAAAATAGAACCTCCCTTCATTCTCCACAATACTAGTCACACCTAAGGACAAAAATTAAGGACCGGGCCTTAGAAAACATAGACTTAGGATGCATGCTCACTGTAGGCTAGAAACATCAAAGCAAATACCTAGTGACATGTTTTCCTAGGTTTAGTTCTTCTTAATCCATTAATAATCAACCAACCATTTATAACCTAACTCTTAAAATGTATTGAGAAAATTTTTAATTCTTAATCAAATTATAATTAATATTTGTAATCATTAAACTGTAAGTCTAAAACATACACCTAAAATCTGATTTAACTAATCCAATAATTAACCCTTAACCAATCTAAATTTAAAAGATGTAGATTTCATTAGGAGATTAAATTACAAATTAAAATTCCTTAGGATAAGATACTCCTAAATATCAAACTTTAGACTAATCTTTTAAAATCAATCAACAAACCCTTTAATACATAACAACCACTCAAGAAGTGAAGTTTATTGGATGGACTACTCCGGGCTGCGGGGCTAAGTGTCCTAAGGAGGCCTGGTTCCTCGAGCCTGGTGGCACAACGCCACGAATGGATCCAATGGGGTGTTAAAATTTAAAATTAATTTCTTAACTGGCTTAAATCAAACCTTAGTTGATGATAAATCATTTAATCTACCTTTTCTTTTAATTTACAACCAACAAAATAATCAATCAAATAATAAGAAAATATATCTCTAAAATCAATCCTAAATTACTAATATTTCAACTTCAATTAAAATCTCCCTTTTTCCCTCTAACAAACCAAAAATGCAAACAATTCTAACTAAATCATCCTACATAGGACCTATCCAAAACTACACAGCCTACACACATCTTAGACCTGTTTGGTTAGGACACGACTTATAGTCCTAGGGTAGGCTGATATTTTCTTTTGATGTTCAGTATTTACTACATGCACATATTATATAAATGCAATTTTTAAATTTCCTGTCAGTTATATTATTTTATTTACCTGCATTTCTTTTCTGAACGGCATCTACGCTCATTTGTATATTTCCCTCTTATCTTATATTGTGCGGTTTATCGGAGCTTGATGATCGGGAATTAAACGGGAGCATTCGCTTTGGAACTTTTAAGTGGCCGCGCCACAATTTGGACTTGCTTGCTTTGAGCTTTTAAGTGGCAGCGCCACAGTCAGGTATAACCTCTGCAACTTGTAAAGCAATTTTCTTTTAGTTATATATCGGAACTGCTACACTCTACACACAAATTGTTAATAGGTATTCTAGCATGTTTAGGTAGCCAGCCATAGGATAGTGCACTAACGAAGC
Organism: Dendrobium huoshanense; assembly: GCA_016618105.1. Classification (NCBI taxonomy): domain Eukaryota; kingdom Viridiplantae; phylum Streptophyta; class Magnoliopsida; order Asparagales; family Orchidaceae; genus Dendrobium; species Dendrobium huoshanense. The sequence goes on along the minus strand of CM028349.1, from coordinate 13,638,884 downwards.
TTTGGCCCTATAGGTCAAAGCTTGCCCCCTTCTGTGAACCCTAGAGACCATTAGGGTCATTTAGGCCTGTAGAGTAGGCCACCTATTATGCCGGTTAGCATCGTTGTTTTCCCACACGAAGTGGGCATCGTTGTTTTTCTGCTAGGATTTTGGTCTTTTCCGGTTTTGGGTATGATACCCCTCACCTTCTGTGAGCCTTAGAGACCATTATGGTCATTTAGGCCTGTAGAGTAGGCCACCTATTTATGCCATTAGGCATTGCTATTTTCCCACACGAAGTGGGCATGACTATGATAATTTTCTGTGCGGGTATCTTGCCTGAAGGATACCCTTATGGTGTGTTTATTTTTTTTTCTGTACTCTAGATGTCATGCATACGTTCTTACACACTTTTCTCCACAATGCACTTTACCTGCATACATGCATTGCATTAGTGGACCTAAGGATCTTTCTTACTCGTGCATTTGTTTCATGCATCATTAACAACGCTAGATATGTTCGTTTGCATATTGTAGAGTCCCTGATTCAACTCTTTCAAACTATTAATCCTTGAATCTTTAGGATAGAGCCTTCCCATCTTGCATACATATAGAGCGATTGGTTGTGCTTAGGATTTTAGCTGGCTTCCTTTTTTAGGCAAGGAATAAGTTCAGATTGCATTAGTTAGGTCGTAGATGTTAGTATCGTATGTACGATATTACATCTTTTATAGATTTAGGATCTAAAGGTGAGCGGTCCAAGTGTACCTCTATACACCTTATTGGTGGGTAAGTTCTCCATTCTTTCGGAGGCTATAAGTTCTACCCATCCGCGTCACACAGATGACGCCACCTCCCTCTTTCTCTCATGCTTATTTGAATGCTTGGCCTCTTTCTTTCCTCCAGTTTTCTCTTCTTCAGACCGGCCGGATGTTAAATGAACCCCGTGTGTTGATCGAACCAATTTGGGATCTTCCTCTTTGATTAAGAAAGCCTAGAATTTTCCCTTGCACTAAACCCATTCGAGAAGATAATCTAACATCCCTAATCAAGAGTTTTTTTAGATCAAGGTCTAAGATGTAATTAACTACGGGGGCTTGCGCCTGTAGGAAATTGATCCACACAATCAAATAAAACCTATTCGAGCTGATGTATCGAATAGGGGAAATCTCGTGAGTTTAGGGTTATATATATTATTATCCATCGAGGTGTGTAGGTGAAAGCCGCTATCCTCCATGGCTAATCGTATGTATAACTCCATCTGCTCTTCCATCGGCCTGCTTGTGTTGGGTGTAAATGCCTACAACCATTTTGTCATACGGGACAGTGTGATCGTACCCTTTGCATTCGAACCACATGAGCGGAATCCTTTCGGAGACCCACAGTCGTAGAGTTGATTTCATCCATTAAGAGCCAGCTAAGGAAATTGTCTCGCTCAAGGTAGGTTGTCAATCCCCTGCTTTAGTTTTCAATATCGACATTTGGGTTAGTAAATTTTATTTAATCTGATTAAGTTTGGTAAACTTTTTTCTATGTGACTTTTGATATATTGTAGAATAAGACATTCTAGACACATTAAAAGGAAAAATAAAAAGTTCTCATCAGGTAGTTTGGTTTAAACTCTATTTGAGATTTTTTTGTAAAAATGCTATTATTTCTAAAAATTATTATAATAAAATAAATAATTTAAGATAAAACTATAAATGTTCCCCACGAATGATTTTTTGAATTATTATAGTTGAATATTCGTATATGTTTACCCTTCACATATGATTGAAATGGTGATATATGTGATACTTTCATTTATTCATGCCTTATGCTAAATGTCATTCATATATGTTAAAAATATTGATGTTTCCATATACATGTGATGAAATGGACATGCCAGGTTCATATTGTTAAAATAGTTGCTATTTGCATGCTTTACATTTTTGCAACTTGTATAGTTTTGATGATTCCAAACATTATTGTTCAGATGTTTAGTTATCTCCTAACAATTTTAGAAGATTTGTATTTTCTCTTGTGTGTACTAACATTTCAGGAAAATCAGACTCCAGACTACGAAAACTTCAAATCAAATTCAACATGAGATACTTTGTGAATTTGAAGCTTGTATTTTTCTTTGAATTAAATTTGAAAGGGAGTGATTGTAATTGAGTGAATAAAAATATACACACACACACATAAGGAGATCATATTTATGTTATAATGATCGTACGGGACGATATCAAATCGTACAGGACGATCAGACAGTTATCTCCTATTGAGCACATAGAACGAATAGGAATTGGCTTAAAAATTTTTCTAAGTCCTATTCGTCCGGGAAGAAATAATTATCGTCCAGGACGATCTGGTCTCTATAAAATTTTTGTCCAGACAAAATTATTATTGTCAGAAAACGATCTGCTCTCTGTAAAAATTTTGTCCAGACGAACCAATTTTCGTCCAGATGATTAACCAACTTAGAACGGTTTTCAGCAGTTTTCTAGACCGACCTAGTAATAACCGTTCGTACCGGACGAACTTAGTTCGTACGAGACGATCAGTGTGTATGAAGACATTTCGTACACATATACAAACAGGGTCGTTTCAAAGCGTTTAAGTAAAATCGTCCAGGACGATCCACGATCGTACGGGACGATCAACTGCCTCCCGGGTTATCGACTCTTTTTTTCAGATTGCAATTTTTGAACGATTTTTCTTGTCTTTTAAATAAATAGTACAAATTAGACTGCCACCCAATCTCTTTTTCCATTTGAACTTCGTGCCTCTTGAGAGAATAGCTAAGGAGAGAGTGTGAGAGTGCATTCAAAAGAGGATTCCTACCACTGGAGCGTGAAGGCTTCACTTGGAGTTCAAAGGTAAGAATCTCTACTTGTGAATTAGGATTACTTCACTCTTTTCTTTCTTCCTTCTAGATTTCTTGTGAGAAGATCTGTCAAGGAGATCCGGTTCGCTGCCGACACTTGGAGAGTGTGAATAGCTGAAAGGATCGCTTCCTACACTTGTAGAGTGTGAACAGCTGTAGGGTTCTCTGTCCACACTAGGAGAGTGTGAAAGGACGGAAGGGTTCTCTGCCAACACTAGGAGAGTGTGAAAGGACGGACGGTTCTCTGCCAACACTAGGGATTGTGTAAAAGGACAACGGTTCTCTGTCGCACCGGGTAGTGGTGAAAAGAGTGTGTTGTAAAGGCTTCTCCGCCTTGCTGTGGGTGCAAAAGGAGAGTCACTTTGTGGTATTAGTGCAATACTCGGAGGGTGCCTCCAGGGAGTGGATGTAGGTCTGGTTATAGACCGAACCACTATAAATCTGGTGTCATTTACTTTACAGTTTTTACATTTCCGCATTTTATTTTTTTTAAGTCTTAAAAACTCTGTGGTTGAAAAACTTTTTCTACAAAACTTAAAAGAAACAATTTTTATTTCGGTTCAACATAAGTTTAAAAAGATGGCTTAAAATTTTTTAAACTATCAATTCACCCCTCTCTTGATAGCCTTTGGGACATTAACTTAGGCTTAACAACCTAATTACTAGATTCAACACATATGTTGGAGGATATGTTGGAGAAATGAAGTGATATAAGTGGCGGATGTTTCATGTTTTGTACAATATAAGTGGAATTATAAGGGCATATGCATATATGTACTTCCTCCATTTATCCTGAACTGATGTGAGATGAATAAGTGAATGTGTAAATGGAAATAGAGCTCTAAGGGGAGTCAGCCTATATGAAATTCTCTATTTGTCCCACAAAGATGTGAAATGATCAAATGAAGGTGTAAGTGAAATTGGAGATATAACGAGGCTTTAGAACATGTGCATTTGAATCGTGTTCTGTATAATCTGCATATATGTAGTGCATTTTATTATGACTTAGTGTTCAAGTTTACATGAAATTCATATTATTTCCATGTAGAAGTTCAAAAAATAATTATGTTGTTGTTGTTGATAAATTCATGCTATTGATATGTAATCACTGTTAATAATTAAATGTACAGTTGTAATCACATTACCGATAAAATATTGTATAATTGCCATATCACTTTAATCGAACTATAAAACCTCTTGTTTATTTCTTACACAATTTAGTTTATTATGAATATTGAATTCTTTTCTATGTTTTGGGTAGCCTACTAAACAAGTGGTATGCTCGTGCTAATATTTGTTGTTTCAATGTCTTTACACGAAAGGATAAATCCCCAATAAGTAGAGAAAGGGGTTGATAAGTTTAAACTCTAGACCATATGTATGTTTTTGTTTAAGGACATATTATTTTGTCAATCCAGTTATTTATGTTTGATAATTGATGTGAGAAGGATATTTGTATTTAATTTTCGTAAATAACTATTTTGATGAGTGGTGGTGTTATATATATATATATTGGATGTTTTAGTTCGCTATAAGGCTATTTATTAATGATGAGTTAAATAGAAACAAAAATAATTCTTCTAATTAGATTTTTGGGGCGTAAAATTAATAATGTCAAGATCGAGTGATCTTTGACTCATTAGATTTATGTCATTAAAACTTTGTTCTTTAAAACAATGTTTAAAAGTTTTCAAATGTACTTCAAGTACTTGATTGGGTTCTATTGGACTCAAATGATATATCATGTTGTCCAGACTTTCAGTTCAACCATAATTTTGCTTAAATAGAAATTGAGATGATTTTGATTTTAATTCTAAAAATTTCTAATTTGAATATTACCTCAAAAATTCATGTTAATTGAGTGAAATTTTTAGAGACATCAAAATTAATTTAGTTATATCTTATAATTAGATTATATATTTAAACTATTAATATCAAATATATAATTAATTATATTCAATCAAAGTTTAATTATGACTCTTAGCTTCATAAAAAAAATAATAAATTTCTTTTAATCAATTCATATACAAATTAGACTCCAAATTAATTAAAAATAAATAAATGATCTTAACACGCTTGCATTTTTCTCTTTCATTTGCAGTCCTAACAAATATGAGAAAAAAAGTAATCAGTTAGATTAGAACAAAATTATGTCTGGTTGTTTTAAAAAATATATATTTATAATAATTTATAAATTATTAAATATATTTTATGTTGAATATGATATATAATTAATTCATATTGAATTCATTCAAATGTTTGGTATGAATATCAACCTTTTTACCGTTAGATTAAAAATTCAAACAGCTAAAGGAGATCGGACGGAACAATTTCACAGCTCAATACCAACTTCTTCCCTAACGGAAAACCCGCTAATTCTGTTCCTCCGCTCACTTCATTTCCTCAAATATTCTTCCTCTTCTTTGGAGAAATTACCAGTAATCAAAACAATCCAATGTCTCTCTTCCTTTCATTTGTCGCCCAGGTCTTATTCTTTCTCTTTCTTTTTAACTTCCTACAATTCCCACCCCACAGCGTCAAACCCCCTTACTGTATTTTATTTTTGTGCCCTAACCGATTTTGTTCTTCAGAGATTTGCGTGGCAGTTTGCGGCTAAAACCCCCCTTTTTATTCGATTTTGGAAGAGAACATTGAATTGAGTTGATCTTTTCTTGTAGATTTAGGGATTAATTATTCGAGTGATTATTTGGAAAAGCTTGTGATCAAGAGATGAGCTTCTTTTCTTGTTTTTCATTCGACGGCAGGAAGAAATCAAAGAAGCATAATGCAAGGAGGGTGCCATTACGGGCTCGATTAGTTCAGGTTTCACATCAGGAGAGTGAATCCCGTTCCAAGCAAGGTAAGCTGTTTTTCTTACCCCTGCCCTAGGGCCAATGCATGCTAATTGTCTTCCTTTTTCAGATTTAAAACCAAATGAATATTAGTATATTTGAAGATTAAAAAAAATTTAGTATATTTGAAGATTGGTACCAAAAAGGCCTTTTATAATATGTATAAGATCAATTCTAATTTTCTCTTAAGCATTGAAATTCAGAAGAAGTTGAATTTAAATCAAATATTTGGTTGAAGGTGCTGTAATATGTTTGGTCATGTTTTTATTCACGCATTTTATGTGGTAAAATGAAATCGTTCACGAATCTAGCAAATTTCTGCATTTTGATTGGAAACTAAGTGACACTTATATACGATGAAAAAAATTGGATCAGATATCCTGATCACATTTTGCTCAAGATAAGTTTACTTTGAGTTAATTTTCATTTAATTTTTTTTAACTAAACGTGAATATATGCATCTTTAAGACTTTCCCAATAGAGTTGATGCGCCAAGGATGACGTGGATTAAAGTCTAATTAAATTGATCAAGTTAGATTAAATAGTCCTATTTAGCTATTCAAGCTTATTTACAAATACTAAAATAAAAGCATGATTCATGTTGGGATGGACATGAGAGTGATTCAAAAGAATTGCTTGCATCAGATGTAAAATGGTGAGTTCCTTATTGCAGTTAAACCTATCGCAACTGTTTAAAGTGATTAAATTCTACAGGGCTTAAATTTATAGTTTAAATGTGTCTCCGTTCCGTGTTATGTAGGTCTCACTTGGATCCTCTCCAATCACCCTAGTAATTGCGAATGTACTATACTGGTTTTAGCCTCATGATTGACTTGCAGTAGCTGGGATTGATTCCTTCTTATTTTATTTTAAAACCAAGTGGTTTTGATGGAATAAATTCCGGGTTGAGTGGAGGTCTAGAACAAACACAGTACTTAACATGATTAAACTTTAATTTGTGATATAATCACTGCTTATAGATTCAGCATGGTAATATAAATTGTCATAGTGCAGGAGTAGCAAAACAGAGGGCTGTAGCTAAAACAGTGACAGAGAAAAGAGACACGGGAAATGGAAACATTGCAGCACAAACATTCACATTCCGTGAGCTCGCTGCGGCTACCAAAAACTTTCGACCAGAATGTCTTATTGGTGAAGGAGGATTTGGAAGAGTTTATAAGGGCCGACTTGAAAAAACTGGCCAGGTACATAGACATTTTTTCATTTTTATTCTATCTATCATGATATTATGAAGGGGCTACTTGGTTCAATATTATTTAGAAGGCGCATTTGCATTAGGTTAAAAATAGTGTTATAAAGATTGATTACTAGAATGTTGTTAAGAATTAGCAACTTAAAGATGTTCGTGAATAAAAAAAAATGCATATATGCTTGTAACTTGAACATTACATAGAAGATCTAACTAACTTAATAGACTTAACTCACTTGTGTCTCAGAATTCATAGCATATTATTCTATTGGTTCTTACACAGGTTGTAGCTATTAAGCAGCTAGATAGGAATGGCGTGCAAGGAAACAGAGAGTTCCTTGTGGAGGTCCTCATGCTCAGCCTGCTCCATCATGAGCACCTTGTCAACCTCATTGGATATTGTGCTGATGGAGAGCAAAGACTTTTGGTTTATGAGTACATGGCTCTGGGTTCTTTAGAAGACCATTTGCTTGGTAAACGTATTAACCTATAATCAATAATGCTGCAAAAATTGTATTCAAATTGTATGATTTATGAGCTGAATTGTATTGCAGAGATATCACCTAATCAAACGCCCCTTAGTTGGTTCACAAGAATGAAGATAGCATTCGGCGCAGCCAAAGGTCTCGAGTATTTGCATGAGAAAGCTACTCCTCCTGTAATATACCGTGATCTCAAATCATCAAACATCTTACTCAATGAGGACTACATCCCAAAGCTCTCAGACTTTGGCCTTGCTAAGCTCAGTTCTCTTGATGAAAAGGCCAATTTATCATCGAGAGTGATGGGCACCTATGGTTATTGTGCACCAGAGTATGCCAGGACTGGTCAACTCACTATTAAGTCAGATGTATATAGCTTTGGAGTGGTGCTCCTAGAGCTTATCACAGGCAAAAGAGTCATTGACACAAGGAGGCCGATTAAGGAGCAAAATCTAGTTGCCTTGGTATGTTTGGTTCACAAATTGCTTTTCAACCATTTGGAACAATGTACTGAAATATGGTATCTTAGAAGTAATAGTCCATTATCATTTTCATGAAATTAAGTAACTCTAAACTAAGCCAATCATGATAAAATCCTCATTAAATCAATTGTATCTTCCATTGAATTTACTAAAGTTGTTTCACAATTCTTAAAATAGAATATGTTGCCTAAAGTAATATCATTTGCCTAACACTACAACATATTGATTTCACCCACATAAGTAGGACCACCATCCAACAACATGCTACAACCAAAAGCAAAATATTGTGGTGTTTAATGGAAAAAAGGGGAATTCCTCTTAAGGGTTTTTTAGTTGCTATTTATGATTATGATTTAATAAACTTCATCATTATTCAAAATATGATTTATGATTTATAGATTCAAGCAATGAGAAGCCCTAAGCTTCTTGATTTGGCTTCCATTTATTTTTTAAGTCCTTTGACTAATTTTAATTAGTTTTTATTCTTAGTTGACTTAAAATTTAAAATTTATCAAATAATTATTTGTTATACGAATTTTATTCTTTTCTTCCACCTCATATGCATAACATGATCTCTAATCATTATTCACCTATTTGAATTCCCACACTATATAGTTTCCTTTCTCTTTAATCCTATTGCTGTATTGAGGCACATGGTAAATAGTTTTTATATATGATCTTTATGTATTTCTTGTAATAATTAGATGCAATTTTCTAATAAATAGATGTTGTTAAGCAATATCAGATTTACGAAGGTGAAAACCAGTTCATTTGTTAAGGGCTTTGAAAATCATTGCCAAGGTCATGGTTTCCACCTCAACAAAATTATAACCAAAAAATAATTAGATTCAAATATCATAAGATAAAGAATGGAGAATAGTGAAAGATAAATATTTTAACTAAAAAAATATCAATATTATTTGGAAAAGATGGACCTCAAAAGTCATTGGTCAACTTAAGAAACGTCTCCCCTCCCCCCAACACACACACGCAACAACAACAACACACACAATACAAACAAAAAATGATAGAACTATTGTAAAGATATTCTTTAACAAAAAGAATTCATTTTAGATGCAAGATATCTTGCCTAAAGATTTTGGACTTGTATCAAATTTATAACTACCTATAGAGTAATATTATTTCTCTGGCAATTACTTGAAACACCAGGCACAACCCATATTCAAGGATCAAAAGAGATATCCAGAGATAGTGGATCCTCTTCTGGGAGAGAACTTCCCATCAAGGGGCCTAAACCAGGCAATGGCAGTTGCCGCTATGTGCCTCCAAGAGGATGCTTCAGTTCGTCCAGTGATGGCAGATGTAGTTGTAGCTCTATGCTACCTTCAAGAATCACCATGCAGTGTGGTTGACGGGAGCTCCAACCATCGTCAGCCTCTCTTAGAGTCACAAGAAGATGATATACCCAACATCCATGGAATACTTGTTGATAAGATTACCGTGAATCGCCAACACGCTGTTGCAGAGGCTATCCGGTGGGGCTCAAATAATTCAAGAAATGGTCAGAGGTCACGACGTGGAATTGGTCCTTTGTAAGCTCTTTACATGGAAGAGAAGCTTAGTATACATCTCTTCACAATTCACATCTATGTTGATGCTAATATGAGGATTGTATTTAAACAATAGGTACTGAGGCCATTGGAAAATGCAAGTGGTAAAAATATTGGATGATGGACTGTGGTTTTCCTTATAAACCACATGTATCTCATTTTATTTTTACTATTTATGCAAGAAGATGATTCTGGTAATCATAGAATATATGTAATAACATTTTCTGTGGCTGAGTGACATGCAATTTTTATGAGGAATATACACAATATTACTAATTATGCATATATTGATTTGTTTTTTGTTATATATTCTGATTTCATTTTTGTTTTCTTTTCAAATGCACTAGGATGTAAATTTTCATTATTAATGTGAATTAAGTTATGGTGTAAAACAAATAATGCAATATAATGGGGGTAAATAAATTAACATTTTTAAGCATCTGATCCTACTTTTATGTTTATACTTTTTGTTAAGAATTAATTTAAATATTCTATCAAGCTCAACTTTAATCATGTTCATTCCATATTTCCCAACAAGTTTTTATTCCACATTCCCCAATAAGAATCTCAGAGAAGAACATTAAATAGTTATTCATGTGATTTATACCTTCAACTATAGTTGAGCAACATTCCAAAGTTAGTCTCTTATGTTTTAACTACGTAGCTGAGTGAGAATTTAATATCATAAAAATCTTTCATTTTTAAGGGGAGTTTTAGGGGGAGATTTAATAAAACACATGAGTATATCGCACATGGAATAGTTGAAAAAAATGTTAATGTTTAAATATTACTGGTTAGCTATTTTGCTATATCTCAAATTTTTGGGTGAAAAATAAACTAGAGTATTGGTTTATTCAGACTAGCCATGATCCTTCTTGATTTACACTTCTCAATATAGTAAGTGTTGGGACACAAATATTAAGAGTGCGATTATAATAAAGTCAAAACAACAGAAATATACACAAAATCTAAGTAGTTCCATAAGATATATGTTTGTTCATAGTAGTAATAATATCAAATGTGATTTTACTCATGCAATAATCCGGCATTCACGAACAATTATTACATCCTCTAACCGGACGTAGAGCTACGTTCGGCCGCCAATAACATGTCGCCACGTGCTCTTACTCTAAACCGCGCGGCCCGACGACTTGACCCGGAGCGGAACCCGGGAATGATATGTTCGCGATTTTCTCGGTATTGCTCGGTATTTGCTATGTATTGCTTTGCAAAAATGAGAAATACCGCTCTGTGAAGATCAATACCATGCAAATACCGAGTTGTACCGAGTTTTTTACAACTCGGTACAACTCAGTATTTGCTCAAGATTTGCTCGGTATTGCTAGGGATTTGCTCGGATTGCTAGGTATTTGCTAGGTATTGCTAGAAAAAACTCGGTACAACTCGGTGCAACTCAGTATTTGCTCGGTATTGCTAGGTATTTGCTCGGTAATGCTAGGGATTTGCTCGGTATTGCTAGAAAAAACTAGGTACAACTTGGTATTTGCTCGGTATTGCTAGGTATTTAAAATATATCCAAAAGGTGATGGGATGTTGTTCGGCTCGTCAAGGATTTAAAAAAACACACGTGCGAGAACCCAAAAAACAGCGGGGCGGGGGTTCGGCGACTTTTCTTCATGCTACGTGGCGCTAAAATATTGGTGGCCGAACGTAGAGGAGCGTACGTTCACCGGGCCGAATAAAAGTTCGACATTCACCACCTTTTGAGAGAAAAATCAAAATTGACATATTTGAATTGCAATAAACCTCAATTAAGAGGGTTTGTTTTATTTCCTTAATCCCACATGAAACTCCAGGCCTAGAGGTTATGTCATGGAAGCTTCAAGCATAACTTGAGAAACCCTCACCAATGCATTTAATTTATAGCCACCAAAGCACCTCTCAAGGAAAGACCAAAAAACAATCCCAAGGGAGATCTAATCGTGAAATTTTGTTGTGCCCAAGCTTATAATCTCACATAGCCAAAGTGGCTTGACATCCAAGGTGTGATTTTGGCATAAAGCACAAAACCCAATGTAAATACTTGCATCTTATTATTCACATCATAATAGTCTTTATCACACTATATATGATCTTTCATAATTAAGACTATATTGAATCTCTTTTCAAAATATTGAGTCACATTTTATAGTTTACATTCTTTATTATAATTTTGTCTCTTTTACTATTAATTTTTCATTGTGACTTATATACAATTTGTTCTTCACATAACAACACACCCCAATAAAGACTATCAAAATAAGAACAGTCTAAACAAAGAAAAGCACAATATTTGCCTTTACATATTTCTTATTATACAACTATTTCGTATTTGCATGGTTACATTTATCAAACTTAATATAGTTGCAACAAGGATAAACTTATGGTAGTATAGTATCCAAGCTATTATGATCCAACACATTTTAAGAAAAATCTTTGCTTTTAGCTCTAGTTGATAAAGTTGATTCCCTTTGTCTCTTCTTGATTGATTACTTACCTTATCACTTTCAATTCCCTATTTTCTTTTCCACTTTTTTTATTTTTTATCTTTTTATTGTTCAATTGTGATCTTATCTTCCACCACACCTTTTTTTCCCATTTTTCATGGAGGCTTATTTATAGTTGTGTCAGCTCATCAACGCTATTGTTACGACTATCTTTACTATATCTCAACAATTTATAAGAAAAGAGGATTTGCATACAAAACACTCAAATTATTAATATTTACATATTTAACACATAAATTTCATCATTTATACATTCTCACACTTTGTTAATGTAGTTAGCGGACCTTGTCAAACACTTGTTGAATCTTGCCTGACATGTCATTGGGACTGTCGACATCGCCTTATGGACCTAAGGATGCCTTCACCTATGAGCTCTTGTGCAATTTCTTCACTTGTTTGCTATTGTGGGCTTAAAAAGTTTTGGCAAATGTATCACTGTTATCAAGAACTCACAAATGAGGGCATTGATGGGTCTAGGCGATGAAGTCAAATGGGAAATTGCATGCAAGGACAACGATCGATATAAGCAAAGCGGAGCTCACAGGCTAGGATGGCGAACACATAGTGAGCTTGCGCACTAGGGCATCGATGTGTCCATATGGGGAGGTGTTACTTTTTATTTATGTTCATGTTTTGAATGTTATATTTATAAATAGTGAATTATATATATTAAATATGTAAATGCTAATGTTTTGAGTGTTATGTAAGTAAAAATCATTTCACAAAAAAAAAAAAAAAAAAAAGCTCTAAAATACATTTCTACTTTACTACTACAGCTCAAATATATATATATATATATATATATATATATATATATATATATATATATATATATATATATATATATATATATATATATATATATATATATATATATATATATATATATATATATATATATATATATATATATATATATGCAAAACTACGAGTAGAAGACAGACAAAGGAAGAGGAAAGATAATTGGACTCAACATGGAATGGCACGATGCAGAAATAAATTCCCAAATAAAATAGCAGAATCTAGCCAGTGAGCAGTAAGAAAAGACCAAAAAAATAAACTAGTGGGTGATGCAATAAGAATAGAGAAATCATCAAATGTTTAAACAGGCAGAGCAGTCGCCAATACCATCGTCGAGCCAAAAACCTACCTCATGAGGCAAGTTATGCTTCACATTCCATCTGTAAAGTTTAAGAACAGCTTGTAATTTAATTCTATATTTCAGAACACAGGAAGTCGGTCATTTAGAACTGTGTAAACCGATATTCCTCTCAACCCAAATAATATATATCAAAATATTCACAGCAAGCAGGTAAAGCCTCCTCAATTTAATTTCTTCCTTCAACAGTCAAACACTTATTTTTTGTGCTTTTTTTTTTTTACAGATACAATTCTTTTGCCCATGTCTATCTCCATACAAAACTGTTCTCTTGAAATCAGTGAGAAGCCATGGCTCTACAAGATATATCTTTGGTGCGATTTCCCTTTGATGCTATGATTCTTCATGAATTGAAGAAGCCACGTTATGTGCCCAGGACCTAAGATGCTTCTTCATATCTGCACTGTCATGAGATCTGGGAAAATTCAACAGAGAATCAGATCTATCTAGTAACCAAACTTCTGAAAGATATGGCCTTCTTACTTCTCTATCTTCCAAACTCTCATCTGTTCCCTCAAGTCTTCTCAGACCTGGAACCATTCTGATCATTTCTGGACTTAGTTTTTCCTTATTGAAGTCGAAACCAAGATCTTTAAACCCTTCAATCTCAAAATTTTCAAGCTCAGATAAGCTCCAGTTATTCTTCCTCATCCTGGCTATTCTTCTTTCTGCTAAATCTGAGCCTTTATCTTTAATTCTTCTTGGTAACTGCAATTCATAGAGAGGTTGATTGATTGGAATATTCAATCTTTCTGGTTTCTTTTTGATCTTTTCCTCATGAGCTGAAACCTGTAGTTAGGTGGGAAGGTTATTAAAAAAAAAAGCCTGTTTGGAGATATAAGTGGAGAACAACATGTGATGAAGATTATATTTATTTATTTACCTCATTAGAGCCGCTTTGCAAGGATGTATGGATCTCAATAGGCTGAGAGAATAAGATATTATGGTGGAACCAGAGCTTATCCATGGCTTCCTTGAGGTTGAAGAAACTATTGCTATCAGCCATGTGTGGAATGTTGCAGGTCAGTTGTATTGATGTGCTCAAAGATTGGCAAATTTATTGTCAGAGGTACAAGAAGGAACAGTAAAAGCAAATTATTAGTGACATTTTTTATGTTATTTAAGTAAATATATATATATACATACATACGAAATATGACTTGCATTTATTATTATTATGTTTTTAAAGAGTTGCGAGAGCAGAGCCTTAACATAGTAATTTTAAAAAATAAATTGTCCAATGAATACACTGGGCTGCTAGGAAAAAGAAAGAGAGAGAGAGAGAGAGGCATCAATTACAGTCAAAAGAAATTTTAAAATTTAAGAATTAACAGGGAGAAAATTTTAAGAGTGATAAAAAATATCGAATTAAAAAATCTTTTGAATCGAGTAAAAACTTTCAGCCAATCAGCCTAAGGGTCTGTTTGGCAACAAGTAGAATTTAATAAATAAATTCTATAAATCCGATTTTAATATATCCTCCTAAAGCTAAATCCTAAAATGGTTTGGCAAGATAACTTATAAATTCTGAAAACTTGTTTGAGAACATTGTAGGATGCGAATGATTCTTCTTTTCCTCGTACAAGGTAAGAAGTTAAATTCGCTAGCTAGATATAGGATTTGATATGTCCAGGGTTTAGTACAAAAGAGCAAAATTATAGATTTATTGTGCCATGAGATTTGGGCTCCGTTTGGGACTGCTTTTATTATTGTTTTCTAGAACAATCTTCTAAAATAAAGTTTTATAATTCAATAAATTTTTATACTAAAAAATTACTTTAGAAGGCAATAAAAAAGTTATCCCAAACGAAATCTTAACAATTGCTTAGGTCCTACTTGGCAGGATTTAGTAAGATCTTGTATATGAGCATCCCCTACAAACAAGCAGCAACTTCTGCCATTAAGATTATTCTATTATCATGTTAATGTTAAATAACAACATGTTGTTTTTTTTTTTTTTTGTTTACATATACACAATTTTATTTTATGCTATTTGCATATATAATTCCTAAAATCTTAATATTACATATATGCTACTCATAAAATAAATATAGTGCATGGAATGAAATATTAAAGTTTATAGGGTGATATTGGTTATAAGAATGAAATATATGAGTAATATATTTAATATTAAAATTTTATATAATTGGTAGAATTGTAATATTAAAGTTTTAGGCATTAGATATATAAATTGCATGAAATAAAGTTGTATGTCTGTAAATCATCCACCCCCCACCTTTTTTAGAGAATACAGTTCATTATTTATCACAGTCAATTTTTAGAAATAAATATAAAAAGAAAAAATGGATTAAAATATCTTAATATTTTCATAAATTTTTTAATAAATCATTATAAAATTGAATTAATTACTTAATTATATATCATATTTATTCAATTCAAAATAGATTTGAATTATAAAGCATCACTAACAAAATGCCAATAGAAATGTCACCAAGTCAGATATTTTGCATGCTAATATCTATTGTGATGTCATCATATTATTAAGATATATTATATTTTATGTGCTGAAAGAAGCATGCCACGTGGTGGGATCCAAACATGTACACGTGTTACATGGCATGCTTCACTAATGCCAGATAAATGTGACCCCACTTTTTGGTGCTTTGGGAAATGCATGGTTATCCTTAGAGGAATGGATCCTTGGCCTTGCTTATTGTGGATTAAGTGAATTATGGATAATGAATGTGGGATGCTTGGGAATAATAATCATATCTTCTTGTTTTTGTTTTAGTTGATGGACCCATGATAATTGATATTTTAACTTACATTATTTTTAGATCATTGTTAGGGTATCAATTTGATTCATGAAGATAAAGTTTTTCAAAAGTTGGAAATAAAATTCAAACATTAAAGTCGATAAAGGAGGTGCTGGCCATTGCAAAGAAACATTCAAATCTAAAATTTTCTTTAAATAAGAGAAAAGAGAAAAAAAATCATTGATTCAATTAATGAAGTTTCAAGTGTTGTTTTTCAAATATCTTTAATGTAGGACGAATAAAAACTATTGCATATATCATTTGATGAATAAAACTAAATGTGATGATGAAGTATTATGATTATACTAATTTATTGTTAAATTACCTGCAAGTGAATGATGATAAACAAAAAAATATTATTAAATATAAACACGATAATTATAGAACAATAAGGGTGAGTATTTCAACATGTAGTTATGTTAACCACCATTGACATTAAGCCATATGAAGGAAAATAATAAATGAAGCTATAATTAATCCAACTTACAAGATACAAAAATGGGGATAAGTTGAAATCAACCCCTATGAATAGTCCATCATCAAAGGGATATATTTACTTAGAGTGTTTTTTTTTTTCAAGAGATGGTTCATCACATTGAGAGTGAAAATCTCACAATAAGAGCAAAAAATTCAACAGATTGATTCTTCATTTAATTTCATATAAATCATACACGACTAAGGAAAATGTATTTACAGACAAGAGCAAATAATAGCCTAAAAGTCAAAAAGAGAGAAGGGAGGGATATTCATGGCATAAAAGAAGAGAGAATTATTGAAGGGTTTGTTTTGAAAAATTATTGTGAGTTTCAAAGGTTTCTAGATAGTTCTAATGCATGAAGTTATTTTTTCAAGAATTTTCAAGGCTTTGTAATGGTGTTAATATTAAGGCAAGGAGTGAACAATGATAAGAATGAATGTACTATTGAACATAAATATGATAATAACAACATAAGGACAATGAGATGCTTTAGGCTCTATTATGTTAAGTATCTTAGATATCTAATCCTTTGAAAGTAAGGGGGCAAATTATGGATGATCTAATTTGTGATAAAGTTAGATAAATCAACGGAGATAAGGGGATAAGTTGAAGTAGAACTCTAGCAACAATCTACTATCACATGGATCTATTACATACTTGGATATTTTTCTTTAAGGGTTGTGAACTTATACAGTTAGGTAGTTATTCACATATGAGTGAAAATACATAGGAAGAATAGAAAAAATGAAAAGAAAATTTTCATTTAGTCTCATAATCATCCTATATGACCAAGGATTTGATAGATATAGACTATAAGAGGTGTTTTAAAGGATAAAAGGAGAAAACTAAGGAGTGTTCATGGCATAGAGAAGGAAAGTATTAATGGAAGGGTGATTTTGATAAGTTAATTTTAATTTTAACATGGTTTTGATACACATAATCATTATTTCAATGCATTTCCAAGTCTTATAAATGGTGTCATGTTGAATATAAAGGAAAAAAAAGGAGTGAGTGTGTGTGTGGTGGGGGAGGGGTGTGGGTTGGATGATGGTGATGAGGATTGATACATCATTAAGTATCTATTCTGTCATGCATGAACCATAATAAAAGTAACTTTTAGAATTGATTTTAAGACCATTCAAATCCTGATTTTAATAAATTTATAGTTAAATTAAATATCTCAATAAGAAAACCCGACGACATCAAAAGTAGCATATTTGCGTCCAAATAAGACCAAATTAAATACTTGAAGTATGCTTGAAAACTTTAGAATATTATTTGAAGGATCGAATGATATCTAAATATTGCATGTTTATAATCAAATTAAATATCTTAACAACATGAAATGAACAAGCCTAAGATCGTTCAATTTATGATCATTAAGGCACTAAAAAATTAAATGAATACTCTATTATCAAAGTGTTCAATATGGATCATTTAATATTGTATTATGGGATTTTAGTCAAATTAACTAAAAACAACTTTAATAAAATTATATATAGATCCTCATTCTCCACTTGAAAGAGAACTTGAATTGACTTTAGAAAGAGTTTTAATATATAAAAAAACTCTAGATCTTTATCTAATGTTCAACTTCAGTGATTACCACCATCCCCTACCATCATTCGATTGTTGCCTAGCTAATCATAACCCATTCCCTATCATATGACTATGATTGCTCGATCATCATCATACCACCATCACATGAGTGTTATGATCCAACTATCATTGCTCAACTAACATCATCTAACTATAATCATCATCCCTCTATAACTTTTATTGCAAGCTTTACTATAGTTATAAGAGATCAAGCTTGAACTCATTAATTTGTAATATTCTCTTCTCTAATTGAGGAGAAGATTATATCTCTATAACTTATATAAAAGATCATTTCATTTGGGCTTGGCCATTGATTTTTTTCCTCCATGAAATTTCTACATAAAAACTCTAGCTTCTTTTATATTCCTCTTTTTTTATCTCAATGTATGAAAGATTTCTTGTAAAGTTTGGATGTAAAATTATCTATCATCATGAATTTTATAGCACATATTAGTTTAATGTCAACTATGGGAAATAAATTCTTAGTATCCTTGCAATACTAGTTTAATGGATTATAGGAGTAGCATTATTAGTAGTGGATATTCTCATTTTAATAGTCGTAAAAACATAAACTAGTCTGATAACCATAAACTTATTAATCAAGTAAGATTAGGTCCCTAAAGCCCATTCTTAAAGGATTCAATGGGTAGGATATAAGAGCATCAAGCTTGAATCCCTTAACTTTTGGTAGAAGATGACTAACATAGAGTAATATCATAACATAATGGAGCTCTCGAATCATAAACTCAACAGAGGAGTAAGGCTAGGAAATTCGAGGTTGCTTGCACAAGTCTCTCTTAACATCATTTTGAAGTTTCTCCAACACTACATCCTAATCTAGAACTCCTTAACAGTAGTAGTTTAACTCATCCTTCTTGTAGTGCTTAATGGGTTATAACCCTCTAATAGCTCTGGGTGGATTTTACTCAAACTCGGCTCATGGACTTCATATAAGATGAGTTAAAATGCACTTCACATAAGATGAGTAATAATGTTTGTTTAAGGAAAATTTTCTATGTCCACTACAGAAAATTCAATGAATACCAGCAGTTAACGGACCGCCATAAATACCGACGATTTGACCACTGCTATTAACCAACAGTTTGGCCACTACTATTAACCGATGGTTCGATCATTGCTATTAATTGGCGGCTCGACCGCCGGTACTAAAAGTAAAACTGCCATAACTTCGGGCAGTCAACTAACTGCTAGAAATACTATTGGAATTATATTTTTGTGACTATTTTTACTGGTGATTTAGCTGCCATTTTTAAGTAAAAAGTTTTTGGTTGTTAAAACTACCGAAAAACCACCGTAAAGGGCCCTAAAATTGAACATGTCCCATCTTCCTCATTTCTTCACATGGCTCATCTTATTTCATCCAGACTTATGGCCCTCACTGAACACTGCACTCATGCTCATTCGGTTCATCAAGAGAATGCTGGCGCGCTAAACTCTGCCGCCGCCCTTAACCTCGACGCCCTAACTCACATTTGCCTGCCCTAGCCGAAGGTGAGCTCCATGCATCTCCTTAATTTTTTATTTATTCATGGATGTTCTATGTAGACATTTGTAAGAGGATGTACCTTGGTTAATTTATACTTTTTGCTATTAATAAACCATTGATCGTTGATGGTTTTTACACTCGAATTTTTTGTGGTTTACCTATGATTTTGGGCTCATTAATTTCTGGTTGTTTGAGTCACCGAAAAACCGCCAAAAAATATTACTATCAGAAATATACATCAATTTACATTTTCTATGCGGTTTATTCCGGTGGTGTAAAATTCGGTGGAAAACATCCAAAAAATTCATAAACCACTGGAAAATACATCTAAACTGCCAAAAATTACTGTCGATAATTGGCGATTTTCCAGTAGTGGAAAGATAAGAACCAACTTACTTCTTAATGGAATTTTTAGTAGACTTTGACCTTGAATGATGTAATTCTCTAGCTTCTCCTTATAGTAGAATTTAAGCAACACACTATTAATCCTTATGATTGGTCCTTTGTTCCATATGCGTATATCGATTGCTATAAAATCATTACGTACATATAGGAAGCACATAGCGTTCTTCTTTAATAGGTATTCCATGCTACTTAAGGGCCAAGCTCTTACTTAGTTATACTCACTCTATAATAACATTATCCATAATTTTTCCCATCTTTCTAGACTTTTTGTCCAATAGTTCATCACTAGCTTGAAATTTTCAAGAATTCCTAGTGTATTGAAATGATTCATCAAAATAAAAGAGATTCTTTAAAAAGTTTCAAATATTTTTTTTTTCTCAAAAGCTAGTCAAATTTAGGGAGTAGGCTTTGAATTATAGCAAAGTATCTTTCTAGGAGGAATTCATCCAAGCCCTTTTTTACTTCTCATAAATATAGGAGATTGTGTGCTAATATACTAATCTTATTTATAGTCCGGAAGCACAAGCTAATATTGATTAGATGATCAATGTACATTGAAAGTAATTTGAACAATCCTTAAGTAAAAAATATGAGTTCATTGTAAAAAATTGATCGATGGCTTTAGTGAAAAGGCAGAGCAATTAAGAAATCAAAAGCACCCTTTTCACTAAGTTCAACATGAGTCATACAATTGCACTCCATTGAACAAATCCAAGGTTAATATTATAACAAAGGTAAAAATTCTAAACACCTTTAGTAGATAAAATCACAAAACAATCAAAATCTTAATATTGTCACTTCCACCATTCAATAGGGCATTCATCAAAAAAAAAAAAAAAGTTGAAGGGAGAAGATTGAATTTTTGATTCACCAAGGACACCTATGTTGTTATTTATGAGAGCAATTTATAGATCATCAGCTCAAGTTAAAGGGGATCAAAAGAATAATGATAATAAAATTGATGGAATTATTAATACTTCTATAAAAAAACAGCCACAATCAATTTATCTTGTTACACAAGGTGTACCCATGAAAGATCAAATTACTTTAATAAGTTTGACATATTACCATTTTAAGAATCTTTATCTATTTATGTTGGTTTACATGTGCCGAAGAGGGGGGTGAGAGGATGTTGTTGAATTGGGCTTTAAACAATGTTTACACACACTTAAAATATTTTGACCATAAATGATCATAATGTTCAAAAGAAAAATAAATAACAATATAGTTAATAAATAAGAAGTGCAGATAGCAAAAATACATATAAACATTGTAAGATTTTTTACGTAGTTAAGTCATATCGATTTTCCATGCCTAGATATTCTCCACACCTAGAATTTTCTACACAACCTACAAAACATAAATCCATTACTCTTTCAATAGGCGGAGAAGCATTTACAACAACATTTTTTCGAAGGAAACTAAATATTGTCCTCCAAAATTCTCCAAATCAATTCACTAATAATAAAATAAAAATAATGAATTTGAAAGAGAAATATGTTTTCCTGTGTTGAATTATCAATGGCATGAAGAAATCTAGCACATAAAACATCAAACCTTGAAGATCCATGTCTAATAAAGCAAGCTTCCAATCTCGCTTACTCAAATCTAAGGGAAAATTTTCTCGACAATATTTCAATAAAAACTTGGCAGTGAGGTTTTCAAGTAAGGCTAGGATTTTAGAGGAAAGCAAACATAAGCAATAGTCTTGAGCTAGGGCATCATATTCCTTTATATACTTATGATCTAATGCTAATAAAAATTATTAAAATAATCAAATTGACGTATTCATCATGTACTAATATTAAAAAATTGAGCAAAATATGTAATCGATTTTGTGCACAATAACTATAATCCATTATCAAAACTTTCTAGAAATCAATATTTATAGAAACCTATAAACATTTATGGGTACCTGCAAAGGACTTTGTCGGCAACCATAAATATTTATGGAGTCCTAGTATAATTAATTTTCCAAGGCTTAAAGCTAGTTATCTTGATAGAGTGGCAAAAGAACTTAGGGATAGTCGCAAATATTTATGGCTACCTACAAAGTTTATGAAGGTCTATTAAGTTTGTTTGTGTTATTTCTTAATTATTTTCTTAAACAAGTTTATGTTATGTTCACAAAAATTTCCAATTTGTTTTTTTTATAGATTGACTCTTAAATAATATTTAAAAATTATTTTGTTTTAAAAATGACTCATTTAAGGGTATGACTATAAATAACAATTCTAATTTAGTTGTAGGTATCATGTTGACCTTTCTAGCTTGCTTTCCTTACATTTATTCACTAGTTTATTACGATTTTCTTTTATACATAAAAGATATAATTTTTTTCTAGTTTATTTTAGACTGTGTTTTATGCTTGTAGGTTCTTTTTGATGTATTTTTTTTTAACAAAAAATGAGAATTAGGTTCTTTATGATGTACTTGATTTCAGAATATAGTATATTTAAATCATCAGTTATCTTTCTTTAGTGATTTTTTTTAATCAAAATCTAATTATAAGCATTGATCTCATGGCAAATAATCACCCCCATTTTGATGATGGCAAATAATTATGAATAAATTTATGAGGTATTAGGTATTTAATCCTCCCCCTAATAATAAGCACATTTAAAAAATGTAATCATATGTAAACTAAATATTGCAATGCTTATAATACAAAAAACAAACAAGTTTATATGATGAATGATCCTTAATTTCTTTGATATAAACCTTTGGTGGTACAAATCATGTGAACTTATTTCAGTTGCATTCTATTGTACATGTGATTTTATATTCTTTGGTTCATGCATTGTTATATTATTATAAAATATTCATTGAAAATATGATATAAAAGGTGAATAACATTGGAGTATGATTTGTAGATAGGATCATTATAAAAGGGTTAAGATATCACAAACAAGGTTAATTGAAGGGTCTATATAGCATGGTAGATTAATATTGGCACCATCGACATTTGTATGATAGGCATTTGGAGACATTTGTTGATGAAGACGATTCACTAATGTTGCAACATATATTTCAAGGTTAAGTTTTATATCATGTAATTTTTTGATGATACCAAAATATTATTGTTATGATTACTATTTCTCCTAACATACGTTGGATATATTTTCTTTGTGTTATTTGTGTGTACTAATATTTCAGGA
Organism: Dendrobium huoshanense; assembly: GCA_016618105.1. Lineage (NCBI taxonomy): Eukaryota > Viridiplantae > Streptophyta > Magnoliopsida > Asparagales > Orchidaceae > Dendrobium > Dendrobium huoshanense. Next base: position 13,615,850 of record CM028349.1, on the reverse strand, counting down.
AAATCATACTCCAAACTGTCAAAGACTTCAAGAAATATTAGATTAGGGGTTCTTGTAATGAAGTTTGTAATTTTTCTATTTTCTTTATTATGAGAGAGTGATTGTAATTGGGTAACCGTGTACACACACACTGAGGGAGTGAGTCAAAACTTTAAATTTTAAAACTAATCATAATGTACAATTTTTAAATCGTATTGGACGATTTGTCATGGTAGTTCCTCCAAAATGAAGTTAATCAATTCATGCCCGGGAAATGTTTTGTATTGTTTGTACTGTACAAAGTGGATTTCATGCATACGACTCACAAAGTATAAAATGGGTGCGTACCAGTTCATCAATAATGATCTCATCCATTTTTGAACTGATCGTTTGGTACAATGTTGGGTTCGTATATACGACTCAAATAGTACAAAATGGGCGTGTATCAGTTCATCCCAAATGATCTCATCAAATTTTTGAACTGATCATACAATATAATGTTAGGTTCATACAGATGACTCACAGATTATGAAATGAGGTCAACCACGTTCGTACCAAATGAAGCATGATTTGTTTAAATAATTTGTATTGTACAATGTATGGTTCTTACAGACGATTCATAGTGTATGAAATGAGTTCGTAAATAATCATACCAGACTAACTTGTTCAGTTTTGAACTATTCGTGCTGTACGATGTTAGTTTGTATAGATAATTGATAGAGTATAAAATTAGGTTTGTATAGGATCATACATAGCGTTTTTTAACAGTCCGTACAAATGAAGTGCGATCGTACTGTATGATCTGAGTATGTTCAAGTTTAAATTTTTAATTTTTTGGATGGTTTTTCTTGTCTTTCATATATAAGTGTCACAAAAATGACACTCAAATCATCTTGTTGTGAATTTCTTTTGATAGTGGAAAAGGAAAGTGTTTGGGAGAGAGTTTTAGGAGTGAAGAGTGAGAGATTTTTTGAGAGAAAATTGTGAGAAGATTCATAAGGTTGCCCAAAGGTAAAGACCTCTTATTTATTCTTCGATATTCTCCCTACTACTATAAAGGCTCTTGTGAGAATAATTTCAAAGAAGATCACGGTACTCTACCGTTACCATGAGGGTGAGAAAGGAAGTTGGTACTCTACCGTCACTAGGAGGGTGAGAAAGGACGTTGCTACTCTACCATCAACAAGAGGGTAAGAAAGGACATTGGCACTCTATCATCACCTAGAAGGTGAGAAAGGACGTCGATACTCTATCGCACCGGGTTGGTTGAAGAGAGGTTTTGTAAGGGCTTCTTCGCCTTACTGTTGGAGCAAAAGGATAATCACTTTTGATTTAGTACAATACCTGAAGGAGTCTTCAGGGAGTGGATTAGGTCTGGTTGGATTGAATCACTATAAAATTTGGTGTTCTTCAATTCTTTTTCTTTTTACTGCATTTTATATTTTCTGTACTTTAGATTATTGTGGTTGAAAAATATTTTATGAAAAATTAGTATTAATTTAAATATCTTAAATCAATTTTTTAAAATCTAAGAAAATTTTTTAATTCTCAATTTACCCCCATCTTGGTTAACCTTGGGATAGTTGTATTTGGTCTAACACCCTATTCGAACTTTCAAGTGGTATTAAAGCCTATTTTAAAAATTAAGATTTAGACAACCTTTTGAAAATCAATCATTGCAACTTTTGAAAATCAATACTCCTGAAGGATATTTGATCACTAGACATCGCTGTTTGATAACATTCCTTCTAACTTTTGGAAAACTCATATGTCTTCTTTTCTGCAATCACTTGATTATCATATGTGGATTTTAGTACATGAAGGTTACACTAGACCCACTAGACATGTTGATGGCATTACGACTGAAACACCATTTACTAATTGGACATTAGAGGAAAAAAAAACTAGCTCAGTTAAATAGAAAATGTTTAAATAATTTTTTTATGCCTTAAAATATGAGAACTATATGCTTGTTTCAACCTGTAAAATTGGAAAAACAAATTTGCCATAGACTTTGCATAATGCATGAAGGAATTAATGAGGTGAAATAGTCTAGATTAAATATTCTATTATGCAATTATGAACTATTTCACATGAAATTGAATGAATCAATTAATGAAAAGTATACTAGTTTTACATAAATAGTCACCTCATTACATGATTTAGATAGGAAACTAACAAATTCTGAGAAAGTTAATAAAATCCTTTATTATTTACCTACTACTTATGATATAAAGATAATTGCCAAAACTGAGTCAAAAGACCTAACTATTTATTCTATTAACAATCTGCTTGGATCACTGATTGCTTACGAGCAAGGAGACAAATTGATGCAGGTGACAAGCAAAAGGAGAAAATTATCACGTTGAAAGTTGATGACTCGGAAAGTGATCAGTCACATCCTAAGGATAAAGAAGATATTACACTCATGACGAGGCAATTCAAAAGTTTCCTAAGAAGAAAGCAATAGAGACGTCAATAGTGGAATATTGGTAAGTTCCACAAGAATGCAAAAATTTCTAATGATGTAATTTGCTATGAATGTCGGAAGCCTGTACATATTAAATCTATTTGCCTGAATCTCAAAACTAATCATTGCAAGGAAAAAGTTGAGGAGAAATCCAATGTTAGGAAGGTCAAGAAAAGATGGTAGAGAGCTTTCTAGGCTAACTCAGCTTTAGAATCCTCATAAATAGAAGTAGAAGAGGAAGTCACAAACTTGTGCTTAATGACTGACAAACTTTGTCAGTCAGATCAAGAGGAGATATGTGATTTATCCTATGATGAGTTATTTGAAGTTACTGAGAAAATACATACTGTATATAGGAAACTAAAAAAGCTTCATGCTAAACTGAACATAGAATATTTAAATTTATAAAAAGAGTATGAAATCCATAAAAATGATCATGCAAAAATAGCTAGCAACCATATGGCCTTGTTAGATGAATTTGATGATTTAAATAAAAAGCATGAACTATTAAAATCATCTCATACTGAACTTGAAAATGATTTTAAAGTATTTATGGTTGAATCAGATTAAAGGGAACATAAGTTGAAAGTTGATAATTCAATTTTAAAAAGTACAAATTCATATATTTTAGAAAAATTAAATACCATTAAGGTAAGTATGACACCCCTACACTTGAGTAATTTTACAATCCTGATCAGAAGTGTACAATTTCAAAATCTAGAAAAAGATATTATAACTCACATAGATTGGTAAACCCTTTTCCTAGTGTTAAATATTTTTCTTGTGAAATGATAGGATATATCTCCCACACTTGCACAATTTGTAGTAGAACATATATAGTGTGGAGACCTAAATGCATAAAATACAGTATATCAAACATGCATCTAGATTATTATTGCCAAGAGGTGAACGCAAAATTGTTTGGATTCTTAGTCTAACATTGATCATTTTATAGAAATGCTCTCATACAAGTCCTTATGAGAGCATTTGGTACATTGATAGTAGATGTTTGAAGTACATGACTGGAGCTACAACTCAATTCATATCACTGGAAGCCAAGAATGGGAGTAAAGTGATATTGGGAGAGAATACCATTAAAATAGTGGTAGGTATAGGTATGATTAGAATAAATAATAATTTTTTTATTAAGAATGAATTATTGGTTAAAGACTTAAAACATAACTTATTGAGTAGTAGTCAACTTTATGATAAGGGTTATAGTGTTAATTTTTTTTCTATAAGCTGTATTATAAGCCAAAATGGAATTAATATGATGCATAAAAATAGACTAAGGCTTCATTTGGGATGACTTTTTTATTGCTTTTTAAAACGGAGTTTTAGTACAAAAATAAAAAAATTTGTACTAAAACTCCGTTTTAGAAAACAATAAAAAAGCCGTCCCAAATGAAACCTAAATAACATATACATGCTTGATTTAAATTTTGTTAAATCTTCTCATGGTTTTTGTCTCAAAATAATCCATGATGAATCATGATTATGGCATAGAAGACTTTGTCATCCAAGCATGAAAAATCTTAGGATGATTACACAAAATGAGTTGGTCAGAGGGATACCCAAATTTAACTTCATTAAGGATTACTTGTGTGATGCATGTCAATTAGGAAAATAGGTGAAGTCCTCCTTTCATTCAATTAAAGATCTTAGAACTAAGAAAACCACTAGAAGTCATACACATGGATCTTTTTAAACTAGTTGGCATTGTAAGTCTAGGAGGTAAAGTTTTTAGGTTTGTAATCATTCATAATTTTTTAATATTAACTTGGGTCAAATTCTTGTCTATTTAAAAATTTTTCTACTTGGTTTTAAATGAATCTAGGGTGTGAAATTTTATCAATTCAAAGTGATCAAAGATGAGAGTTTGAAAATAAAAGATTTGAAGATTTTTATAAAGAGTAAGGAATTGATCATAACTTTTTAGCACCTAGAACCCCTCAGCAGAAATAAGATTGTTGAAAGAAAGAATAGAACTTTGATAGAAGCCGTTAGAGCCATGATGGTTAAATATTCACTTCCAAAATATTTTTGGGCTGAAGCGATTAGTATAGCTTGTTATATTTTGAATAGGGTGAATATTAGATCCAAGTTGAACAAGACACCCTATGAACTTCTTAAGGGGAGAACACCTAATCTTTCATATTTATATGTTTTTGGATGTAATGGTGTTCATTCATAATAATGATAAAACTCATTTAGAAAAATTTAATCCTAAATCTGATGATGAAATGTTTCTAAGGATATTCTAATGTTGGCAAATCCTATAGGATTTTTAATAAGAGAACTTTGGTAGTTAAGCAAACCACACATGAAGTTTTTGATAAATCTTTTATTTATAAAGAGCTAAAGTTGGAGGAAGAACATATTGAAGATATCTCCCAAGGAATTGAAAAGATAAATTTTTTTAAAAAATATTAGAATAGAAAATACGTTGTCTAGAGAATGGAAATTTCTAAGAGTCACTCTTAAAGAATTGATTTTAGGTGAACCTAGTGAGGGTGTTAGAACTAGGCATGGACTTAACAAAGAAGTGAATAACTTAGCTTTTATATCAATGATTAAGTCCATTAATATAAATTAAGTACTTTTTGATAAATTTTGAATTTTGGCCATGCAGGAAGAATTGAATTAATTTGTTAGAAATGATATTTGGGAATTGATTGAAAGGCCTCAAGATCAAAGTGTTGTTGGAACTAAGTGTGTATTCAAAAATAAAATTAATGATTCAGGTGTAGTGGTTAGAAATAAGGCATGATTGGTAGCTAAGGGGTATAATCAAATAGAAGGAATTAATTTAAAAAAAAAACTTTTGCTCTAGTAGCCAAACTTGAAGCGATAAGGGTATTACTAGCCTTTGCCTATTTTAAAAGTTTTAAATTATTTCAAATGGATGTTAAGAGTATCTTTCTTAATGGGGTGATACAAGAGGATATTTATGTTGAGTAACCTCCAAGTTTTGAAAATTTAAAATTATTAATCACGTGTTCAAATTGAAAAAGGCATTGTATGGACTAAAATAGACATCTAGGGCTTGGTATGAGAGGCTAAGCACTTTCATACTAGAAATGTCATTTGTTAAAGAAAGTGCAGACACCACTCTCTTCTTAAAAATAGTAGGAGATGACATACTCAATATTCAAATATATGTTGATGAATATCTTGTTTGGATCCCCAAATAAAATCTTTGTAATAATTTTTTAAAAACAATGAGTAGTGAATTTGAAATGAGTTTGATGGGAGACTTAAGCCACTTTCTTGGTTTTAGCATAAAGCAGATGAGGATGAAACATTTATTAGCTAGTTAAAGTATATTATGGACATCCTCAAGAAATATAAAATAGATAGTGCTAAACTAGTGGTATACCAATGAATTCCTCAGTGCAGTTAGATAAGGACTCTAAGGAAAATATGTTGATAAAATAATTTAAGAGGAATAATTGGATCATTACTTTACTTAATTGCTAGTAGACTAGATATCTTATTTAGTATTTATTTGTGTGCTAGATTTCAAGATGATCTAAAGAAATCACATTTGACTATTGTTAAAATAATTTCGAGATATCTTATGGAAACATAAAACTTAAGGATTTGGTATCCTAAGCATTGGATTTTCTGATTCAGATTTTGCAGGATGTAGGGTTGATCAAAAAAGTACATCTAAAACATGTCAATTCATAAGAAACTCTTTAGTTTCCTGGTTTAGCAGAAAAAAGAATTTAGTAGCCCTTTCTACTATTGAAGCGGAATATATTACCTTAGGTATAGGTTCTTTAGTTAAAATAATAATTAATTGATATAGGATTTTCTATTGGCATTATTTCAATTTTTTGGGATAATATAAGTGCCATATGCATTTTAGATAATCTTATTCAACATTCTCAAACTAAGCATATAGATATTAAGTCATTACTTCATTAGAGATCATGTGGCTAAAGGAGAAATTAAATTACACCATGTTGCTACTGAGAATTAACTTGCATATATTTTCATAAAACCACTTGTTTTTGAAACATTTAGCACCTTAAGAACCATATTAGGTGTGATTGATATTAATGCCTAAAATTATAATTTTGTAAATTAAATTTATTTTACGTATGTTGATGTGTTTGTTTTATTTCTTTGTTTGTTTGTTAGTGGTTGTTTGTTTCTCTACTGTGTATTTGTTTATTTTTCATTAATGTTATTTTTATTTATTATTATTTGTTTTCATTATTACATGTCATGGATCTTGGGTGATTTGATTTTGAAAAGAGTTTTTATTATCATGTCTTGAGTTAATTTTTTCTTCACACTGTACAAATAACTGTCTTATTATACGAATTCTGTAGATTGTGCAAGATATTTTTTCTGAGTTGAATAGACAAAAATGAGAATTTTTAAGCCTATCATGTTGTACGATGAAACTTCATACTGTAATATATTATTTTTCCTCTGTATGATTCGGGACGGTTTTCAAAATGTTTGTTATTTTTCACGGATCATACATATGAAATCCCAATTTATATGTACGATTTAATTATCAGTTTTTCATATGGACGAACCTAAATGTCATATACAATCTTTAATATTATGATCATCCCAGATGAATAGGTGTTTGTCTGATGATTGTACTGGGCAAAAAGGTGCATTAAATGACTCCTCAGGAATGGCAGTTTACAAAAAGTCATTATATTTTTGGTAGTTTTCATTTGTAAGTACAAAATTATTTTCGTCATGTATGATTTTTAAAATCATACGTACGAACACATTTTTTGTACTGTATGATAGGTCATTTTTTTATTTAAATAGTAAGGTATTCGATGGTTTTTCTTCACAATCTTCTTCAATCTCAAATCATCTCATATCCTAACTCTATAAATGGCTACCAGCTCCAAGCGTCTGCGAACTTCCCAGGCCTCTTCCTCTCATTTGGGTAGACTCTACAAGAACTTTCTCTCAAAAGATAATTAGGAAGCCTACGATCATTTCTTTGAAGCTAAGATTACCACATCTTATCTTCTGATTCAAAGAGACACTAATTCTCCAGTTTTCCCTCTTTTATCTTCAATTGAATTCTCTTTTATCCTCACTTTGATATGCCTATCATCATGACACATTCCATATTTTCCTAGCAAACATGAGAATGAATGAAGATCATACTAGGATGACTTCATATATATTTAAGTAGTGAGTAGAAATGACCAAGAAAGATTTAGGCACCTTTCCTACATCTTAGGACTGAATGGGTTAGGGCACACACAATGAACTCTAGATTTGATTTAAACTGGTCTGAAATTAATCAAACTCTTTGAGGTCTTTCTTAATTCAATCACCTTTCTTGTGTGTATACCCTGAACAAAAATACTAGGATCATCCAACATGTTTTGAGAACTTCTATTATACCTAAAGCTGATGATCGTAATAACCTAACTCCTTTATTGTCTACAGTTACATACCTTATCATGACCAACAATCTTATAGATGAAGCCCAATTGGTTATAAACTATATCGATAATTTTTTCGATATTGGACTTCCTCACAATAGGAGAAAAAAAAAATGTGGCTTCAGGACATTTAGTAGCCTACATTCTAGAAAAGAAGTACAACCTAATTCATCATGATCCACCCACTCATCTTCCATTCTACTTTGCTTATTGTTCTTTTCGTACACTTTTTAATTGAGACCAAGGTACTGAGGGAGAATAATTTGATGAAGAAGGAGCACCTGCTCCAACTCCTACACCTGCTTACGGACACGATCATTATTTCTATCAAGAAATGGTTTAGCATTTTGATAGACTGAAATCTCAGTTTGATCAAAATTCTGATCAAATTAAGACTCATTTAAACCAGCAAGATGCAAGGTATAATGAAGATATGGGGTGAATTAGAGGACATTTTTACTCTGTCAACACTCAAGTTTCTACGATTAATAGTTACTTTACGATGTTCACACCTCTGCCATCTCCAGACCAGGGTCCTTCCAGATTTTAGTTATGATTTTTCTAATGTACTTGTTAGTGTTGCTTCTTTTGATCTCATATATTGGCTTTTCTATGTTGTGGTTCTTCCTTTTCTAGTATGATGTATTGGTTATATGTGTTACAAGTCTTTAATGAAATGGTGTTTCGTCTTTTGTTGAAATTATTCTTCTTGAATCGTTTTAAGTTTTTATAGACAAATCAAATGTACTTGTTCTCCAAAATGAAATTTTAAAATACTTTACTCTACAAATTAATTTTTTTACAAAATTTAATTTATCAAAATTTTAAATTAAATTATGGTTGGGTACAGATTAGAAGATCATCTTCATGTTCTTATAGATAAATATTATTTATTTATAATTATTGCAATATATATATATATATATATATATATATATATATATATATATATATATATATATATATATATATATATATAATTTTATTTCTTTTTCAATGTGTTTATTTTTGTTTATTATTGGGTTTTGTTTTAAGATTTATTGATATTGGAAAGATAAAAAATATAAAAACATGCACAAAGCGTGTGAGAGTTGAAAGATGAACAAAATGTGCCACAAGTTTAAAAGGATATGCAATGTTCTTCAAAGTGAAAAGATGCACAAAATTAGCCCAAATTGTGTCAAAAATTGAAATGATACACAATGTCGCCAATTGCAAGTTTTATATAGTTCTTTCCTTTATCTTTCTAACTCTTATAAAAATCCATATAATCAGTAATAATCTCCACTATTCAATTAGAAGCTACAATTAGAAGCTAATTAATCTTTATTTCATCATTTTTGTAATAATTATTTTTATTTGATATATCTAGAATGAACAATGAACTAGTTGACTTTTCTTATCTTAATTGTTCTTTGATTTAAAATTTTGAGTATTTCCTTTTCGCATTAGGACATTAATGCTGACTTTGCAAATAGTTTAAAATCTTCTGAAAGTTCGATGGTTGGATGTTAAGCCCTATGAACTTAGTCCCTTAAACTTGAACCAAGTCAGGGGGGTGCAACTTAGGATTAAGTTTTATATCATGTGATTTTTTTATGATATTAAAATATTACTATCTCCTTATTTTGTATTTTAAAACATAAGAAATTCAGGACAAATCTTATAATGAAACCTAAATCACACACACAAAAAAGTGCCAAATTATACTGGAATTTAAAAGTGCGGGAAGTACATAGAAAATAGAACGTACTAGAATTAATTTATATGGTGGTTCGGACTGCGTACATACCAGACCTGATCTCATCCTGACGATACCTTGAGTATGGCATCGGCCATCCAGATGATTCATAGTGCGTACATAATCGTAACTAAAGTGTACAGTTCATCCATTTTCAGCCCCCACGGTACTGTACGGAGTATGGAGTGAATACCCATCCACAAGCAACCTCCTTTTTGCTCACTACCCGAAGGCAGAGAAGAATTTCAAAGAAGCTCATAATACTCTTCCATCACTAGGAGGGTGAGAAAGGATGTTGGTACTCTGTCATCACCAAGGGGGTCAAAAAGCTTGGTACTCTACCATCACCAGGAGGGTGAGAAAGGACATCTCTGGCTAGACGAACCATTATTATGGGAGCACCTTTTAGTTTAGTGAAGCAAGAACTCTGAACCACTATAAAATTTGGTGATCTTATATTCTTTTACTTTTTACTGCATTTTTATTTTATTCCGACCCTAAAATCCAATTCGGACTAACAACCAATTCAAACTTTCAACTATGGTGGTGAGGCCATTTGTTAAACATCCCATAAGACAAATTGAAGGAGGCTTAAGAAAGAATGTCATACCTTATGCTCCTAGAGATGAGTCCTATGAAGCAACCCTTGCTGAAACCCTCTCACAATGTGTCTCTCCCACATCACAATATGCAAATGCCTACATCTCTTCTCCTCAATCATCATCTCTCATCTTCTATTCCATTTACCTCTATCCAGGGGGATGCTATCCCATCTAAATGGGTGATGCTAAGTCATGCTAGCCCATTTAGATTCCAACTTATGTAAGGGATTCTATCTGAAAGTTCGATGGGGACCCTATGAACTTAGTCCCAAACTAACCAAGAGCTTCGTTTTTAAATAAAGTCAGAAAATAATGCGGAATTAAACGTGCTTCAACCTAAGAGGCTCCAAGTATTGCACTATGACTGCAAGGTTGAACCGCCACAATATCGCTTCCAAGCTGGCCGCATACCTGGGACGATCTAGACGCCTGAAGCAACCCTTGTGATCACAAGCTACAAGATCCTCTCTCTCTCTTCTCTCTCTCTTTCTCTCCTCAAGGTCTTCTCAGGTCAAGGCAGCAGCCAAAGGTCTTTAAAAACGTTGAACAAGAGCTCTTAAATAAATAGAGAGCTTCAAAAGAGCTCATTAATTGCAAGTTGCCGACAATATCGTCCAGGCCGATATGGACATCGGCCTGGCCGATCAGTACAAATCAATGAAGATCGGCCAGAGCATTGCCCTGGATGAAAAACTGGACGATTGAAAATTAGCTTGATCGTCCAGGCCGATCACACGATCGTCCTGGCCGATCAGTTCAAATCAGAGGAAAATCGTCCTGACAATAGCCCTGGATACGGGCTGGCCGATATTGATCGTCCTGAAGTAACTTAAGGTTTTTGACTAGATCGGCCTGGCCGATCGTGCGATCGTCCAGGATGATCTGATCGTATCAATCATCCTTAATTACTCCCTTGATTTCCTGAACAATTATGGCATAATTTGTGAATATCGGCCAGGCCGATCCGAGGATCGTCCGAGCTGATAATTTAAAGATACAGTATACCATACTTGTCTATGGCGGCTACTTCTTTCTGTTTTGGGCTTATCGTCCTAGCCGATACACGTATCGTCTAGGACGATCTGTTAACGTCGGCTGCCTTAATTAAGAATCCTTAATTAGACTTTCTGTTTTAAGCTGATCGTCCAGGCCGCTCAAAGAAATCGTCTTGGCCGATATGAGTAAAAATAGAAATTCTAAGTCTCTCAAGTGTGTGTGTGAAGGGTTACAAAGCATCAGTCTCTTTGACTATTACAAGTGGACTCAAAAGGTAAAAAACAAAAGTACAGACTGACTCAACCCTAAACCTACGCATTCCTGAACTTGGCTCCTTTTTGATTGTACGATCGTCGATTCCTGAAAAGTTAGAAGCAACAAGCTGTCCAAGAGAAATAGTGTTTGTCAATCATCAAAACATAAGACATGAAAAATAGATTTGCAACAATCTCCCCCTTTTTGATGATGGCAAAACACAAGTAGGACAAAAATAGATTCATTAGAAAAACAAAGTTACAATATCAACTTTTTCCTACCACACCCTATCCTACTCCCCCTTTTTGTCATCACAAAAAGAGAGTCCAGAAACAGCAGAGAAAAAAAAAATATCACGAAAGACTACTACAAAAAGACAAGAAACAATAACTCAAAGCACTAACTAAAAGAACGAGGGATCCTGATCATCAGATGGAGAAGGTGGAGGTGGCTGCTGAAAATAACTGGCAAGGGTGGTAAACTGAGCATTGAACCAGGCGATGTCCTGGTCATGCTGCTGCTGCTGGTGAGTAAGAAAACTGTCAAATCGAGCTAAATCCTCAGCACGGTAATGCTCGTAGCGGGCAATGTCCTCATAGTGTTGCTGCTCCTGGGCAGCAACATATGCATCAAATCGGGTCTCCCAACGATCAAATCTCTCAATCAACTGATCAACCGGTGAGTGTTGGTGGAGAGGAGCAGGGTCAGGAAAGGGAGCTGGAGCGGGAGCCTCCTCCTCTCGAGCCCCCTGAGGTTCCTCAGGGTGGAGACGAGTACTGTGAAGGGTGCTGAAGGAATTGTTTGAGTAGAAGGGAGTTGGGAGGTTTGGTGGAATAGGATATTGAAGTTGGTATTTAGTTTCAAGAATATAGGCTATGATGTGTCCTAAGGCTAGATTTGGCTTTCTTCTATGGCCTGGATCGCGAATTGTTGTTAGGTGATCAATGTAACGAAAAAAATAGATCCGCAGTGTTGAATTCCCTATGAGCCATGATGTAGAAGGTAATAAGGGAAAGTAGAGGGGTAATGTGGACACGGTCGCCGGTTTTTGGAATGACGGAGGTGTGAAGGACATGTTGGATTGTCCTAGCATCTCTGACTGAAGAGCTAGTCTCTCCAACATGGTAACGGACATTGGTCTGGCGAAGAAAGTGATTTGCCGTGGACCAGTCAAAATCAGGGTCAGGGGCAATTAGGTGCAGCTTATCTCCGGTGGTGGATAGCTGTAAAAGATCAACACAGTCCTGATACGTGATTTCGACAGGGCGTCGATTCACATAGGAGGACAGGGCTGTGAAGGTAGAGTTTATGCGAAGGTTTGCAAAAAATTCTAGAAGGAACTCAGAATTGAAAGGGAAAACAAGAGACAGAATGAAGCAAAGGGAAGTGTGAGCGAAGAGATCCATTACCGGGTAAGAGATGTGGACCAGATTGATAATTCTGGAAACAGTAATTCCACATTCTTTATAACGATGATATGCGGCTTCATCTTCTGCTTCCCGGAAACGAGAGTCAACCCTTGCCCTCGGGAACTTCCAGAGGTCTGACGGACGCGCTTCCCACCAGCCATTTGGAAGAACTTAAGCAAAAACACAAAGGAGAAAGGATGAAGAGTGAAAAATCATGGCTGGATTGGCCTGAATTTAAAGAAACGTCCATATCGTCCTGGCCGATCGCGGAATCGTCCAGGCCGATATGTGTCAATAATTACGTACAGGCCGATTGGTCAAAAAGGCGGTCCAATCGTCTGGGCCGATCAGATATCGGCCAGGCCGATTAGACACAGGCTATCGGCCCGAGGAGTCAGTCCGGACGACCGTTGAAAAAGCAGATCGTCCGGGTCGATTAGGTGGATCGTCCAGGACGATGCACAATAATTGATCGTACCGGCCAAAGTTAAAACGTTTTAAATGCTTTCCACGTGTATCGTCCAGGACGAACAGTGGATCGGCCCGGCCGATGGTCCAATAATGGATCGTCCGGGGCCGAATTTAAAGATCAAAACGTACTGACACGTGGATCGTCCGGGACGGTCCAGTGTATCGGCCAGGACGATGCACATAGAATGCATCGGCCAGACAAATATACTATCGGCCAGGACTATCACCATGAGTTTGATCAAATCGTCCAGGACGATAATGTATCGTCTAGGACGATGAATTTCAGTAAGCACAGAAAAAAGGTCAGTAGATGGATTTTTGGAAAGAATTTGTCATATCGGCCAGGACGATAGAAATATTGGCCAGGCCGATGTGACTTGAATTTGAAATCAAGAAAAGAATGGTGATGATCAAGACCCTCAAAAATAAAACAAAAGAAAAGACAGTCAAAGACACAAAAATAACACAATGAAAACCAACCACCGAACAAATTTTTTTTTTTTTTTTAATTTTCTATAATTTTTTTTTTGTTTTATGGAGGCATCATATGAGAATTCTTTTCATGAATTTAAACTTTTAAAGTTTTTAGGAGATCAAGAGGTTTAACAAAATCCAATCAGAAGAAGATAGAAAAACTGATTCCATTTACTCTAGATCGGACATCCTTCAGGGTACAAAATTCTCTTAAAAACAACAGAGTCCTAACTCGGAATAACAAAAAGGATAAGAAGATCCAATCAAGACTTGTTAACAACTAAAATATCTCATAAATAATAAACCAAAATAATTTTTCTCAATCATGGAAATTGAAATCAAATCTTTGAACGTATCACATAATCAATGAGTTTTCTAAGTTTTAAGAGTTTTACCAAAGAGATGATAGCTTGCATTTAGTGGGCTAATTTTATGCCTCTTGTCACTTTTATTGGCTCTTTGAGCATCTTTTGATTTTTGATACACTTTTGTGTATATAGCTTTCTTTTCAATTTGGCTTCATTGGCCTCTTTCCTTTTTAACTTTTGCAAGCTAAAAATTCTTTAATATACCCTTAAAAAAATACTTAGTTGTGAGTATATCCTCCAAATATTAGAGAATAGGAGCTCTCTCTCTAACATAGGGAAGAACAATCCACAACACAAAATCAAAATCACGTGATAACTGTAATGGTAAGATTTCAAAAGCTTGAATGATATCAAAGAATTTTGACTATTATGCATAAGATGTTTTAATGTAGCAAGATTTAGAAAGAGATCTTAAAAAGCCATTGGTTAAACTGAGTTTAGACTTTTGTTTTATAGAAGAAAATCATGCCACTAAACAAAGTCAGAAGAAGGGAAAAACATCAACAATTTACTCCCTTTAACCAATTTTAAAAAGCTAAACCCTATCTCCAAAAACTCCAATATTTAAAAGCTTGAGAAGTTTCATCATATGGAAGCCCAAAAAAAAAAAGTAAAGACCAAAGTGAAAAAGCAAAAGCAAAAATAAGCAAACTAAAGACAACACAAAGTGAACACAAAAACTAAAAAATAAAAGACATACAAAAACTAAAGATTTCAAGCAAGTGATAAAGCAACGGATTTAAGCAATTGAGCTGCAAGCCTCCTTATGTTCAGTTATCTTATGCTCCCACGAGGTCTTTGGTGAGAGCACTCCTGCAAAACTCAACAACAGTCAGTTTTAGGAACCCAAACAGATTTGGGCTCTTTCTTAGGAAATGTAGAGTGCAATGCAGATGTGGTATGCTTTGAATCATGCATCTTAGGTCTCCACACCATATGTGTACTGCGGTGAATTGTGCAAGTGTGTGAGATGTGTCCTAGCATGCCACAAGAAAAATATTGAACTCCAGGAAAAGGTTTTCTTAAATGATTTGGGTAAAAATGCCTCTTCCTAGGTTCTGGCCTTTGATTAAAAGTTGGTGTCATCTTAGCTTTCTTAAATGTTTCCAAATCATTTTGAATTCTCAAGTTAGTTCCTTTTAATGCATCATTCTCAATCCTCAAATTTTTCTCAATCTCTTTAGATTTCTTAAGATCATCATTAAGTGAGGTGTGTGAAGCTTTTAATGCATTACTTTTATCAACTAATTCCAAATGCTTCTTGTTTAATTCATCAAATTCATCAAGGAGAGCCATGTGATTTGAATCAATCGTTGCATGATCTTTGAGAAAAACTTCATGCTCTTTTTGTAGATTTGAATGTTCTAATTTTAGGCTAGCATGAGTTTTCTTAAGTTTTTTGTATGATGTATGGATTTTTTCACAGATTTCAAACAATTCATCATAGGTTGGTTTACATACCTCTTCCTCATCACTTTGATTTTCTCCCATGAAACACAAGTTTGTAGTCTCTTCCTCTGGTTCAGTCTCAGAGGAATCAGTACCAGATTCTGCCCAGAAGCCTCTTTGGATTTTCTTATTCTCCTTCCTAGACTTAGCTTTATCCTTACCTTTTTCCTTTTCTTTGCTTGAATGATCTTGAAGTGTAGGACAATCAGCTCTTACATGTCCAGGTTTCCTGCATTCAAAACAAACAACATCAGAAGATCCTTTAATATGTTTATGATCCTTACCTTTTCTCCAACTTTGATGATGCTTTTGTTTCTTCCTTAGAAAGCTTTTGAATTGCCTTGTGATGAAGGCAACTCCATCGCTTTCAGACCCGGAAGATTCAGAATCCGATTTGTGTGCCTTCAATGCAATTGTTTTCTCCTTTTTCTTCTCACCTGCATCAAGATTTCTTTGATTCACCCCTTGCTCGTAAGCAATGAGTGAGCCAAGCAAGTTATAAATAGAATAGGTGTTCAAATCTTTAGATTCAGTGATTGCAGTAATTTTTGCATCATAGGACGAAGGCAAGCATCTCAAAATCTTGTTAACTTTTTCATAGTTCGAAAGTTCTTTTCCTAGTGCATGCAATGAAGTAGCAATCTGAGTAAACCTAGTGTACATGTCAGAAATCGATTCATGAGGTTTCATACAAAAAAGTTCGTAGTCATGCAAGAGAATGTTTAAACGGGATTGTTTAACTTTATTAGTGCCTTCATAAGTAATGCACAATTTATCCCAAATTTTTTTACCAGTTTTGCAAGTTGAAACACGCATGTAATCCTCAGATTTTAAAGCACAAAAAAAAAAACAATTCAAACATTTCGCATTTAATTGAGCTAAATCTCGTTCATCAAAAGTCCATTCGGTAAAAGCAACTTCAGTTTTAAAACCGTTAATTTCACGAGAAGGTGGAGAATAACCTTCTTGAATAAGGATCCACATGCGATAATCAGTAGATTGTAAAAAAGTTGACATGCGAGTTTTCCAAAAATAAAAAGGTAGGTTATCGAACAGAGGAGGTCGGGTAATAGAATACCCTTCCGTAGTGTTGCGATTCCCAAAGTTAGACATGGATCAAATTCAAAAAGTTTTCAAACTTTAATTTTCGATTCAAGCTCTGATACCACTTGAAAGTTCGATGGGGATGTTAAGCCCTATGAACTTAGTCCCAAACTAACCAAGAGGGGGGTGAATTGGTATTTTAAAAACTTCTTTTTAAACAAAGAAATAAAATCACATAAACCAAATCACACCACAAAAAAGTGCGGAATTTAAAAGTGCGGAAGCAAGAAAAAGAACACAGAAATTTATAGTGGTTCGGTCGACTCGACCTACGTCCACTCCTTGGAGGCACCCTCCAAGTATTGCACTACAAAAAGTGACTCTCCTTTAGCCCCCACGGCTAGGTGGAGAACCCTCACAAGAACCTCCTTTTTGCCACCCCGGCAAGGCAGAGAACCTATCTCCTTTTGCTTCCTCCTGAAGCTGGCAGAGAACCAGAACCAAAAGGAAAACTCCTTACCTCTACCGACCCTTCCACGGACGAGAAACTCTAGACGAAGACGACGCAGAGAGATCCTTGAAGCAACCCTTGTGAAACCCCTCACAAGCTCCCCCTCATAAGATCCTCTCTCTCTCCTCTCTCTCTCTTTCTCTCCTCAAGGTCTTCTCAGGTCAAGGCAGCAGCCAAAGGTTTTAAAAACGTTGAACAAGAGCTCTTAAATAGAGGAGCTTCAAAAGAGCTCATTAATTGCAAGTTGCCGACAATATCGTCCAGGCCGATATGGATATCGGCCTGGCTGATCAGTACAAATCAATGAAGATCGGCCAGAGCATAGCCCTGGATGAAAAACTGGACGATTGAAAATTAGCTTGATCATCCAGGCCGATCACACGATCGTCCTGGCCGATCAGTTCAAATCAGAGGAAAATCGTCCTGACAATAGCCCTGGATACGGGCTGGCCGATATTGATCGTCCTGAAGTAACTTAAGGTTTTTGACTAGATCGGCCTGGCCGATCATGCGATCGTCCTGGACGATCTGATCGTATCAATCATCCTTAATTACTCCCTTGATTTTTTGAACAATTATGGCATAATTTGTGAATATCGTCCAGGCCGATCCGAGGATCGTCCGGGCTGATAATTTAAAGATACAGTATACCATACTTGTCTATGGCGGCTACTTCTTTCTGTTTTGAGCTTATCATCCTGGCCGATACACGTATCGTCCAGGATGATCTGTTAACGTCGGCTGCCTTAATTAAGAATCCTTAATTAGACTTTCTGTTTTAAGCTGATCGTCCAGGCCGATCAAAGAAATTGTCCTGGCCGATATGAGTAAAAACAGAAATTCTAAGTCTCTCAAGTGTGTGTGTGAAGGGTTACAAAGCATCAGTCTCTTTGACTATTACAAGTGGACTCAAAAGGTAAAAAACAAAAGTACAGACTGACTCAACCCTAAACCTACGCATTCCTGAACTTGGCTCCTTTTTGATTGTCCGATCGTCGATTCCTGAAAAGTTAGAAGCAACAAGCTGTCCAAGAGAAACAGTGTTTGTCAATCATCAAAACATAAGACATGAAAAATAGATTTGCAACATCTTCTTCTTCATAATATATTTGATTTATCAATAGAAATTTATCTTTCAAGATATGCTTTCCTTTTGTTGTTATTTAAAGGGGGAGTCATTAGTTATTGTTTGATGTATATATTGTGTGTGTTTTGTTATTGTTTGATGTGTGTATTGTGTGTGTTTTTTTTGTGTTTCATTAGTTATTATTTGATGTGTGTATGATTATTATTGTGTGATTTACGTGATGTGCATATTGTGTTTGTTTTGTTGTGTATGTATTTTTTTTGTGATTTATGAGATGCGTGTATTGTGTTTATTTTGTTGTGTACATGTATATTTTTAAATTTATTTTTGTTTTGATTTTCATTGGAATACCTTTTTTTTAAATTGATAATTCATTGAGGGGGAGCTTAGGAGAAAAGTTGCCTTTAGTGTAAACTCAAACAATAATTATTTTGTCATCATAAAAAAGGGAGAAATTGTTGCAACTTAGATTTCAAGATTAAGTTTTATATCATGTGATTTTTTTATGATATTAAAATATTAATATTATTATTATTGTTTCTCCTAACATATATTTGACGTATTTTCTTTGTGTTGTTTTTGTGCGCAAAAATTTTAGGGAAATCATACTCCAGATTGCCGAAAACTTCAAGACAAATTAGATTAGGGTTTCTTATAATGAAGTCTATAACTATTTTATTTTTATGTGTCTGGGAGAGTGTAATTATAATTCGGTAATCATGCACACACATGCTGGGGGAGTGAATTTAAACTTTAAATTTTAAAGCTAAACATATTGTATGAACCAAATTATACTGGACAATTTATCATGGTAATTCCTTCAAAATGAAGTTAATCAAATCATGCCCAGGGAAATTTTTTGTACTATTTATATTATACGAAGTGGATTTCATACATATGACTCATAAAGTATAAAATGGGTGCGTACTAATTCATCCCAAATGATCTTATTAATTTTTTGAACAAATTGTATGGTACAATATTGGGTTCGTACAGACTGCTCACAGAGTATGAAATGGGTGCATACCAGTTTGTCCCAAACGATCTCATCAATTTTTTGAACTGATTGTACGATACGATGCTAGGTTTGTACAGATGGCTCATAGAGTATGAAATGAGGTCATCCGCGTTCATATAAAATGAAGCATGATTTATTTAAATAGTTTATACTGTATGATGTATGGTTTGTACAGATGATTCATTATGTATAAAATGAGTTCGTACATAATCGTACCGTACTAACTTGTTAAATTTTAAACTTTTCATATAGTATGATGTCAGTTCATATAGATGATTGACAGAGCATGAAATCAAGTTCATACAGGATCGTATATGGTTTTTTTGAACAGTTCGTACAAATAAAGTGCGATTGTACTGTACGATCCGAGTATGTTCAAGTTGAAATTTTTTAGTTTTTTGAATAGTTTTTCTTATCTTTCATATATAAGTGTCCAAAAATTGACACTCAATTATCTTGCAATGAATTTCTTTTGAGTGGAAAAGGAGAGTGTTTGGGAGAGAGTTTTATGAGTGAGAGATCTTTTGAGAGGAAATTATGAGAGGATTCACAAGATTTCCCAATGGAAAGTATCAATTATTTATTCTTCGATATTCTCCTTACTACCCCTTGAAGGTTCTTGAGAGAAGAATTTGAAAGAAGCTCATAATACTCTGCCATCACTAGGAGGGTGAGAAAGGATGTTGGTACTCTGCCATCACTAGGGGGGTCAAAAAGGGCGTTGGTACTCTACCATCACCAGGAGGGTGAGAAAGGACATTGGTACTCTGCCATCACCAGAAGGGTGAGAAATGATAATGGTACTATGCCGCACGGTTTGGTGGAAGAGAAGTTTTGTAAGGGCTTTTTTGCCTTATTATGGGAGCAAAAGGAGAGTCACTTTTAGTTTAGTGAAATTCCTGAATAAGGAGTGTTCAAGAAGTGGACGTGTGTCTAGTTGGACTGAACCACTATAAAATTTGGTGATCTTATATTCTTTTACTTTTTACTGCATTTTTATTTTATGCACTTTAGATTATTTTGATTGAAAAATATTTTGTGAAAATTTATTATTGTGTTAAATTTTTTAAATCAGTTTTCTAAAATCCAAGAGAATTTTTAAATTACCAATTCAACCCCCCCCCCCCCCCCCCCCTCCCCCCCTGTCTAGCCTTGGGACAATTATATTAGGTCTAACAACCAATTCAAACTTTCAACTATGGTGGTGAGGCCATTTGTTAAAATATTTTTTATGGTGATAAAATATGAAAGGAAGGTAATCCCATAAGAATATATTAGAGAAAATCAAATTGAAGGAGGCTTAAGAAAAAATGTCATACCTTATGTTTATACTCCTATTTTTCTTCTTCTTAATTAGCCTTAGATGGTGAGTAGAGGAGATTTGTAATAGCTAAAAGAAAAGAAATGGGGTGCTATTTATAGATGGCAAAAGAGGGACATTTTTAATTTTAGAAAATAAAAAAATAATAAGGTTGGTTGGAAGCTATTAAAAGGCACTAATCAATTTTAATGACTTTTAATGCTTTTGAATGCTCTGGATTTATATAAGGGAGTCAAAGGCTAGTACTCCAATAGGTGTCTTCATTTTTCAATGTGTCAAAAAAGATGATAAGCCCCTTCGAATGCCACATGGGATTCAAAAGGTTAAAAATTAATATAACATATATGCAAATGCCTACATGTTTGTGGGATCCACCAAATGGGTGCTTCTTATACCCTAAAATTTAAAATTTTAATTGAATTTGATTTTTATTTAATTATTTTTTAATAATTACAATGATTTCGTAAAATAACATATGTGATTAGAAAGTACGTATAACTTAGGATATAAAACCCTTAAATAACATCTTAGTGAATAGAGTTAAAGGGATGCTATTCCATTTACATTTTAAATATAGTTATTTAGGAGACTCTATCCAAATCAACTATCCATTTCATCTATTTGGGGGATGCTATCCCATTACAATTCTAAATGTACTTATCTAGGTGATGCTATCGTAGTCATGTATTAATTTTATCTATTTAAGGGGTGTTATCCCATTTAGATTCTAAATCAACTTATGTAAGGGATTCTATCCAAGTTAAGTATCTAATCTATCTTTTTGGGAGATGATATCCCATTTAGATTCTAAATCCACTTATCTATGGGTTGATATCCTAGGTAAGTATCCATTTCATATGTTTTGGGGATGCTACCCCTTTCTAATTCTAAATCTACTTATCTAGGGGATGCTATCTTATTCAAGTATAAATCCATTTATTTTGGAGCTACAATCCCATCCAGATCTACTTTCACTTATTTAGGAATCAATTTTTTTATTCAAAACTAAATTTATTATTGATGGAGCAAGCCCTTGGTGTCACCATCCTAATATCCTTCTTTGCACCATCCTAATATCTTTCTTCCCCTAGCTCTTTCTCGCTTCTTTTCTATAGTTAGGTGAGTTTTGGGTCATCCTTATTTATTGTTTTGATATGGTCTGGTGAATGTTATTTCTTCCCTTCTTTTTTCTTATTTTTTTAATATGTTCATGTAGATATTAGATTCTTTCTCACTATTTCGATATGATCATGTGAGTATCGAGTTATCCCCATTCTTTGTTTCAATATGGTTAGATAAATGTTGGATTGTTTCCCTCTTTTATTTTGTTATTTTAATATGGTTAGGCGAACATTAAATTATTCCCCCAGCACTATTTTGATATGGTCATGTGATGGCTAGACTTCTTCCTCCTCACATTCTTCCTATTTAGGATTCATCTCCTTCTAGGTCCCGATCCTTTAAATCTCATAGGATTTTAATGATTATGTTGGTCAATGCCAACAATCATATTATAATCTATACCATTGTAGGTTTAAACATATAGGGTTATTAATGGTGAAACCCGGCAACCTTTTCTTTTTAGCAGACCCTGGGATGTACTATAAATTTTTTAATAAATAATATTTTTATACATTGTGATACATACATCATTTTATTATGTGATCATATACATATAATAGAGTCCCAATTATATATTTTTATAAACTATAATTCCTTTATTCTTAGGACAGAGACTATCTTGTCTTGCATTCATGTAGCAATTGATTGTGCTTAGGATTGTTAGTTGGCAGCTCACTATAGGAAAGTGTAAGCCCATATTATAAATAACTTTCAGTCTATGTACATTCTTTTTCATTCTACTCTTTCAAAATCTAAATCTAAATTCCAAATACAACTATAGAATTTGCAATCTAAAACCTGTGCGTTAAAATCAGATTAGCCCAAATATTTTGAATACTCTTTTTATCCTTAGGGATGAATTTAATGTTAATTATACAGTATTGATTATAAAAATAAATTCATGGGTGTAATTTTATGATTGAAACAATAAGTAAATATTCCTTTTATCCTTTGGGATGAATTGAATATTCCTTCTGATGTGTTTGATCATGAAAATAAATTTAGGTTTCTCTTCTCAAACTCATAGTGAAATATTAGTATGTCATTTGGGATGAAATAATATCGATCTATGTTGATTTTATTAAAAAAACCTTAACACTAGTTTAAAGCAAATCATGTGGCAATAAGTAGTAAGGATAATTTGTCCATAATTTGTTTTTTGAAACACTATTGTAGATAGTCTTCACTCTCCATGTTTAGTTAAGACTAAAATTTCAAAACATATTTAGATTCAATTAAATGTTTGGACTATCAGATTTCATTTATATGCATGTTTATTTAAATTTCAATCATATATATTCATATTTTATATAGTCTTGTTTATGTGATCCCTGTATATGCCTTCCTAGTTCGGCCATGTATATGCATGCTTTGTTAGGTATTGCATAATTGGATGTTTATTTACATTTTAATATATGCTTATGTGAGTAAGCATATCCCATGGTTACTTTGTTTCATCCTAAAAACCAAGTGAACTAGTCCAACTCGAACACTAATTTTTACTTAGTATAGTAGGTGTGCTGCCTATTTATAGTCTTGCATTTGCATCTATATTTGTATGTTTATTTAAATTTTAAGTATCGAGACTATGCTTACATTAAGGAGCATATCCCATGGTTACTTGGTTTCATTACGTCAACTTTTAGTGGACCTTTTAAACAAAAGACATGAATACTTATCCAAAAAATTGAATTTTATAATTTTGAGCGTACACGGTCGTACAGTACGTCATATTTCATACATACGAATAGTTCAAATACTATTGCATATGAAACTGTTATGAATAAGTATGAAATCATTTCGTACTAGATCATCGTCTGGTTCATACCAAGTTCGTCCGGGACGAAAAGTATGAAAATTTTCAAAGTTTTTTTGAAAGAAACATCGGGATGAATTGGTATCTCACATTTTCGTACTCTAGAAGGCATGTATGAACTGGGTTCATACAGTATGATCCATACTTAGAAAAAATATTTTGAGCGAGAATGGAGCCAACAATTTCGTACTCGTGAAAGCATGTACGAACTGGGATTGTCCTGTATGATCCATACTTAGAAAAAATATTTTTGGGCGAGAACGAACCCTAGAATTTTGTACTCGTGAAAGCATGTATAAATTGGGATTATCCCGTATAATCCATTCATAGAAAAAATAATTTTGAGCAAGAACAGACCCAAGAATTTCATACTCATGAAAGTTTGTATGAACTGGGATCATCACGTATGATCTATACTTAGAAAAATTTTCATTTATATTCGTTTAACTGCTTGTCAGAGAAAAAAACTAACTAGATCATCCCGTATGAATGGATATCGTACAGTATGATTAGTTAAAAAATGTGAATTTTAAACTCTCCCCCGGTGTGTATGTGCTTAGTTACTTAATTACAATCACACTCTCAGATTCAATGAAATGGAAAATATAGACTTCAATTATAATAAACTCTAAATTGATCTTGATTTGAAGTCTTCAACAATCCGGAGTATGATTTCCCTGAAATATTAGTACACACAAGAGCAAAACAACTATTCCAAAATATGTTACGAGAAATAATAATCAAAGTAATAATATTTGAAATCATCAAAAACTTACAAGTTGCAAGAATGCCAAACAACAAAAACTTAAGTAGCAACAATGTCAACAATCTCTCCCTTTTTTTTATAGCAAAATAATTATTGTTTGAATAAAATTGAATATCCTAAATTTCTCCTTAACTCCCCCTAAATGAATAAACAGTGAATATAAGGGAATTTCTTTAAGAACATAACCATTTTTTTAATTTTTTTATAAACGCACACAAAACACAAAAGCGCACACAAAATGCCAAAGAATAATACTAACAAACCAAACTAAACAATCAAACGCACAAATAAAAAATAAAATAAAAATGAAAAACCAAACCAAACAATACTGCTCCCCCTTCCGACAACAAAAAATGAAGAAAGAAGGCAAAGTTGAAATGAAAGAAGTCATATGTGAAATTATTAATAATTGATCTTGAAAGAGATTGAATTATAATGACAATAACAAGATTAATGTCCATCAGATAAAAATAAAGATTCAAAATATTTAAAAGAAATTATAACATAGATAAGGAAAAAAAAAAGATCAAGGTCTTGAAACATTCTAGACAATTTATATATTAAAAATTATTGCAAAAGTGACTAAATGAAGATTAGATAATTTTAATGTTCAATATAAAACATAATTGAGAATTAGATTGATTTGAATTTGAAGATTAAAAGATAGAGGAAAGAACATTTTTAATTGGTGACTTTACGAATATTTTTAAATATTTGGGGCATACTTTGTGTATATTTTGTATTTTGGCTAATTTTGTGCCTCTTTTTAATTTGTGAATCATTGTGCATTCTTTTTATTTTTCTACACTTATAATTTTCTTTTTGATACTCCCCCCTTTTTTATTGATCTTTCCAGAATCAATAGTAGATAAACTCAAATTTCTCTAAGCACAAAGATATTTATAATGAAATGAGAAATACAAAAATAATAAGATATCAAAATTATAATAATAATATTTAAATTATGTATGCCTAAAAAGAACAAGAGATTAATAATTTTTGACTTAAACAAGTTATAAATTAATTTAATTTTTTAAAAATTAGATTTCATAATGAAATTAATTTTTGTATTGCAGTTTAATTTATAACACTTTTTAGATCAATTAAGATAGGATTAACATATAGGCATACTAACATTTCAAACAAAGAACAAAATCAACTAAACAAAATAAGATATTTTTAAACATATCACAAGACATTTTTATTAATATCAATTTAAAGAAGTGATACAATGAAGTATAACTGATATCAATATCATATATATTAGGACAAAATAATATAACAAAAACATCATCAAACATCTAAAAATATGACAAGTGCTCAAAGCATAAAAAAACATCAGAAAGATAAAAACATCTCAAATGACTAACAAAGACAGCGCACAACAAGTACATCTAAAATTCATCATAGCTATGTTAGTGTTCACAGATTCGAACTATCCTCGAATCCATTTCATGTCTTGCTGGTATTAAGCACCCTGCCATTATAGATGAGCCTAAATTTGATCAAAGCGCTGATCAAAATGACCCTCTAGTCGATCAAAGCGCTGCACCATTTCTTGAAAATTAGGTTTATGAGCTAGCGCAGGTGCAGGTGTTGGAGTTCCCCCATCTCCCTCTGAATTCTCACTTATAATATCACCTTTCCAAAAAAGAGCTCGAAATAAAGTATAAGTGAAGTAGACAGGCAATTCAAGTAGAGGCTCAAGATGAATAAGATTGTACTTCTTCTCTAGGATATATGTCATTAGGTGTCTTAAAGCTATGTTCTTTTTCATCTTATGGGAGACATGCCCAATTTCAAAAAGGCCATGAATATAATCAAGAATAAGTTGGGCTTCATCTATAGGTTGTCAAATCATGATAAGATATGTAATAGTGGATAGAAGAGGAATAATATTAATGTGGTCACCAGCTTTAGGAATAATAGAAGTTCTAAGGACGTGTTGTATGACCCTTGCATTTTGGTTTAAGGTATAGACCCTAGGCAAATGACATACTTGTTCAATCCCTCTAATAACTTTGTTTAATTCGGTCCAATCAAAATTAGATGTAGAAGTCATTTTGTGGGCTCTAATTCCTCGAGTTCTTAAATGCAAAATGGTTTCCAAATCTTCCTTAGTGATTTCTACCATTTTCTTAAAAAATATAAGATCTAATCCTACTCTCATCCTCACTAAAAGACTTGTTTTCCACAAAGTAATTAAAGGTTTCTTTTTATATAGGCATGATTTAAAGTCAAGATAAAGGCAAATTGAGTGTTGGCGAAAAGAGGCATCACTTGGAAGTGGATATCCTCTTGAAGTAGGATTCTTCTATAAGGAGTAATTTTGGCAAAGAAAAACCTAAGGAAAGAATCCTCATTTGACATAGATAGAAAGTTGTTGTCTATACTCTTGGAAGACGATCCCTTAGTGAGCCAACCCTGTTTGTTAGAATTGGCCATTGCTATTTTGAGAAGGATTGGAAGAGGCTATTGAAGTGAATGGAAATGAATTCTAAAGCCCTCATATTTAAAAAAAAATGATCTTTCGTACGTATGAAAAAAGGTTCGTACAATACGATTGATGGCTCATACATGATGAAATAAATTTCATATGTACGAACGAATACGTTCGAAATGAAATAACTTTTTATAATCACGCAAGTTACGAAGCGTCCTTTCATACAGGCTCCTTTCATACATGCTTTTTGACCAGACGATCGTACAGACGAACAGGTGTTCGTCTGGGATGATCAAGTATTTAAGATTGTTTTAAAGATGGTTAGATTCGTCACTCACTCTGAATGACATGTGATTCTTATGTTCAAACTACATGTTCGTACATACGATCGGTTATAATAGCTGATTTTATCCATATAATTGTCTACATGCATACAAACAAAGTAATACAAATCATCTGGTATGATAAAAATATTTTACAGTACGATATGTATTTCACAATTAGAACTTTATGCAATAAGTTTAAAACAATGATCGAAATGTAACAGAATTCGTACTGGACAAAAATAATTTTGTACAGTGCAAATAAAACACCTGAAAAAATTTGCATGATAGATCAAAAGTAGGAAATTCAATGTAACAATAACATGTCCAAAATACATAAAAACAAAAATAAAAAAAATAAAAAAAATAGAAAATCAGAAAAAAAAAACACACAAAGTCACATATCAAGTTTGCAAAAAATTTTAATTAAGCATTAAGATCAATCACACCTAGTCTTATTCTAAATGTGCTAAAGGTATCAAAGGCTAGTGGTTTTATAAAAATATCTGCAAGTTGATTTTTAGAAGAAATATTATTTAATTCAATTTTTCCTTTGGATACATGATCCCTAATGAAATGATGCCTTATGTCTGTATATTTGGTTCTAGAATGTTGAATAAGATTTTTTGAAATGCAAATGGCACTAGTGTTATCACAATAAATTAGAATTGTGCCTATTATAAATCCTAAGTCAATCAACTGTTGTTTCAACCAAAGAACTTTTGCCACATAACTTCCTAAGGTAACGTATTAAGCTTCAATAGTAGATAGGGCTACAAAATTTTATTTTCTACTGGACCAAGAAACTAACAAATTTTTTATAAATTAATTTGTTCAAGATGTACTCTTTTTATCAACCCTACAACCTACAAATTCTGAATTTGAATATCTAATTATTTCAAAATAAGAGCTAAACTTAGGATACCAAATCCTTAAGTTCTTAGTTCCCAAGAGATATCTCAAAATCTTTTTTATTGCTATCAAATGTGATTCTTTTGGATATGATTGAAATCTAGAACACAAATAAAAACTAAACATAATATCAGGTCTGCTAGCAGTCAAGTAAAGCAAAGATCCATTAATTCCCCTAAATTTATTTTGATCAACAGATTTTCCCTATGGGTCCTTACCCAACTGAACTGAGGAACTCATACGTGTACTAACAGGTTTAGCATTATCCATTTCATACTTTTTGAGGATGTTCTTAACATACTTTGACTGACTAAGAAATGTTCCCTCCTTAATTTTCTTATTGCTAAAACCTAGAAAGTAACTAAGATCTCCCATCAAACTCATCTCAAATTCACTACTCATTATTTTAAAAAAATCATCACAAAGATTTTTATTTGTAGATCCAAAGATGATATCATCAACATAAATTTGTATAATGAGTATATCGTCTCCCAGTTTCTTTAAAAATAGAGTGGTGTCCACACTTCCTTTTTTAAAAGATCTCTCAAGTAGGAAAGTGATAAATCTCTCATATAAAGTCCTAGGTGCCTGTTTCAATCTATACAATGCCTTTTTTAATATAAAAATATGATTTGGATATTTTGAATTTTCAAAACCCGGAGGTTGTTCAACACATCATCTTGAATCACCCCATTTAAAAAGATACTTTTAACATCCATTTGAAATAATTTGAATCATCTAAACAGGCAAAGGGTAATAAAACCCTAATTGCTTTAAGTCTTGTTACAGGGGCAAAAGCCTCATCAAAATCAATCCCTTCAATCTGATTATACCCCCTAGCCACCAATCTAGCCTTATTTATAATGACAACTCCTAAGTTATTCATTTTGTTTTTTAATACCCACTTAGTTCTAACTACACTTTAATCTTTTGGCCTTGTAATTAATTCCCAAACATCATTTCTCACAAATTGATTTAATTCTTCTTGCATTGCCAAAATTCAAAATTCATCTGTAAGTGCTAGATTTATATTTGTGGTTTCTATCATTGAAATAAAGGCAAAATAATTGACTTCTTTGCTTAGTCCACACCTAGTCATAACACCCTCACTAGGTTCACCTAAAATCAATTCCTTAGGGTGTTTTTTAGAAAATCTCAAATCTCTATGCATCGAGTTTTCTATCTCAAAATTTTTATTCAAATTAATTTTCTCAATCTTTGGGAGTTATTTTCTATTTCATCCTCTTCCAAATTTAGTTCTTCTAAAATTTCAGATTCATCAAATACAACATGTGTGGTCTCCTCAACTACCAAAATTCTTTTGTTAAATACTTTATAAGATTTTCCAACATTAGAGTATCTAAGAAAAAGTTCTTCATCTCATTTTGGATAAAAATTTTCTAAAGTAGCTTTTCCATTATTATGTATAAGCACCTTACATCAAAAAACATATAAATATGATAAATTAGGTGTTCTCCCCTTAAGAAGCTCATAGGGTATTTTATTTAATTTTGATCTAATATTTACCCTATTTAAAACATAACATGTAGTGCTAACCGCTTCAGCCCAAAAATATTTAGGGAGTGAATATTCAGCCAACATTGCTTTAGCCGCCTCAATTAATGTTTTATTCTTTCTTTTGACTATCCCATTCCGCTGAGGGTTTCTAAGTGCAGAAAAATTGTGATCAATTCCTTTTTTCTTACAAAAATCCTCAAATTTTTCATTTTCAAATTCACCACAGTGATCACTTTGGATTGTTAAAATCTCACATCCTAGTTTCTTATGAGTTCAAGTTGAAAAATCACTAAACTCCTCAAATGATTTACTCTTATGATATAAGAATTTAACCCAAATGAATCTCAAAAATCATCTACAATCACAAATCCGTATACCTTCCCTCCTAGAATTATAGTTCCAACCTGTCCAAAAAGATCCAAATGTAAAATCTCCAAAGGTTTACTACTTCTAAGATCCTTATTGGACTGAAAAGAGGACTTCACCTATATTTCTAATTGGCATACATCACAAAGGTGATCCTTTGTAAAGTCTAATTTTGGTATTCCTCTCACCAAATTCTTTTAGGTAATTTTCCTAAGGTTTTCATGCTAGAGTGACAAAGTATCCTATACCATAACCATGATTCATCAAAAATATTTTTCAAATAAAAAGTATGAGGAGTTTTAATATAATTTAAATCTAGCATATAAATATTATTTACCCTTAATCCATACAAAACATCATTACCATTTAAGCTTAATACGCAGCTAGTGAGAAAAAATTTTAAATTGTATCCTTTATCACAAAGATGACTAATACTTAACAAATTATGCTTCAAGCCTTCTACAAACATTACATTTCTATGATTTCTTTTTTCAAGTTTTCAATCATACCTAATCCAACCACTTTTCTAGTGGTGCTACTCCCAGTGTAACCCTACCTCTATTCCTGGCTTCTAGAATTATAAATTGTGTAGTGTGTCCAATCATATACTTTGAGCAACAACTGTCCATGTACCAAATGCTCTCATGAGGCCTTGTATGAGAGCGTGCCTGTAAAATAATTAAATATTAGACTTGGGAACCCAAATAAGTTTGGGTTCTTCTTTTGGCAAAATAAAACTAGATGCATGTAAGATATGTCTAGGTTTATGCATCTTAGGTTTACATATTAAAAGTGTTTTCCTATCCAAAGTACAAATGTGTGCTATATGTCCAAACATACCACAAGAATAATATTTTACTCCAGGAAATGGGTTTCTAAAATTTTTATAGCAAATCTGTCTCTTCCTGGGTTTTAAAATTTTCGACCTCAAAATAGGATTTGTAAAATCTTCAAGTGTTGGGGGTTTCCTATCTTTCTCGAGAGCTTTCACTTTCAACTTAAGAAATGTATTTATATCTTCCAAAATATTAAGATCATATTTTAAATTATGCTCTATGTTTTCAGATTCATCCTTAAACTTTTTAAAATATTTTTCCAATTCATCATAGGATGATTTTAAAATTTTATTCTTCTTATTCAAGTCATCAAATTCATCAAGTAAGCTCATATGATTGTTATCTATTAATGCATGATCATTCCTAAGGATTTCATGTTCTCTTTGCAATTCTTATAATTCTAAATTCAGACTAGCATGCACTTTATTTAGTTTTATATATGCATCAAGAATTCTTTTAAAAAATTTTAATAATTCATTATTGTTGACCTCATTTTTGTATGAGGTCACTAAGGCCCTTCCAAACTCAAGATTAATTTTAGATCCTAGGATCCACTCTAGACCTTAGGATCCTTCTAGATCCAAGACCTTAGGGCCTACTCTAGAGCTTAAGATTTTTCCATATCCAAATCCTAGAACTTCTCTAGATTCTGGGATCAATCAATCCCTAGCTATGATCAACTCCAACTTCAAGTTAATCCCCACCCTTGATTAATTCAAATCTTAAACTTCATTCAACTCAAATCCAAATTAATTCAAGTTTCAAACATATCCAAATTTTGATTCAATCTGCTTGAGAATCCAAATTTCAATCTAGACTTTGATCCAAACTTCAATCTAGCTTTGACCCTGTCCATTTATTAACAATCACCACATGATTGTAAATTGTTTGGATACTTCAATATTAATCATTCAAACTTGAAATCAAATCCAAACCCAGAAATTCAGACTCAAATCCAAACTCTTAAGGCCCTGTCCTAAACACCCTTTTCAGAGATTTTTCAAACATTTCAAAACCCAGTCAAATGGCCTCTGATTCAGGGTATATCACTTGCAAAGTGATAAGACATGTCTCTAGAGGTTACCCTCCAACTTTGAGCTCATTCTGAGGTCTCTAACCCCAGAATCTGAATTAAAATCCAAATGTTGCAAAACCTTTGAATATTTACAATCCATGCCACTAGGCCTTTCACCTAGTGGAATTTGACTTTGGATCCCCCTCCAAATATTTTGATCCCTCTTAATACCTTGATATTAACTTATTAAGCAATGATCTACATCTTTTTAGATTCAATTTGACCCAGAATTGACTTGAGTCCAAAATGACCAAAATGCCCTTAAATGAAGATTTTTAGACTTTTGGCCTAAACTCAACTTGATTTGACTTATCAACCTTTGAAATCTTCTTCAAATATCATTCCAATGGATCCTAAATGACTTTAGGAACACATGGAATCAAACTTGACTCATGGTTTGACCAGGTCGACCAAGTCAATCATGGTTGACCAAATCAACCTTTAACCTACACACTTGTCAAATTCAATTATTCAACCCATTTGAATCAAATCAACCTTTCAAAATCATTCAATTGGAAACTCATGACATGTCCAAAGATTTTCAAGTCAATCCTCATATTAGGTTGACTTGGTCAACTCATTTGGAGAGGTCAAAACCCTCTTTAACTTCATGTATTTACTTAAAAATTCAAATCCTTGATCTCAAACTCTTGGCCACATCATCAAGCCACCTTGGCAATCCATGGCTTAGTCTAGAACCTGCTTAAACATGATATGATGTGATACATTTCCTCCCCTAATAGAGCTTAAACCACCCCCCTTTAACAAGGCTTGGCATTGGTTCATCCAAATGGGGAAAAAGGTGTGGCCCCTCTTCACATGGACCAAGAGATGTCACTCTCAACCACAAACCCTATTCCATAGCTTTGGGCAGCATAGGGGACACTTGGCACTCATCCAAAACCACTCCAAATCAAATCTCAACCATCCAATCCAAAAGCCAAAGGTAAAGTGAGGGAAAACTTGACCTAAAGGTGGCTTCTTCATCATTCCCTTTGATATGATCAAAAGCTCCAAAACTCCAGCAGCCCTCAACCTTCTAAGAGCTCCACCCATACACTCCAACACATTCCAAGGCCTTCCCAAGCTTTTCCCAACCATTTCTAAGCCTCAAATCACTATTTTAGAGAGGAGAGAGCATTCTAGAGAGAGAAAGAGGATTTTCCAATATAACTTTATATCCATCAAGATCCGGCTTTTGGAGTCTTCTTCAAAGTTGTAGAGGATTGTTGCAGCTTTCCAACAAGCTAAAGATCTCAAAAATCCGACGGTTGGAACGTAAGTTATGCACATTTTAAGTTTAAATTTCAATTTGAAACTGTAGCAATTTTACAATGAATGGTGCCTCCAAACTCCAGGCATTGTAAGATCATATTTCCCTCTAGCTACAGTTCAAATGTCGTGCAATTTCGTCAAGTATATTGAAAGATATGAGCGTTTAAAGATTTCTATTCAAAATGAACTAGAGCAGATCTGGACCGTCCGATCGACGATCAGACGGCTCAGATCTGGGTATACCGTGCGGCTTCCTCCAGGTTTGAACGTGGGTCATCCCACGGTATGGGAGGGTGACGTGGCGTCACGCCATGCCGCCACGTCACCGTCAGCTGATTTGACCCAAATTTGAATAAAAAATGCTTTAAATGCTTCAAATCTTCAAAAATTCAGAGAAAATCGAGTTCTCCACCAAATGGGGCATTCTTGGGCTCGTTGAAAAGATAATCTAATGTAGTATGTATTAAAATTAAAGTTATATTTATTTGATTTCTGTATTGTGAGATATTTGAGTTTATGTTAATTTCATTTATTGCTATTTTCTCACAATCCAGTGATCAAATGAAGCTTAAATTTTGGTGGATAGTTATTGAGTATCTTAGACATGTTCAACAATTTTTCTAGGTTCATATGCTCAATAGATTTCTATGATATGAATTTTTAAGGTAAATGGTCTATTTTGGACCCTAAACTTTGAAAATTCATAACTCTTTAGGGTTTTATTATTTTGCTGTGATATTTCTGTGGTATGATTAAATGTATGTCAGGGTTAGACACACTAAGTTTCATGCCTATTTAAATAGAAGAGACACCTAGGAAAAATAATTAAGGAAATGTCTAGAAAACTTAGAAAATTCATAGGGGATTTTACACACACCCAATAGGGGTGAAACTTAAACATAGTAAACTTAGTGACATCATATACCTTAGGTTTAAATTTTACTCAATTTGAAGGTCATTAGGTTAAAAAATTGAGCATGTCAAATTTCAGCCCCTTTAAGAACTAAAACAATTCAATAAATCATCATAAATTTATATTAATTCCAAAAAATACCCATAATACCTCTAATCAATCATATTTCAACTCTTAATCATTGAAAATTGAAATTCCTTTAATTTGACATTAAAATCCATTTTAATGTAATTTTAATCAAAATCAATATTTAATCAATTTTAATTAATTAAAAATTATTAAAAATCCAAAAAAATCTTTAAATACTTGCTGATCTCTCCTTAGATCATTTCTGATCTTTGGAGTTGATTTCAAGAAGTTTGGGACTCATTTGGGATCAAATCACTAAAATGACCCTTAATTGAAACAATTTAATAATTTCAATAAATACACAAACTTCCAAAAATCATAACTTTTGATAGAAAACTTAAAATTGAATGTGCCACATGTCTAACAACTCATAATTAGGTCTAGTATTTTAATAAAATATAAACTTTCCAGAATTTGAGCATAATCAAAAATTCATTTTTTTTTAACCCTTTAATTAAATGATTAAAATATTCAAAATTCTTAAAAAATTCCAAATCACTCTAAAACTTCAGAAAATATTGGTTTAATGCTTAAAACACTTAACAAATCCTTTAAAACACAATAACCACCCTAAAGATGAAGTTTATTGGCTAGACTACTCCGGGCTGCGGGGCTAGCTGGTTCCTCGAGCCTAGTGGCACAACGCCACGAATGGATTCTAAGGGGTGTTAAATCTTAAAATAGATTAATCTTTAATTATTTAACTTTTTTTTTAAAAAAGATATTTAATTCAATTACATTAATTTGGTTTATCGGCTGGACTACTCCGGGCTGTGGGGCTAAGTGTCCTAAGGAGGCTGGTTCCTCGAGCCTGGTGGCACAACGCCACGAATCAATTAATGGAAAACTTAAATTAATCAAACTTTAAAAATCAGTAACTAACTCATTTCTTTATATTAATCCACTCTTTCAATTCCAACCAATTTAAATAACTTAATCAACCCCGATTGCTACTGGGTAACCCAGGCCTACGAGGCTATTAGCTTAGCCCCAAGGAAGGTGAAATAAACTTCACGGCCTCGGTGTGAAACAAAGGTAGTAATCAATTAATTTTTAAAATATGTTTAATTAAAATTCTTAATTTATTAATACTTAAATTTTAATTTAAATCTCCTTTTAAGCCTTAACAAACCCAGACTTTTAGACAACTTCAACTAATAACCCACTTTAGGATCTATCCCAGCCACACGACCTTTCTCTTACACTTTAGATGATGTGCTAGGACAACCAACTCTAGATCTAGGTTAGGCCGGTGTTTACTTTACTGCTGTGTGCCGGATTTTTCGTAGTTTTCACTGCATGTTGTGGATGAAATTGCTTTGCTGTGTCTGCTTACTTTTTCTGTACTCTGTGGATGGATTGATGTGTTTGGCGACTAGATTACCCTTAGGTTAGGTACGATCTTGTTGTTGACACAGTTTTCTACAGGTGGCCACGCTCATGCAGGGCAATATAAAAAGGGGGAAAATAAAAAAAATGCATAAATATTATAAACTCTTTGCACAGGTGCTTCAGCTGCTAAAGCCCCCCAAATCATAAAAAGAGCGTGGCCAATGTGTTTACTTTCTTTTCTGCTCATATACAACTGCTTGGGAATAACTACTTTTTTATATATTAATTGCTTAGGATAACCCTGCAGGTGAGTCTAGATTTTTATTTTGATATTAATGTAATTTGTGTAAGTGTCAAGTGTTGTGAAAGTTGATTTTGAGTTGGGATACATAGATCCAAAGCTTGGATTCCAAAGAGGAAAGGATACCCCTTTAGGGAACACTCCTTTTCCATTTGGAAATCCAAATTTGGATCATACCTTTTCCTTACCCAAAGAGGAAAGAGTGGCCTTCCACCTTTGAGGGAAGCGTCCTCTTCTCCATTTGGGTAATCCACTACGAAGATTCCAAGAAGACTGAAGAAAAGGAGTCCAAAGAAGAATGAGATTGAAGATTTGAAGATTTGAAGATTGAGAGTATCCCACTCAAAATAACTTGCGTCATTACTAGGTTTGGAATCCGGATTGTTGTTAGTGGTGCCCGGCCATTTTACTTTATGTAATATTCTGGTTTGTAATAAGCAAGGCAATTCTGCCTATGGACATTTATTAATTAATTTATATTTGATGTGATGATTTGATTGCCTTTAGGATTACTTATTTTTACTAGTTTTTTTGGCGATTGCATGCCGCTTTTTGTTTTCGCCTGGATACGTGAGAATCATGAGGGTGTGAAAGTTTTCTACTCATAACCTTAAAAGTCTAAAATTTTGGTGAGTCTAAATAACATAGAAAGATAACGAATCTAGGGAATTAGTCGGGGATCGACCCCGGGGTCGCATGCATATTTCTGCATTACTCTTTCTTTGCTTTAGACCCTTCCCCGCCTGCGGGTAGAGTCCGGATAGTCTGACCTATGAGGACGAGGTGCCGGACCTGGGGAAGTCCAGTCTTCTAAAAAAATTATTTTATAAGCCTGTTTTTTTAAAATTTCAAGCATACTTGATTTGGAAGTTGTTGACCAGCATGCATTGCATTAGATACAAATTAAAAGAGTCAAAATTTTAATTTCATAGTCCTTAGCATTTTAGCACCCAACATAAGTCAAAGGGGCCAATTAGGAAGAATCTCTAGATGTCGGCCCCAACTCTCCAAAACTTTAAATACAACGTCCCTACCACTCTTTCATAAAAGACCAGATTCATATATTTTAAACCATTTAGGTGGTTAGCTGGCTCCCCAATCCAGGCCGGGGTAAGTCCAGATCTTGCACTACATTAGTTAGGATCGGACGACTGTGGTCCAGTGTCCAAAATAGATTTAGGATCCGGGGCAGATCTTTGATTATAAGACCCCAAATTTTGGGAATATAGTCCCAAATTTCTAATAAAATACTTAACTCTAATTAAAGCTTCATTTCAATCCTAAAACATAAAGCCCAACACTTAGATTAAGTTGGGACACTTCCGGATGGTTCTGGAATCTCTAAGTGTCCCCTACCTCTTCTCCTTTAACTCCGTTAATAACTGCTCAATTTTGATCCATTCCCTTTTGAGTTTCCAAAATTCATCTCTTTTTGATATCACTCCTAGAAAATCTGATAAAATTTTGCCACTATTTTAATCGAGAGTTTTTGTAGGGGATTTTGTCTCCCTACGATGTAATTAACTACGAGGGCTTGCGCTCGTAGGAGATTTAGAACCACACACACCTGATTTTAAAATTGATTTTTCAAAGTTCAATTGGATTTCTTTGAGAAAACTTAAAATACTAGTGATCGTTATTATAACAATCAAAGAATTATCATCGAATAGTATTTTCTCCCTACGGGGAGATACACTTTTCTTTGATAAGGCTTTGGATGTGAAATCAACGATCACACTTCTTGAATATTGTGGTTGGATATTCAGTAGAATCGCATTTTGACCCTTCGGGGCCATATGAAGTTCTCTTTAGCATCCAATCACGATATTCAAGATGAATTTCATAATTCTAAATCTGAATGCCATTATGAAATTTTATTTTCATCTTTCGAGGTGATATATTCTTTCTAACAGGATGATTCAATTTTAGAATTAAAATTTAACTTTAACTCTCAAAGAAAATCAATATTTTCAAAACATGTTTCCAAAATTCCACCAACAATTATATGTTAAGTCACATACCTCTTCTTGATCTGACTGATCAAAATTATTTACCATTATGTACAAGTTGGTGACTTCCTCCACCTTTTTATTTCTGATGAATCCAAAGCTAAGTCCTCCCAAAAAGATTTTAGAATCTTTTATTGCCCTTCTTCACATTTGGTTTCTCCTTTACCTTCTTCTTGTCAGGAGTGGATTTTAGGTTTGGGCAATCTAATTTTATGTATCCAGGTTTCCTGCATTCGTAGCAAATCAAATCATTAGAAACCTTAACATTCTTATTAAACTTTCATTTGTTGCACTGTTGGCATCTCTTTTGCTTCCTCTTTAGAAAACTTCTAAATTATCTAGTCATTAAAGCAATGTCATCCTCATCCTCAGGTTGTGATAGATCACTCTCTGACTCCTTCACTTTCAGTGCAATGCTCTTCTCCTTTCACTGTTCACCTGCATCAATCTTCCTTTGACTCACTCCATACTCGTAGGCAATTAGTAAACCAAGAATATTATCAATAGAGTAAATATTCAAATCTTTAAACTCTGTAATAACAGTTATTTTAGCATCATATGCAATAGGCAAACAACAAAGAATTTTATTAATCATTTCAGCGTTCGTTAGTTCCCTACCAAATACATGTAAAGAAGTCATAATTTGAGTAAATCTTGTATACATTTCAGAAATAGATTCATTTGATTTCATGCGAAACAATTCATATTCATGTAACAAGATGTTTAGTCTAGATTAATTTACTTCATTTGTCCCTTTATAAGTAATACAAAGTCTATCCCATATGCCCATTCCACTTTTGCAAGTGAAAACCCGTATGTAGCCTTCTGACTTAAGTGCACAAAAGAAACTGTTTAAATATTTTGCATTAAGTTATGCTAAGTCACATTCTTCTATATTCCAATATGCAAAGGGTGTTTCAACTATAATACCATCAACTAATCTAGTTGGTTTTGTATACCCTTCTTGAACTAAGATCCACAAATGATAATCTAGTGACTGTAAAAATGTAGACATGCATGTTTTCCAAAAATTGAAAGGAATATTATCAAACCATGGAGGTCTAGTGATCGAGTAAATTTTTAGTGTATTCCAGTTTCTAAAAGTAGCCATGCTCATTTTTCAAAAAGTAGTCTAAACTTATGATTTTGAAGCAAAGCTCTGATACCACTTGTAGAATCTTGATTAGGTTATTAAACCTAAGCTAATATCCCAATGCTAACCAAGAGGGGGGTGAATTGGTAAATTTAAAAATTACTCTTGGATTTTAAAATTAAAAACCTTTAAAGATTCATGGCAAGTAATTTGATAATATTTGAAAATAAATTTTTAACCACTAAATAAAAACATTTAGTAAAGAAAATACAGAAATTTAAATGACATAAAGATTTATAGTGGTTTGGTCAAACACGACCTACATCCACTTCCTGAAGACTCTCTCTTCAAGTATTGTACTATTACCAAAGTGACTCTTCTTTTGCCCCCATATTAAGAAAGAGAAGCCTTCACAAAACTATCTTCCAATAGACCCCAGTGTGGCAGAGAATCGTCGTCCTTTCCCACTCTCCAAGAGTAGGTAGAGAACTTTCATCCTTTCATACCCTCCAAGTATAGGCAGAGTACTTTCATCCTTTAACACCCTCCAAGTGTAGGGAGAGTTCCTTTCGCTATTCACACTCTTTAAGTGTTGACAAAGAACTGGATCTTCTCCAAAGATCTTCTCACGATCAATCTTAAAAGACAAGAGGAAGAGTGAAAAACACAAATCACATAGAGATCCTTACCTTTGATTAACCTTTTGAACCCTTCACACTCCACTTGCAAGAAATCTCTCTCAAATACTCTCTCACACACTCTCTTTCAATTGCCCTTGAAAAATCATGAAGACACACATTTTTATGTAAGTTTTTAGTGAACCTTTTAAACAAAAGACACGAAAAACTATCCAGAAAACTAAATTTTACATTTTTGAGCATACACAGTCGTACAGTACGATCATATTTTATACATATAAACAATTCAGATATTATTGCATGCGAATATGTTGTGACTTAGTACGAAATCATTTTGTGCCCAATCATCATCCGGTACAAACCAAGTTCGTCTCGGATGAACATTATAAAAATTTTTAAATTTGGTTTGAGTGAAATGTCGGAACAAAATGGGATCTCAAAATTTCGTACTTTAGAAGGCATGAATAAACTGGGTTTATACAGTACGATCCATACTTAGAAAAAATATTTTTGAGAGAGAACAGACCTGAGAATTTTGTACTCATGAAAGCATGTACGAATTAGGATCATCCCGTATGATCCATACTTAGAAAAAATATTTTTTAGCGAGAACAGACCCGAGAATTTCATACTTGTGAAAGCATGTATGAACTGGGATCATCTCGTATGATCCATACCTAGAAAAAATATTTTTGAGCTAGAATAGACCCAAGAATTTTGTACTTATGAAAGCAAGTATGAACTGGATCGTCCCGTACGATCCATACTTAAAAAAAAAAAATTTTGAGCGCGAACGTACTCAAGAATTTTATACTCATGAAAGCATGTACGAACTGGGATCATCTCATATGTTCCATACTTAGAAAAAATTTCATTTATGTTCGTTTGACTGCTCGTCAGAGAAAATAACTAACTAGGTCGTCTAGTACGAACGGATATCATACAGTATGATTAGTTTGAAAAATATAAATTTTAAACTCTCCCCCAATGTGTGTGTGCTCAGTTACTCAATTATAATCACACTCTCATAGAATCAATAAAATGGAAAATACATACTTCAATTACAATAAACTCTAAATTGATCTTGATTTGAAGTCTTCAACAATCTGGAGTATGATTTCCCTGAAATGTTAATACTCCTAAGAGCAAAACAATTCTTCCAAAATAAGTTAGAAGAAATAATAATCAAAGTAATAATATTTGAAAAAATAAAAAAATATACAAATTATAAGAACATCAAACAAGTAAAAACTTAAGTAGTAACTATCTCAAAACTAACTTCCCAACTCCCCCACAGTTTCTCTTGAACTTCTATAGTTTAAGAAAGCTTTAAACCACCAAAACACATACACACACACATGGAGAGAGACAAAGAGAGAGAGAGAGAGAGAGAGAGAGAGAGAGAGAGAGAGAGAGAGAGAGAGAGAGAGAGAGAGAGAGAGAGAGAGAGAGAGAGAGAGAGAGAGAGAGAGAGAATGTGAGAGAAAGGATAATATTAAGCTAAATTTTGATCTAGTTGAAATCGACTCTTGGAGTCTTCTAGGAGGTTGAAGAGGGTTCTTTAAGATATCAATGGAGTCTAAGATCTTGCAAATGAATGATGAAAACTAGGATCTCAAGATTATAATTTTGATGATAATAAATATTATTGGATTTCTTTTTTGGTTCTTCTTATATTATCTTTGGATATTTATTTTATACACATTAACATTTCAGGTATCTCATACACCATGCAAAAGGTTCATCTCAAGTTTGAGCAGAATAGGTTTGATGTTTTTGTAAAGAGTCTTCATTTTTATTTATTTAATTTTATATTTCTTAAGTTTATTGGGTAGACTAGAGAGGGAGTTTAAGGTAAACTTGAATTATGGAGGTTAATCTTATAGTCTAAAGGTTTTTGCTTGAGTAGATCTAAAACTGAACATATAGAGTATAATTTTAGTAGCAATAGACCTAGTGAGGGGATTGTGACTTTGGGTGATCAAGTCATTAATAAGAGTACTCATTTTAGATATATTGAATCAATTGTTCAGAGTGATGGTGAAATAGATGGGGATATTATCAGCAGAATTAAAGTTGGATGGTTGAAGTGGAGGAATGCATCGGACTTATTGTTCGATAGGAAAGTACCCCTCAAACTTAAGGGAAAATTCTATAAAATGGTGGTGAGACCTATAATGCTTTGTGGTGCCAAATTTTGTCCATTAAAAAATAAGCATAATACTAAGTTAAGTGTTGTAGAGATGAGGATGCTTAGATGGATGAGTGGATTTACTATTATAGATAGGATACAAAATGAGCATATACATGAAAAGGTTGGAGTAGCACCGGTGGAAGATAAGATTAGATAGAGTCGCCTTAGATGGTTTGGTTACATTAACCATAGGCCTTTTGATGACCCGGTTAGGAAAGTTGAGGTATTAGATTTGACTTATGTTAAGAAAGGTAGAGGCAAACCTAAAAAGACTTGGTTATAAAATATTAGAAATGATATTTTTTTATTATATTTAAATGAGAATTTGACTTTTAACATGACACAATGGTGAAAAAAGGATTCATGTAGCTGACCCACATAGTGGGACAAAAGCTTAATGCTATTGTTATTGTTATTTTTGTTGTTGTTGTTGTCATTCAGTCAAGAGTCCCATAAAAGGTGTATGCTAGCTTAGGAATCATACATAGAGACATAGGGGGAAAATTAAGTGTATTAATTTTAATGAATATCATACAGTACGACCTAGATCATACAATATGATCTGAGTAGAAATATAACTGATTAGGTCATATATTAAATAAACATTTAATTAAGAAAATATGAATTTGAACTAATCCTGTAATATAAGATAATCAGTAGAAATTAAGATTCATGTCGCTAATAATAAATTAGGTAATTAAATTAAAATTATGACGTAATCATGCTATATGATACCAATTATATTGTACTATCATAATAACTCTTGCCTAATTAAATCATTTGATCAGGCAATCAAATCAAGATTAATTGATTATTAAGATCATATTGAATGATCTCTTGAATCATATTATACGATCTAATTTGCTCCAAGGATGATATTTAATCGCCATTGATTGTACTAGAAGAAAATATTATTAAATTAAACTAATCATACTGTGTAATTATGAACTCATATTAAATAACTAGTTCATGAAATTGAACTAATCATATAGGACCCCAAATCATTATAAAATATTAACTGGATATATTGAGATAATCATATTATTTGATCTCCGATCGTACTGTACAATCAAAAGCGGTAGAATTAAAAATTTAGGGTTTTTTTAAAACCTGTATAAAAACCATTCTATTAATCTTTTGAAAGAACTTTTTGCTATTAAATAAATTATATAAGAGAGCTTAGTAAGGTTTAAGAGATTTGAGAGGGTGAGGGAGAAGTTGTGTGAGGGGATTCACGCAATGTCTCCGGGAAAGCTTTTTGCTTCTCTCCTCCAAGTGTATTTATTGGTCTCTTGGGATGCTCTAGAGAGAAAGGCTTTAAGGCTAAAGGTATAGATTCTCTACCTTCACTAGGAGGGTGAAAAATGATTATAGGTTCATTTCCTTCACCAAAAGGGTGAAAATGATTCATGGTTCTCTTCCTTCACCAGGAGGGTAAAAGAATATTCTAGGTTCACTTTCTTTAATAGGAGGGTGAAAATGATTACAAGTTCTCTACTTCCACCAGAAGGGTAAAAAAGGAATCCAGGTTCGCCACCTTAACTAGGAGGGTGAAAAAGCTTTCACGCTCTCTTCCTTCATTAGGAGAGTACAAAAGGATTCTAGGTTCACTTCCTTCCCTGGGAGGGTGAAAAACCTTCCATGTGCTCTACCTTAAATAGGAGGGTGAAAAAGCTTACGGTACTCTACCAAACCGAGTTGGTGGGAGTGATTAATCTAAGGGCTTCTCTGCCTTGCTATGGAAGTTAAAGGAGAGACAAAGAGTTTCATGTAATACCCAGACATATCAACACTGGGGAGTGGAGGTAGTTCATTATTTTATTGAATCCCTATAAAATCTAGTGTGTTCATTCTTTATACGAAAAACTATTTTGCCATTTAATTTTGTAATAAAAGTCAAAGGAGCAAATTTACATTATTTTTATTTTGTTCTTCTGCTTGCATTTGTGTTTAATTTAAAAACCAAAAAGACTGTTTAAGAAAATTTCTTAATAACTAATTAACCCCCCCTTTTGGTGTGTTTAGGGAAGCTTTACATGGTTTAATAACTTCACTTGAACTTTCAATTGGTATCATAGAGGGGCTAATTTTTTAACATGTCCATAGTAATTTGATAATATAATATTTGAATTTTTTTTTAAAATATGCAAGTCTATTTTTTTATAATCTATTAATTTTCATAAAGGTCTTAGTAGATTTGGGAGAATTAGCAAACTTAGTCCTAGATAAAATGGGCCTTTTGAGCTGATTGAGCCGTTTGGTAGTTCTACTTACAAG
Organism: Dendrobium huoshanense; assembly: GCA_016618105.1. Taxonomy (NCBI): domain Eukaryota; kingdom Viridiplantae; phylum Streptophyta; class Magnoliopsida; order Asparagales; family Orchidaceae; genus Dendrobium; species Dendrobium huoshanense. The sequence continues at coordinate 13,571,879 of CM028349.1, read as the reverse complement.
TTATTAATTTTTTATCATATGTTAGATATGTACAATATATTTCATGTATCTTCTTATAAGAAGTGGGTATCTAATTTTGGGAAGAGGTTATCTGCTGATAATATTGAGGTTCATCCGAACCTTCACTATTTGGAAGAGCCAGATAAGATTTTTGCATATGATGTAAGAAAATTAAGGAGCAAACATATTTCGAGGGTCAAGGTACAATGGATGAACATGACCTCCAGAGGGGCTAATTAGGAGAAAAAAATATGATAACAAACTATTATATAAAGACTTATTTTGCTTTGGAAAGATTGAGGTCGATATTTTTTTTGAGGGGAGATTTAGGAGACCTCTAAGATTAGATTCAAGTTCAGACTAGTTGACTTGATGGGATAAGGATGAATCTTTAAATTTTTGATATTTCCATATCCTTGGGAGTGTTTTAATGCATGAAAATGATTACATATTTTTAAGAATGACCCTCAAGTGATTGCTGTGAATTTTTACAAAATTTAAAAATGTTACTAATAAAGTACCTCAGCATTAGGCTTTTTGAGCGCCTCAGCGATGCACTAAGCCTAGGAAACAAAAAGTAACATTGTAATAATATTGCGTAAGGTTTTTAGGTTTTGGATTGGGAGATGCAGAGATTGAATTATAGCATTGCAGTATTATGCCATAAATAATACTTTAATTTAAAATAATTCCACTATTCCATTCATTTAATGCATGTAGCCAACCAAGCAAGAGAGAGAAAGAGAATGCTTTGGAGAGGAAGAAGAGGGATTTGAACCAATTCAGGTAATTTTGAGCCATTAGATTAGTTAGGAAGGTTTTTTGGAATGAGGTAGGTGCGTTTCGCCTAGCACAATTTCTAATTATTCAATGTTTTTGAGATTTATTCAATTAAGTTTATATTTTTGTTACCATAAACTGTGGATATCTTTATATTGGTAAAATTTTCATTACCTAATTTTTCTTATAATATGGACATTATGATTACAAACATTTTGAGTTTTTTCTGACCATTTTTGTCAAGGGTTTTGGATTTTGTGCTCTTTTTTATCAAATAAAAAAATAGTACCATAGTACGGTTAAAGTCTTTTAATAATGTTTTAAAAAAATTAAAGTAATTTTGTTATGTTTTGAAATTGTACATTTTTTCTCAATAGTATTTTTGTTGCCTAACATTTAAAGCATTTTTATAAAAGAAATTATATAAATAATAAAAAATGTGTATAATTATAAACAAAATATAAAATAATGTGATGTGTTTTTATGCTAATGTTAGTGGGCGACTGAGGTGGAATTTTATAATTCTAGCACATGTGATCTACAAAGGTGGGATTCTGTTAACGAAGCTATAAAGATATATATAAAATTTTGGATGAGAGCTGTTGCAAATCTATTTTTTCATATCTTATGTTTTGATGATTGACAAACACTGTTTCTCTTGGACAGCTTGTTGCTTCTAACTTTTCAGGAATCGACGATCGGACAATCAAAAAGGAGCCAAGTTCAGGAATGCGTAGGTTTAGGGTTGAGTCAGTCTGTACTTTTGTTTTTTACCTTTTGAGTCCACTTGTAATAGTCAAAGAGACTGATGTTTTGTAACCCTTCACACACACACTTGAGAGACTTAGAATTTTTGTTTTTACTCATATCGGCCAGGACGATTTCTTTGATCGGCCTGGACGATCAGCTTAAAATAGAAAGTCTAATTAAGGATTCTTAATTAAGGCAGCCGACATTAACAGATCGTCCTGGACGATACGTGTATCGGCCAGGACGATAAGCTCAAAACAGAAAGAAGTAGCCGCCATAGACAAGTATGGTATACTGTATCTTTAAATTATCGGCCAGGACGATCCTCGGATCGGCCTGGACGATATTCACAAATTATGCCATAATTGTTCAGGAAATCAAGGGAGTAATTAAGGATGATTGATACGATCAGATCGTCCTGGACGATCGCAAGATCGGCCCGGCCGATCTAGTCAAAAACCTTAAGTTACTTCAGGACGATCAATATCGGCCAGCACGTATCCAGGGCTATTGTCAGGACGATTTTCCTCTGATTTGAACTGATCGGCCAGGACGATCGTGAGATCGGCCTGGACGATCAAGCTAATTTTCAATCGTCCAGTTTTTCATCCAGGGCTATGCTCTGGCCGATCTTCATTGATTTGTACTGATCGGCCAGGCCGATGTCCATATCGGCCTGGACGATATTGTCGGCAACTTACAATTAATGAGCTCTTTTGAAGCTCTTGAATTTAAGAGCTCTTGTTCAACGTTTTTAAAAACCTTTGGCTGCTGCCTTGACCTGAGAAGACCTTGAGGAGAGAAAGAGAGAGAGAGGAGAGAGAGAGGATCTTGTGAGGGGGAGCTTGTGAGAGGTTTCACAAGGGTTGCTTCAAGGATCTCTCTGCGTCGTCTTCGTCTAGAGTTTCTCGTCCGTGGAAGGGTCGGTAGAGGCAAGGAGTTTTGCTTTTGGTTCTGATTCTCTGCCAGCTTCAGGAGGAAGAAAAAGGAGATAGGTTCTCTGCCTTGCCGGGGTGGCAAAAAGGAGGTTCTTGTGAGGGTTTCTCCACCTAGCCGTGGGGGCTAAAGGAGAGTGACTTTTTGTGTAGTGCAATACTTGGAGGGTGCCTCCAAGGAGTGGACGTAGGTCGAGTCGACCGAACCACTATAAATTTCTGTGTTCTTTTTCTTGCTTCCGCACTTTTAAATTCCATACTTTTTTGTGGTGTGATTTGGTTTATGTGATTTTATTTCTTTGTTTAAAAAGAAGTTTTTAAAATACCAATTCACCCCCCCCCCCTCTTGGTTAGTTTGGGACTAAGTTCATAGGGCTTAACATCCCCATCGAACTTTCAAGTGGTATCAGAGCTTGATTCAAAAATTAAAGTTTGAAAACTTTTTGAATTTGATCCATGTCTAACTTTGGGAATCGCAACACTACGGAAGGGTATTCTATTACCCGACCTCCTCTGTTCGATAACCTACCTTTTGATTTTTGGAAAACTCGCATGTCAACTTTTTTACAATATACTGATTATCGCATGTGGATGCTTATTCAAGAAGGTTATTCTCCACCTTCTCATGAAATTAACGGTTTTAAAACTGAAGTTGCTTTTACCGAATGGACTTTTGATGAACGAGATTTAGCTCAATTAAATGCGAAATGTTTAAATTATTTTTTCTGTGCTTTAAAATCCGAGGATTACATGCGTGTTTCTACTTGCAAAACTGGTAAAGAAATTTGGGATAAATTGTGCATTACTTATGAATGCACTAATGAAGTTAAACAATCCCGTTTAAACATTCTCTTGCATGACTACGAACTTTTTTGTATGAAACCTCATGAATCGATTTCTGACATGTACACTAGGTTTACTCAGATTGCTACCTCATTGCATGCACTAGGAAAAGAACTTTTAAACTATGAAAAAGTTAACAAGATTTTGAGATGCTTGCCTTTGTCCTATGATGCAAAAATTACTGCAATAACTAAATCTAAAGATTTGAACACCTATTCTATTGATAACTTGCTTGGCTCACTCATTGCTTACGAGCAAGGGGTGAATCAAAGAAATCTTGATGCAGGTGAGAAGAAAAAGGAGAAAACAATTGCATTGAAGGCACACAAATCGGATTCTGAATCTTCCGGGTCTGAAAGCGATGGAGTTGCCTTCATCACAAGGCAATTCAAAAGCTTTCTAAGGAAGAAACAAAAGCATCATCAAAGTTGGAGAAAAGGTAAGGATCATAAACATATTAAAGAATCTTCTGATGTTGTTTGTTTTAAATGCAGGAAACCTGGACATGTAAGAGCCGATTGTCCTACACTTCAAGATCATTCAAGCAAAGAAAAAGAAAAAGGTGAGGAGAAAGCTAAGTCTAGGAAGGAGAATAAGAAAATCCAAAGAGGCTTCTGGGCAGAATCTGGTACTGATTCCTCTGAGACTGAACCAGAGGAAGAGACTACAAACTTGTGTTTCATGGGAGAAAATCAAAGTGATGAGGAAGAGGTATGTAAACCAACCTATGATGAATTGTTTGAAATCTGTGAAAAAATCCATACATCATACAAAAAACTTAAGAAAACTCATGCTAGCCTAAAATTAGAACATTCAAATCTACAAAAAGAGCATGAAGTTTTTCTCAAAGATCATGCAACGATTGATTCAAATCACATGGCTCTCCTTGATGAATTTGATGAATTAAACAAGAAGCATTTGGAATTAGTTGATAAAAGTAATGCATTAAAAGCTTCACACACCTCACTTAATGATGATCTTAAGAAATCTAAAGAGATTGAGAAAAATTTGAGGATTGAGAATGATGCATTAAAAAGAACTAACTTGAGAATTCAAAATGATTTGGAAACATGTAAGAAAGCTAGGATGACACCAACTTTTAATCAAAGGCCAGAACCTAGGAAGAGGCATTTTTACCGAAACCATTTAAGAAAACCTTTTCCTGGAGTTCAATGTTTTTCTTGTGGCATGCTAGGACACTTCTCACACACTTGCACAGTTCACCGCAGTACACATTGGGTGTGGAGACCTAAGATGCATGATTCAAAGCATGCCACATCTGCATTGCACTCTACATTTCCTAAGAAGGAGCCCAAATCTGTTTGGGTTTCTAAAACTGACTGTTGTTGAGTTTTGCAGGAGTGCTCTCACCAAAGACCTCGTGGGAGCATAAGATAACTGAATATAAGGAGGCTTGCAGCTCAATTGCTTAAATCCGTTGCTTTATCACTTGCTTGAAATCTTTAGTTTTTGTATGTCTTTTATTTTTTAGTTTTTGTGTTCACTTTGTGTTGTCTTTAGTTTGCTTATTTTTTTTTCTTTTGCTTTTTCACTTTGGTCTTTACTTTTTTTTTGGGCTTCCATATGATGAAACTTCTCAAGCTTTTAAATATTGGAGTTTTTGGAGATAGGGTTTAGCTTTTTAAAATTGGTTAAAGGGAGTAAACTGTTGATGTTTTTCCCTTCTTCTGACTTTGTTTAGTGGCATGATTTTCTTCTATAAAACAAAAGTCTAAACTCAGTTTAACCAATGGCTTTTTAAGATCTCTTTCTAAATCTTGCTACATTAAAACATCTTATGCATAATAGTCAAAATTCTTTGATATCATTCAAGCTTTTGAAATCTTACCATTGCAGTTATCACGTGATTTTAATTTTGTGTTGTGGATTGTTCTTCCCTATGTTAGAGAGAGAGCTCCTATTCTCTAATATTTGGAGGATATACTCACAACTAAGTATTTTTTTAAGGGTATATTAAAGAATTTTTAGCTTGCAAAAGTTAAAAAGGAAAGAGGCCAATGAAGCCAAATTGAAAAGAAAGCTATATACACAAAAGTGTATCAAAAATCAAAGATGCTCAAAGAGCCAATAAAAGTGACAAGAGGCATAAAATTAGCCCACTAAATGCAAGCTATCATCTCTTTGGTAAAACTCTTAAAACTTAGAAAACTCATTGATTATGTGATACGTTCAAAGATTTGATTTCAATTTCCATGATTGAGAAAAATTATTTTGGTTTATTATTTATGAGATATTTTAGTTATTAACAAGTCTTGATTGGATCTTCTTATCCTTTTTGTTATTCCGAGTTAGGACTCTGTTGTTTTTAAGAGAATTTTGTACCCTGTAGGATGTCCGATCTAGGGTAAATGGAATCAGTTTTTCTATCTTCTTCTTATTGGATTTTGTTAAACCTCTTGATCTCCTAAAAACTTTAAAAGTTTAAATTCATGAAAAGAATTCTCATATGATGCCTCCATAAAATAAAAAAAAATAGAAAATTAAAAAAAAAAAAAAAAATTTGTTCGGTGGTTGGTTTTTATTGTGTTATTTTTGTGTCTTTGACTGTCTTTTCTTTTGTTTTATTTTTGAGGGTTTTGATCATCACCATTCTTTTCTTGATTTCAAATTAAAGTCACATCGGCCTGGCCGATATTTCTATCGTCCTGGCCGATATGACAAATTCTTTCCAAAATCCATCTGCTAACCTTTTTTCTGTGCTTACTGAAATTCATCGTCCTGGACGATACATTATCATCCTGGACGATTTGATCAAACTCATGGTGATAGTCCTGGCCGATAGTATATTTGTCTGGCCGATGCATTCTATGTGCATCGTCCTGGCCGATACACTGGACCGTCCCGGACGATCCACGTGTCAGTACGTTTTGATCTTTAAATTCGGCCCCGGACGATCCATTATTGGACCATCGGCCGGGCCGATCCACTGTTCGTCCTGGACGATACACGTGGCAAGCATTTAAAACGTTTTAACTTCGGCCGGTACGATCAATTATTGTGCATCGTCCTGGACGATCCACCTAATCGGCCCGGATGATCTGCTTTTTCAACAGTCGTCCGGACTGACTCCTCAGGCCGATAGCCTGTGTCTAATCGGCCTGGCCGATATCTGATCAGCCCGGACGATTGGATCGCCTTTTTGACCAATCGGCCTGTACGTAATTATTGACATATATCGGCCTGGACGATTCCGCGATCGGCCAGGACGATATGGACGTTTCTTTAAATTCAGGCCGATCCAGCCATGATTTTTCACTCTTCATCCTTTCTCCTTTGTGTTTTTGCTTAAGTTCTATCAAATGGCTGGTGGGAAGCGCGTCCGTCAGACCTCTGGAAGTTCCTCGAGGGCAAGGGTTGACCCTCGTTTCCGGGAAGCAGAAGATGAAGCCGCATATCATCGTTATAAAGAATGTGGAATTACTGTTTCCAGAATTATCAATCCGGTCCACATCTCTTACCCGGTAATGGATCTCTTCGCTTACACTTCCCTTTGCTTCATTCTGTCTCTTGTTTTCCCTTTCAATTCTGAGTTCCTTCTAGAATTTTTTGCAAACCTTCGCATCAACTCTACCTTCACAGCCCTGTCCTCCTATGTGAATCGACGCCCTATCGAAATCACATATCAGGACTGTGTTGCTCTTTTACAGCTATCCACCACCGGAGATAAGCTGCACCTAATTGCCCCTGACCCTGATTTTGACTGGTCCACGGTAAATCACTTTCTTCGCCAGACCAATGTCTGTTACCATGTTGGAGAGACTAGCTCTTTAGTCAGAGATGCTAGGACAATCCAACATGTCCTTCGCACCTCTGCCATTCCAAAAGCCGGCGACCGTGTCCACATTACCCCTCTACTTTCCCTCACTACCTTCTACATCATGGCTCATAGGGAATTCAACACTACGGACCTATTTTTTCGTTACATTGATCACCTAACAACAATTCGCGATCCAGGCCACAGAAGAAAGCCAAATCTAGCCTTAGGACACATCATAGCCTATGTTCTTGAAACTAAATACCAACTTCAATATCCTATTCCACCAAACCTCCCAACTCCCTTCTACTCAAACAATTCCTTCAGCACCCTTCACAGTACTCGTCTCCACCCTGAGGAACCTCAGGGGGCTCGAGAGGAGGAGGCTCCCGCTCCAGCTCCCTTTCCTGACCCTGCTCCTCTCCACCAACACTCACTGGTTGATCAGTTGATTGAGAGATTTGATCATTGGGAGACCCGATTTGATGCATATGTTGCTGCCCAGGAGCAGCAACACTCTGAGGACATTGCCCGCTACGAGCATCACCGCGCTGAGGATTTAGCTCGATTTGACAGTTTTCTTACTCACCAGCAGCAGCAGCATGACCAGGACATCGCCTGGTTCAATGCTCAGTTTACCACCCTTGCCAGTTATTTTCAGCAGCCACCTCCACCTCCTCCATCTGATGATCAGGATCCCTCGTTCTTTTAGTTTATGCTTTGAGTTATTGTTTCTTGTCTTTTTGTAGTAGTCTTTTGTGATGTTTTTTTTTTCTCTGCTGTTTCTGGACTCTCTTTTTGTGATGACAAAAAGGGGGAGTAGGATAGGGTGTGGTAGGAAAAAGTTGATATTGTAACTTTGTTTTTCTAATGAATCTATTTTTGTCCTACTTATGTTTTTCCATCATCAAAAAGGGGGAGATTGTTGCAAATCTATTTTTTCATATCTTATGTTTTGATGATTGACAAACACTGTTTCTCTTGGACAGCTTGTTGCTTCTAACTTTTCAGGAATCGACGATCGGACAATAAAAAAGGAGCCAAGTTCAAGAATGCGTAGGTTTAGGGTTGAGTCAGTCTGTACTTTTGTTTTTTACCTTTTGAGTCCACTTGTAATAGTCAAAGAGACTGATGCTTTGTAACCCTTCACACACACACTTGAGAGACTTAGAATTTCTGTTTTTACTCATATCGGCCAGGACAATTTCTTTGATCGGCCTGGACGATCAGCTTAAAACAGAAAGTCTAATTAAGGGTTCTTAATTAAGGCAGCCGACATTAACAGATCGTCCTGGACGATACGTGTATCGGCCAGGACGATAAGCTCAAAACAGAAATAAGTAGCCGCCATAGACAAGTATGGTATACTGTATCTTTAAATTATCGGCCAGGACGATCCTCGAATCAGCCTGGACGATATTCACAAATTATGCCATAATTGTTCAGGAAATAAAGGGAGTAATTAAGGATGATTGATACAATCAAATCGTCCTGGACGATCGCAAGATCGGCCCGGCCGATCTAGTCAAAAACCTTAAGTTACTTCAGGACGATCAAAATCGGTCAGCACGTATCTAGCGCTATTGTCAGGACGATTTTCCTCTGATTTGAACTGATCGGCCAGGACGATCATGAGATCGGCCTGGACGATCAAGCTAATTTTCAATCGTCCAGTTTTTCATCCAGGGCTATGCTCTGGCCGATCTTCATTGATTTGTACTGATCAGCCAGGCCGATGTCCATATCGTCCTGGACGATATTGTCGGCAACTTGCAATTAATGAGCTCTTTTGAAGCTCTTCTATTTAAGAGCTCTTGTTCAACGTTTTTAAAAACCTTTGGCTGCTGCCTTGACCTGAGAAGACCTTGAGAAGAGAAAGAGAGAGAGAAGAGAGAGAGAGGATCTTGTGAGGGGGAGCTTGTGAGGGGTTTCACAAGGGTTGCTTCAAGGATCTATCTGCGTCGTCTTCGTCTAGAGTTTCTTGTCCGTGGAAGGGTCGGTAGAGGTAAGGAGTTTTGCTTTTGGTTCTGGTTCTCTGCCAGCTTCAGGAGGAAGCAAAAGGAGATAGGTTCTCTGCCTTGCCGGGGTGGCAAAAAGGAGGTTCTTGTGAGGGTTTCTCCACCTAGCCGTGGGGGCTAAAGGAGAGTCACTTTTTGTGTAGTGCAATACTTGGAGGGTGCATCCAAGGAGTGGACGTAGGTCGAGTCGACCGAACCACTATAAATTTCTGTGTTCTTTTTCTTGCTTCCGCACTTTTAAATTCCGCACTTTTTTGTGGTGTGATTTGGTTTATGTGATTTTATTTCTTTGTTTAAAAAGAAGTTTTTAAAATACCAATTCACCCCCCCCCCCCCCCCTTCTTGGATAGTTTGGGACTAAGTTCATAGGGCTTAACATCCCCATCAAACTTTCAAGAGCCATTCTGACAACATGAATATATGTTTATAATTCATTTAGTTTCAGTGCAACTTTTAAAATTAATTAAATGCCTTTAAATGCTTATATGAAGTTCAGTTTTAACTTCTATTTTAGTTTTTGTTTTGGTTTTCCATATATTACTTCAGTTTATTTTTATGGTTCAACATTTTCAACATTTTTTTGTTCCAATTGTTAACTTCTATTTTAGTCTGTGATAACCTATTTAGTTGTGTTAGCTCATTTTTAATTTTACTACCATTTTTGGGCCAGGGAAAGGGTAAGGATTGAGCTTCATTTTAGATAGCAGGCTCTAATCTGTGTTGTAGATATTTTTTGGTTAGTTTTGATTTTTATAGGCTTGGATTTTATTTTGGTATTTTCTATGTTGCAAAGCGTTGTTGTAGATAAACTTCAAATTATATATATTTATAGATGATATATAAAACATCATTTTTGAGATTTGGTATTCTTTTATTTTATATTAGAGTCAATCTTAGCTCGGTGTAGTATATAATATTAAAAATTTTATTTTAGGGCTTCTCTGACTGAATCTTATGGCCAATATTAACATAATTAAATATTTATCATTAAAAAGTATAATACAATCTGAAGTCTATCTACACCAATGCTTGAAAATAGAAAAAAATAACAAAATAAAAGCCAAGCCCACTAAAATTAAAACTAACTAAAACATACCTACATAAAATATCGAAGCTTGCTTTTCGAAAACTACTCAGCTCACCCCTTACCCTTTCACAAGCTGAAAAATAGAAGTATAGTAGGAATGAGCTAACACAGCTCAATAGGATATGATAGCCTAAAATTGATTAAAAATTGAAATAAAAAGAAAATTGGAAATGCAGTGCCGTAAAAAATAAACTGGTGTACTGTATGAAATATTGAAATTAAAATTGAAGAATAAGTTAAACTGAACTTCATATAAGCAATTAAAAGTATTTAAATAATTTTAGATGCTATACTAAATATAAATAAATTATAAATAAATATGAATGTTATTTTAATAGCTCTCAGTCTTATATATATATATATATATATATATATATATATATATATATATATATATATTATATATATATATATATATATATATATATATATATATATATATATATAACTTTGTTAATAAAATCCCACCTCGATAGCCCATAAGCCCCAACATAACAAAATCTCACCTCGATTTCCAACTCACACCGGTATAATAGAATCCCATTTCGGTCACCCACTAATGCTGGCATAACAACACATCAAATCATCTCACATTCCTTTCACCATTATGTGATGCATTTCATTAATTTCATTTACCAAAATATCTTAGTAGTAGGTAAGAGAAATACTACTAAGCAAAAATACATAATTCGCTAACATAACCAAATTATTAGAGATTGTATAAAATATCATTATAAGACTTTGATCGTACAATAATACTATTTTTCATAGTATGGATTATTTTTTATCCAATAAAACCATATAAAATCCAAAACACCCAACATAAAATTTCCAAAAAAAAAAATACTCAAAATGTTCGTAATCACAATCTTTATAACATATAAAAATTTACATGGTGAAAGTTCTACAAATGCAAATTTATCCTCATTTTCTTATAACAAAAATATAAATTTTATGCAATAAATCTCAAAATCATTGAATTATTGAAAACTAGGCTAGGCAAGATGACACATACCTCGATCGGGATAAGTTTTCTAACTAGCCTGTTGATTAAAAATAGATCAAAGCAGTTCAAAATCACTTTTCTTCTTCTTAAAAACCATCTCTTTCCCTCTCTTACTCGATCGAATGCATGCGTCGAATGAATGGTATAGCGGAAACATTTTAAATTTAAAGTGTTGTTAATGGCCTAGTGCTACGGTGCTACAATTCGATTGTTATGATGCTAGATCAAAGCTCAAAACCCAATACTATAGCATTATAATTTCACTATTTTGTGTTTTGGTTGAGTGCTACACCGAGGCACTCGAGCATCTAGCACTGAGGCACACCAATAGTGACATTTTTAGATTTTATCAAAGTTTACACCAAACAATTAGGACTCATTCTAAAACATATACAATCAATTTCATGCATTAAAACAATCCCAATGACATGTGAATTGATTCAAAACTAAAAAAATTCAAAGATTTGCCTTTTTTTCCAATTAGGTCAACTTTTATGAACTAGACTCTGATCCTTAAGGTTTAGCACATACAATAAGAAAGGGGGAGCTTAAGCAATGGGGTCGAGTCTACTATTTATTTTAGGTTTATTGGCATTATGCTACCAAATTTTTCAAAAAACCTGGACATAGAAATATAAAGTGTAAATCAGTTGGTACAATTTATTTATCCACACATATCTTAGAAATACTTATATTAAGTTCAATAAAAAAATTATTTTTGGAAGCTTGTGTTTTTCTTTGTATGGTGTTATCTTCATTGAAATGGTTCTTATGGATAAAGATGAGGATGCATTCTTTAGATATGGCACAGTGTGTCAAGATACTCTGTGATTGAAGTGTGGCACAGTGCATTATGAGGTATATGCAATGAGAACTCTAGAACAAGATAATTAGATATGAAGTATCAATATTATAATAGACTTATGAAGCTATCCCAATCATATGGAACATAAGTGTTGAATTCCTTGGGGATAAAGTGCCAAGGATATTGAGTTGAAAGAGCAATAAGGTGCTCATAAGAAAGATTTTTTTACCATGGCTCATGCATAAAGATGTAGGAATTTTTTATGGTGTGGAAATATAATAAGTTAATGATGAGATGTATATATGGTGTCAATATTTTTCCCTTCCTTATCTTTCATAGAAGATGAAAGTTCTGGGGAGGTTGTAAGACCTTGTCGAGCTATCCATAGGTGAACCAAGAGGGGGAGGGGCGTGAATTGGTTATTTTAAAAAGTAATAAAAACTTTTTTTTTTATTTTAAACAATACCACGTCTTACAAAATATATATATATATATATATATATATATATATATTAACATAATAAATCTAACCAAGCAAGATTAGTAATTTAACTACAAATTGCATTGAAATTTAAATTCATGAAAGAAATTTAAAAATGCAAAAAAAGAAAGGAGTAGAAACAACTAAAAAAGAACATACCATAATTTTATAGTGGTTCGATCAACCTTGACCTATGTCCACTCCTAAGAGTCCTCTCTGCGTATTGCAGTAAAACTATAGTGACTCTCCTTTAGCTCTCACAACAAAGTGGAGAATTCCTTACAAATCACTTCCACCAAACCTTGTGTAGCGAAGAATTAAAAGCTATGTCACCATCCTTGTGATGACATCAAACCTTTGAAATCTTTCTCACCCTCTGAGTGTGGCAGAGAACCTTCAATCATTTTTTTTATCCTCCTAGTGAAGGCAGAGAACCCGAGACCCTTGACCTTGAAGCTTCTCTCCAAATAGAAACTCCATGAACTTGCCAAGGCCACTGGAGGAAGCATGGTGCAATATTTCCTGGAGCAACCTTGAAAAACCCCTCCTACTCCTTCTCCCTCATGTATTCTCTCTCAGAGTTCCTTCAACAAACAAAAGTTTATTTAGAGACAAATTTGAACTACTTAAGTACAAGGCTTTAAAAAACCATAAGTTTTCAATTAAGTTGTCACTATTTGTACGTTATGACTTGAATTCATATAGTACGATTAGTTCAAAATAGGGATTCATCCAATACGATGGAATAGTTTTTCATACAAATTGTTTAATTTTTGTATAATTATCATATAGTAAGATAAGATATTTGTACATTATGATTAGTTTTATTTCCTTATGTTTGTACAGGATGATCACCAAAAGATTGAAAATCATCTTTGTCAATTATCCAATACAATTTACATCATACTACATGTTTAGTTCAAAAGGCAAGGGTTCATCCAATATAAGTAGCATCATACTATACGATTAGTTCAAAAAATCAAGATTTTATCCAGTACGATGTTTGGGATGATCATATTTCTTCTTTATCAATCATATAGTATAATTAACCATATATATATTTAGCCTTAATTGGTTGACTAATCAAAGAGATTAATTTAAGTAAGATTTTGAATATCATACAATATGATTAGTTAAAAAAATTATTTTAAACTTACATAAATCATCTAATAGCTAGGGTTTCTTGATGTTAATGAATTGTATAGTACAATCTTCATCATATAACATGATTAGTTCATAAACATTCATTATAAATTTAGCCATTAAAACTGATTTTTGTATAACTGGTCATACAGTATGATCAAAATCATATGGTAAAATTTATTCACAGTCACCAATTTAGAATACATTAACGTATTGTACGATCACAATTTGTACATGTCTTCTAGAGTACGAAATTGTGATTTTCCTTTTTGTCCCAACATTTCATTAAAACAAACTTGAAAAATTTTTGAATGGTTCCTATCATATGATGTCATCATCATATGTATGCCATCCAAGGAACAAATTGGACAGGTCACTTTTTCATACTGAAGAACTTGAAAATTTTCATAACGGATCTTACCGTACGATGTCATCATTGTACGTACGCCAAATAGGGTACAAAATTATGGGGTTCCTCTTCATCCCGATGAAGTCAAAAAAACTTTTAACTATTCAAACCGGACGACGATCATGTATGAATTCATTTCATACTGATTCATAATAGGTTCAAACATAATAGTTTATGATCTATTTGTACGTATGAACATACGATCGTACTATATGAACGTATACGCTCATATTTGAAAATTTTAGTTTTCTGGATGGTTTTTTATGTCCTTTATATAAATGGTCCACTAAAACTGACATGAAAAGTCTTGTATTCATGTTTTTTCAGGGGCAATTGAAAGAGAGAGTGTGAGAGAGTGTTTGAGAGAGATTTTTTGCAATTGGAGTGTAAAGGGTTCACAAGGTTACTCAAAGGTAAGGATCTCTTTTTAATTTTTGTTATCACTCTTCCTCTTGTCTTTCTAGATTGCTTTGAGAAAATCTTTGAAGAAGATATGGTTCTTTGCTGACACTTAAAGATTTGAACCAATGAAGGTTCTCTACCAACACTTAGAGAGTGTAAAAGGATGATGGTTCTCTGCCAACACTTGGAGGGTGTGAATAGACGACGGTTCTCTGTCGACACTTGGTGAGTGTGAAAGGACGACGGTTCTCTACCGCACCAGGGATTAGTGGAAGAGAGGAAATGTAAAGGCTTCTCTACCTTTTTTAGGGGGTAAAGGGAGAGACACTTTAGTAATAGTACAATACCTGAAGAGGGAGTCTTCAGGGAGTGGATGTAGGTCATGTTTGATTGAACCACTATAAATCTTTGTCTTTTAAATTTCTACATTTTATTTACTGCAAGTTATATTCCGTGGTTAAAAATTTTGTTTTTTAAAACATATTTATTAACTTGCTAACTGAATCAACTGTTTATAAATTTTAAATCCAAGAGAAAGTTTTAAAATTACCAATTCACCCCCTCTTGGTTAACCTTGGGATAATAACTTAGGCTTAATAACATAATTAAGATTCAACAAGTGGTATCAGAGCTTTATTTCAAAATTATAAGTTTAGGCTACTTTTTTGATAAATGAGAATGGCTACTTTTGAAAACTAAAACACACCTGAAGGATACTCGATCACTAGACCTTTGTTATTTTATAATATTTCTTTCAATATTTGAAAAACACACATGTCTACTTTTTTGCAATCACTAGATTATCGCATATGGATTTTAGTTCAAGAAGGGTATACTAAACCAACTAGATTAGTTAATGGCATTAGAGTTGAAATAACCTTTGCTAATTAGACTATAAAATAATGCGACTTAGCATAGTTAACACAAAATGCTTAAACAATTTATTTTATGCACTTAAGTCAGAAGATTACATACGCATTTCAACTTGCAAAAGTGGAAAGGACATATGAGATAGACTTTCTATTACTTTTGAAGGGACTAATAAAGTAAATCAATATAGATTAAATATTTTATTACATGACTATGAATTGTTTCGCATGAAACCAAATGAATCCATTTCTGACATGTACATAAGATTCAATCAGATAGTCACTTCTTTGCATGCATTAGGTAGGGAATTAATGAATGCTGAAATGGTCAATAAAATACTTTATTGTTTGTCTACTGCTTATGATGCTAAAATAACTATAATTATAAAGTCTAAAGATTTAAATGTTTACTCTATTGATAATCTTCTTGGATCACTAATTACTTACAAGAAAGGAGAGAGTCAAAGGAAGATTGATGTAGGAGAACAGCAAAAGGAGAAAAATATTGCATTAAAATTGGAGGACTCGGAGAGTGATCAGTCACAACTAGAGGATGAGGACAACATTGCCTTAATGACTAGGCAATTCAAAAGTTTTCTTAAAAGGAAGCAGAGGAGATGCCAACAGTGGAATAAAGGTAAATTCAATAAAAATATTAATGTTTCTAATAATGTGATTTTCTATGAATACATGAAACCTCGACATATAAAATTGGATTGCCTAAATCTAAAAGTCACTCCTAGCAAGGAGAATGTAGAAGAGAAAATAAATGTGAAGAAGGGCAAGAAGAGATTTCAAAGGGTTTTTTGGGCGGACTCAGCTTTAGATTCGTCAGAAATAGAAAAGGAGGAGGAAGTCACTAACTTGTGCTTAATGACTGATAATCTTGATCAGTTTATTTATTTATTTATTTAATAATCTTGATCAGTTAGATCAAGAAGAGGTATGTGACTTGACCTATATTGAATTGTTAGAAATTTCTGAAAGAATTCATGATACATATAGAAAACTTAAGAAAATGCATGCTAGTTTAAATTTAGAAAATGTTAGAATTATAAAGAGAGCATGAAATCCTTAAGAAAGATCACGCAATGATAGATAACAACCACATGAGCTTACTTGATGAATTTCATGACTTGAACAAAAAGAATGATCTTTTTAAATCATCCTATGCTCAATTAAAAAAAGATTTTAAAAATTTTAAGGATTAATGTTAATACTGTGTTAGAGGATGCAAATTCATTTCTTAGAAAAACAGTGGAAGCTCTTAAGGAAAATAGGAAACCCCTAAAACTTAATTATTTTAGCAATCCTATTTTGAGATAAAAAATTTTACAACCCAAGAAGAGATAAATTTACTATAAAATTTTGAAAAACCCATTTCCTGTAGTTAAATGCTATGCTTGTGGGACGATTGGACATATTTCATACACGTGTACCTTAGATAGAAAAAATCATTTAGTTTGGAAACCTAAGATGCATAAACCTAGACATATCATACATGCATCTAATTTTATTTTGCCAAAAGGAGAACCCAAACTTGTTTGGGTTCCCAAGTCTAATGTTTAATTGTTTTGCAAGCAAGATCTCATATAAGGCATCATGAGAGCATTTAGTACATGGATAGCTGTTGTTTGAAGCTTATGACTTGAGACACTAAGTTTTATATCTCTAGAAGCCAGAAGTGGAGGCAAGGTTGCACTAGGAGATAACACCACTAGGAAAGTGGTTGGCACAGGTATGATCAGAAACTTGAAAAAAATTTAATAGAAAATGTACTGCTTGTAGAAGGCTTAAAGCATAATTTGTTAAGTATAAGCCAGCTTTATGATAAAGGTACAGTGTAAAATATTTTCCCACTAGCTACATATTAAGCCTAAATGGTAATGATGTTTTATATGAAAAATGGGTAAATAATATTTATATGCTAGATTTGAATTATATTAAAATTCTTAATGCTTTAATTTTAAAATAATTTTTGATAAATCTTGGTTATGGCAGAGGAGACTTTATCACGCTAGCATGAAAAACCTTAGGAAAATTACCCAAAAAGATTTGGTTAGAGGTATATCAAAACTAGACTTTACTAAGGATCACCTTACTGATGCATGTCAATTAGGAAAATAGGTGAAGTCCTCTTATTAGTCTAATAAGGATCTTAAAACTAATAAACTATTAGAGATTATTCACATGAATCTTTTTGGACCAGTTAGCACTTTAGTTTAGGAGGAAAGGTATACAAATTTTTGATTGTTGATGATTTCTTAAGATTTATGTGGGTTCAATTTTTACTTCATAAAAGTGAGTCATTTGAGGAATTTAGAGATTTTTTTACTTGGATTCAGAGGAAATTAGGGTGTGAGATTTTAACCATTCAAAATGATTATGATGATGAATTTGAAAATGATAAATTTGAGGATTTTTGTAAAGAAAAAATAATATATCATAATTTTCTGCACCTAGAACCCTTTAGCAGAATGGGGTAATTGAAAGAAAGAATAGAATATTAATATAAGCTACTAGAGTCATGTTGGCTGAATATTCACTTCTTAAAAATTTTTGGGCTGAAGCGGTTAGCACTGTATGTTATGTTCTGAATATGGTGAATATTAGATCAAAATTAAATAAAATATCCTATGAGCTTCTTACGGGGAGAACACCTAATTTGTCACATTTGCATATTTTTGGATGTAAGGTGTTCATACATAATAATGGAAAATATTCTTTAGAAAAGTTTGATCCAAAATCAGATGAAGGAATTTTTCTTGGATACTCTAGTATTGAAAAATCTTATAGAGTATTTAATAAAAGAACTTTGGTAGATGAGGAGAGCACACATGTTGTATGTGATGAATCTGAAATTTTAGGAGAGCCACTTTTGGTAGAAGAAGATTTAAAAAATAAATCTTAAAGGATTGAGAAAATTAATTTGGAAGAAAATTTGGAGAGTGAAAACTCGTTGCCTAGAGATTTAAAATTTTCAAAAAACCACCTTAAGGATTTGATTTTAGGAGAACTAAGTGAGGGTGTTAGGACTAGGCATGGATTAAGCAAAGAAGTCAATCATTCTGTCTTTATTTTTACAATAGAACCCACAAATGTAAATCAAGCACTTTCAGATGAATTTTGAATTTTGGCAATGCAAGAAGAATTAAATTAATTTGTAAGAAATGATGTTTTGGGAATTAATTGTAAGGCCAAATAATCAATGTATAGTTAGAACTAAGTGGGCATTTAAAAATAAAATGAATGACTTAGGAGTTGTTGTTAGAAATAAGGCTAGATTGATGGCTAAGGGATATAATAAAATTAAAGGGATTAATTTTGAGGAGACTTTTTCCCCTGTAGAGAGACTTGAAGTAAATATAGTTTTATTAGCCTTTTCCTGTTAGAGGATTCAAATTATTTCAAATGGATGTTAAAAGTGCCTTTTTAAATGGGGTGATATAAGAGAATGTTTATGTTGAACAACCTCCAGGTTTTGAAAATTCAAAATACCCAAATCATATTTTTAAATTAAAAAAGGCATTATATGGATTTAAATAGGCACCTAGGGCTTGGTATGAGAGGTTAAGCACTTTCCTACTTGAGAGATTTTTTAAAAAAGGAAGTGTGAATACCACTCTCTTTTTGAATAAATTGAGAGACGATATACTAATTATTCAAATTTATATTGATGATATAATTTTTGGATCTTCAAATAAAAATATTTGTGAAAATTTTTCTAAAATAATGAGTATTGAATTTGAGATGAGCCTAATGAGAGATTTAAGTTACTTTCTAGGTTTTAGCATTAAGAAAATTTAGGAGGGAACATTTCTTAGTCAGTCAAAGTATATTAAGGACATCCTAAAGAAGTATGAAATGGACAATGCTAAACTAGTTAGTACATCTATAAGTTCCTCAGTTCAGTTGGATAAGGACCCAAAGGGAAAATCTATTGATCAAAAGAAATTTAGAGGAATTATTAGATATTTGCTTTACTTGACTGCTAGTGGACCCGATATTATGTTTGGTATTTATTTTTGTGTTAGATTTCAATCAGATCCAAAAGAATCACATTTAACAGCACTAAAAAGGATTTTAAGATATGTCTTGGGAATTTAGAACTTAGGGATTTGGTATCCTAAGTTTAGCTCTTCATTTGAAATAATTGGATATTCAGATTCAAACTTTATAGGTTGTAGGGTTGATAGAAAGAGTATATCTGGAACTTATCAATTTATAGGAAATTCTTTAGTTTTATGGACCAATAAAAAATAAAATTTTGTAGCCCTATCTACTGCTGAAGTTGAATACATTACCGTAGAAAGTTGTGTGATACAAGTTCTTTGGTTGAAATAATAGTTGATTGATTTAGGATTTTCAATAGGTACTATTCCAATTTATTGTAATAACATGAGTTCCATTTGCATTTCAAAAAATCCTATTCAACATTCTAGAACCAAACATATAGACATAAGGCATCATTTCATTAGGGATCATGTATCCAAAGGAGAAATTAAATTGAATCTTATTTCTAATGAAAATCAACTTGCAGATATTTTTACAAAGCTACTAGCCTTTGATTCTTTTAAAATACTAAGAATAAGGCTTGGTGTGATCGATCTTAATGCTTAATTAAATTTTTTTTGCAAACTTGATGTGTTTCTTTGTGTGTTTTCTGTTTTGTTTTCAATGTGCTTATTTTTTTAAGTTTATTTTTTTAGTTTTTATTTTGTGTGTTTTTAACTTGTTTTTAAATATCGAAATTTCTAGTTCTGATCATTTGTGCTAAATTTTCTAAGTGTTATATTCGTATTTTACAAAATTATTTTCATCCCGTACAAATTTTGTAGCATATCAATCATTATTTTGGACTGAATGTGTAAAAGTTTTGATTTTCTAATATATATCAAACTGTACGATATTTATATCATCTAGGACAATTTGTATGCAATCGTTTGTACACATGTAGACGGTTATATGAGCAAAATCAATTATTATAATTGATCGTACGAATAAACTTTTAGTTCATACATACAAACTACGTGTCATTCAATGCGGGGGATGAACCTAACTGTCATGATCTTAAATAACTGATCATCCCAGATGAACATCTATTTATCTGTACAATCGTCTGGTCAAAAAGTTTGTATGAAAGGATGTTTCGTAACTTACGTGATTATAAAAAGTCATTTCATCTCGAACGTATTCATTCGTACATATGAAATTATTTTTGTCATGTACGAACCATATATCATACTATACGAAACCCTTTTCGTACGTACGAAAGGTCATTTTTTATTAAATAAGACTTTAGAATTCATTTTCATTCACTTTAATAGCCTCGTTCAAACCTTCTCATCATAGATATGGCCAATTCTGGCAAGCGAGGTAGAGTTTCTAAGGGTTCATCTTCAAGGGGTGTAGATGAAAACTTTCAGTTCAAAGAAAATGAAGATTCTTACTTTAGGTTTGTCTCTACTAAAATTACTCCATATAGACTCTTGATTTAAGAAGACATTCACTTTCAAGTAATGCCTCTTTTTGCCACCACCCAATTTTCTTTCATTCTAACTCTAATTCATGCCTACCATAAGGAAACCTTTCACTATTTTTTGGAAAATATGACTTTTAGCTTGGATGAGAGTAGGATAAGATCATATGTCATAAAGAAATAGGTATAAAAACACAAAGGAATATCTACTGGTCTAAAATAAACAAAGTTCTTAGAGGGGTTTCTCAAGTAGGTTGTTCTCCTAGGTCTATACCTTACATCAAAATGTAAGGATCATTCAGTATGTCCTTAGAACTTAAATCATTCCTATGGCTGGTGTTTGCATAAATATTACTCCTCTTCTATCCACTTTTACCTACTAATCATGATTGGATAACCTATAGATGAAGCCCAACTCATTCTTGATTATATTCATAACCTTTCTAAAATTGGGCATGTCTCTTATAGTAGGAAAAAAAATTGCTTTAGGACATCTAGTGACCTATATTCAAGAAAAGACATACAACCTTGTTCATCCTGAGCCTCCAATTAAAATGCTAATCTATTTCATTGATTCTTCTTTTCAAGAACTTTTTGAAAAGAATGACAATTCAAGTGAGGATACTGAAGAAGAAGAGGGAGCACCTACACCTGCTCATGGACCTGACTTTCAGGAGATGGTCCAGTTCTTTGATCGGTTGGAGAGTCATTTTCATCAACATTTTGATAAAATTCAAACTCACCTAAATGAGCAGGATGCATAGTACCAGCAAGACATGGGTTGGATTCGAGGATAGTTTGAATTTGTGAACACTAATGTAGCTATAATGAATAGCTATTTTTCTATCTTCAACTAGCCTCCTCCATCAAACCAGGTCCCTTCAGAGTTCTAGATCTACTACTTCTATGTTATCTTTGCAAGTCATTTGAGATGTGTTGATCTAAGTAATGTTTTTTATGCTTTATGTACTTGTCTTTATTTAGCCCTTGTGTTGATGTTTTGTTTTCTTTTTGTTTTGATTTGATATTAATTGTGCTTCAATGTATTTCAACTTTAAATTGATATCAATAAAAAATAACGTGTTTTTATTAGTTGTTTTTATTTGTTGTGTGAAATGTAAGTTTGCCTATATGTTAATCCTGTCTTAATTGATTTAAAAGTATTTTAAATTAAACTGTAATACAAAAATTAATTTCATGATGAAATCTAATTTTTCAAAAATTTAAGTTAATTTATAACTCGATCAAGTTAAGGCTATCAATATCATGTTCTTTTTAGGCATAAATAATTTAAAATATTATTATTAAATTTTTGATGTCTTATTTTTTTTAATTTTCTTTTCAATACATTTATCTTTTTAATTAGAGAAATTTGATTCTTTAGATTATTGATTTTGGAAAGATCAATCATAAAAAAGGGGCTATCAAAAAAAAATGTATAATGTGTACAAAAATAAAAAATGTGCAATGGTTCACAAATTAAAAAAAGGCATAAAATTACCCGAAATACAAAAAGATGCACAACATATGCCCCGAATATTTGAAAGATGCGTAAAATCATAAATTGAATTTGTTCTTTCCTCTATCATTTAATCTTGTTTTCAAATCAATCTAATAATCAATTATAATTTGTATTAAAAATTGAAATTATCTAATCTTCATTTCATCACTTTTACAATAATTCTTTTTATCTAATTGTCTAGAATATTTCATGACCTTGTTTAATTTTTCTTGTCCATGTTATACTTTAATTTAAAAATTTTGAATCTTTATTTTTATCTAATGGACATTAATCTTGTTATTGAAATTATAGTTCAATCTCTTTCAAGATCAATTATTAAGGTTTCTAATATGACTTCTTTCATTTCAACTTTCCCTTCTTCTTTCTTTTTTTTGTTATCAAAAGGGGGAGAAATATTGTTTGTATTTGATTGTTTGGTGTGTTAGTATTGTTTTGTTTTTATGTTTATTATTTTATGTTTTGCTTTTGTTCTTTGTCATGCTTTTGTGTGCTTTCTAATTTATTAAAAAAAAATTAAATTAAAAAATTGATTTGTTCTTAAAGGAATTCCCTTATATACTCATATTTATTCATATAGGAGGAGTTAAGAAGAAATTTAGAATATTCAATTTTATTCAAACAATAATTATTTTACCATCATCAAAAGAAGGAGATGGTTGAGATAGTTGCTACTTATTTCTTGTTTGTTCATATTCCTGTAACTTAAATGTTTTTGAAGATTTCAAATATTATTGTTTTGATTATTACTTCTCCTAACATATTTTGCAAGAATTGCTTTGCTCTTGTGTGTACTAATATATTAGAGAAATCATACTCTGGATTGTTGAAGAATTCAAATCAAGATCAGTTTAGATTTTATTGTAATTGAAGTCTATATTTTTTATTTTATTAAGTCTGAAAGAGTGTAATTGTAATTGAGTAACTGAGCAGACACACACACACCGGGGGAGAGTTTAAAATCTATTTTTTAAAAAACTGATAGTACTATATGATATCTGTTCGTATGGGACAATCTGATTAGTTATTTTTCCCGATAAGTAGTCAAACGAATAGAAATGAATTATTTTAAAGTATTAATCGTATTGTATGATCATAGTTCGTACATGCCTTCCAGAGTATGAAATGGACGTGTCCCTTTTCGCTCAAAAATATTTTTTGTAAGTATTAAATGTACTATATGATCATAGTTCATACAAGTTTTCTAGAGTACAAAATTGTGATTTTCCTTTTGGTCCCGACATTTCGTTCAGACGAACTTGAAAATTTTCTGAATGGTTCATACCGTATGATGTTGTCATTGTACTTACACCGTCCAAAGTACAAATTAAATGGGTCCCTTTTTGTCTCGACGAACTTGAAAAATTTTGTAACTGATCGTACCGTATGATGTCATCATTATATGTACGCCATATAGGATACGAAATTATAGGGTCCCTCTTCATCCCGACGAAGTCAAAAAATTTTCTAACTATTCATACCAGACGATGATCGTGTACGAATTTATTTCATATAGATTCATAAAAGCTTCGTATGCAATAGTTTTTGAACTATTCGAACGTACGAACACACTACAGGAAAACCCGTCATTACAGGCGAACTAAATCCGCCGGAACACATAGATAATCCGACGGAACTATAAGTTTCTGGCGCACGTTTCGGCGGAAATGCATACGCCGAATTTGGTCGCGTCGATAAATTTTTTCCGACGAAAACATTCCGGTGCACTTCCCGACGCATTACCGGCGTAAAACATCAGATTGGTGCCGACGACTTACAACCGATAAATTCCGGCACCATATGCGCCGGTAAGTTTCTGTCGGATTTTCCGCCAAAAAGTACCGGCGGACAAAACGCCGCATGGTCGCCGTAGACAACCCACGGCTTTGTTTGCGGCACAAAGTTGTCGCCGGAAATAAGCGACAGAAATGGCGCCAGAACATGCGCCGGTAGTTGCCGACGGAAGGAAGACGTCGATACGTCCGATACAATTTGTTGTATCGTTCGTTCGGGTGGATTTCTGGCGTACAATCAGCTGGAAACCTGTAGCATCCTATCTCTAAGGGTCAAGCCACTCATCCACCTAAACATCCTCATCTCTTCCACATTTAACTTAGTATTATGCTTCTTTTTTAGTGGCCAACATTCGGCACCATAAAGCATTGCAAGTCTCACCACCATCTTATAGAAATTTCCCTCAAGTTTGAGGAGGAATTTTCTATAACACAATAAGCCCGATGCATTCCTCCACTTCAACCATCCAACTTGAATTCTACTAATAATATCCCCATCTATTTCACCATCACTCTGAACAATAGATCAAAAATATCTAATGTACTCTTATTAATGATTTGATCACCAAAAGTCACAATTGCACTTCATATAATCCGTTTTAGATAATATCCACATCTATTTCACCATCGTTTTGAACAATAGATTCGAGATATCTAAAACATATACTCTTTTTAATGACTTGATTGCTCAAAGTCACAATCCCTCCACTATATCTATTAGTACTAAAATTACACTCCATATATTCGGTTTTAGATCTACTCAAATGGAAACCTTTAGACTCTAAGGTTGACTTCCATAGTTCAAGTTTTCCTTCAACTCCCTCTATAGTTTTATCAACAAGAAGAATATCATCAACAAAAAGCATGCACCAAGGTACATCCTCTTGCAAATGTCTAGTGAGAACATCTATGACTAAAGCAAAAAGATATGGACTTAAGGCTGATCCTATATGTAATCCAACTGAAATAGGAAAAAAAATGAAACAAAATACCTTCCGTTCCATCGGCAAAGAGCGACCCTCGGCGGCGTGCGAGCAGGAAAGAGAGGAAAGGATGCTCGGCGAAGTCCGGTGACCGTCGACGGTGAATTCTGGTGACCGTCGGCGACGTCAATCCACAGCGAGCGACAGATGGCGATGGGCAAAACACGCGAGGTGAGAGAACGGAAGGAAACAAATGAGCGGCTAGATGGGCTCGGTTTCAAAAAATAGGGCTTTCACCGGCGGACATTCCGGCGGAGTGTCCGACGGAAATAAGATCCGTCGTAACATGTGATGGAAATAAGTCATTGAGTTTAAAGAAGATGGCAGAAGTTCCGTCGGTAATGTTTGCTGGTATGTTTCCACCGTAACGTGCGACGGAATCGGTTCAGAGCTCATTTTACTGACGAATTTACCGGTGTATGGGACCCCGGAAGATTTTCGTCGTATTATGCACCGGTAAATGCGTCGTAAGTTTTCCATCGCAAGATTTAGGAATATTCCGCCGTTACCTGCGCCGTTCGTATCGGCACAAAAATTTCTGCCGGAAAATCCGACTGTAATCGCGTGTTTTCCCGTAGTGACATACGATCTTACACACTCATATTTGAAAATTTTAGTTTTCTGAATGGATTTTTGTGTCTTTTGTATAAAAGGTTCCACCAAAAGTAACATGAAAAAGTCTAATCTTTGTGATTTTTCAAGGGCAACTGAAAGATATTTTTTGTAAGAGGAGTGTGAAGGGTTCACAAGGTTACTCAAACGTAAGGAACCCTTTGTAATTTTGGTTATCACTCTTCCTGTTGTCTTTCTAGATTGCTCGTGAGAAGATCTTTGAAGAAGATCTGGTTCTCAGCAAACACTTGGAGAGTGTGAATAGACGACGATTTTCTGCTGACACTTAGAGAGTGTGAAAGGATGAAGATTCTATGTCGACACTTGGAGGGTGTGAACAACGATGGTTCTCTATCGACACTTGGAGAGTGTGAAAGAATGATAATTCTCTCCGCACTAGGGATTGGTGGAAGAGAGGAATTTTAAAGGCTTCTCTGCCTTATTGAGGGGGAAAAAGGAGAGACACTTTGGTAATAGTGCAATACCTGAAGAGGGAGTCTTCAGGGAGTGGATATAGGTCATGATTGGCCGAACCACTTTAAATCTTTGTGTCTATTAAATTTCGGCATTTTATATTTTGTGGTTGAAATTTTTTTTTTTTTTTTTAAAAATCTTAATTAACTTGCTAACTGAATCAAAGGTTTTCAAATTGAAAATCCAAGAGAAAGTTTTAAAATTACCAATTCACCCCCCCCCCCCCCTCTTGTCTAGATTTGGGATAATAGCTTAGGCTTAATAACCTAATAAAGATTCAACAATTACCACATGTGCTACCTTCGGCCATTTAAGCAATTGAAGGTTTGAGTCAAGAAGAAAGATGATATTTAAAGTGTGGGATGAGTTTAGATTTAGAAATCCTTTCAATTTATATAGTTTTCACGTACATTATGATTTTAGATCCTACAGTACGATTAGATAAATTTACATCTTATTGTTCACTTGTCAAAAAACATAGTCAAATCATATACTACGATCAAGATCGTATTGGATGATCTTAAGAAAAAACATTCATCTTTAGGAGTCATCTATATGGCTTTTGACAAAATCGATCGTACATGATGAATAGGTGTTCATATAGTATGATAGGTTAATAGATATAATTTTAGCCTATTTGAATTTGTCCAACAAATTTTAACATGTGTATCATATAATATGAAGAGGTATTCATATGGTATGATAACTTATAATTGACCAGATCAAGACCATGGATTTTACTAAATGCAAAGATTTATGGAGGGATGTGTAGATCATACAATACAAAGAGATCTATACAGTATAATATGAACAAAAATTAAAATTTTTTAATAATTTAAACTAAAAGGTGTATGAAGATTAGGGAACATCTATCAAATACGAAATAATGAAATAAATGAAAAATGAAAACATAAATCAATAAACAAATAGTAAAATTCAAAATGTGACCCACATTAGAACACATAAAAATGATTGATTTCGAATGATAGAGAAATTCATATTCATCCTGAATCAAGCATAAATGTTTATGACACCAAGTCTAGTCCTCAATGTGCTACTAAAGGTGTCATAGTAAAGTATGTATGACTATTGATCTTTAGTATCTATATTATATAGCTCTATATCTCCCTTGGCTACATGATATCTAATGAAATGATACCTAATATCTATTTAATTAGTGTGGGAGTGTTGGATTGGATTTTTTAAAATATAGATGGCACTAACATTGTCACCCATAATATGAATTATGCCTATATGTAGTCCAAGATCTAAGATTTATTGATTTATCCATAAGACATGAGCATCACGGTTTCCTATAGAAATGTATTCTGCCTCAACAGTGAATAAGGGCTATCAAATTCTTCTTTCTACTAGACCAAGAAACTAATGATTCGCCTATAAATTGACAAGTTTCTAAGGGACTTTTTTTATCTACCAAATATCCTAAAAAGTAAGAGTCTAAATATTATATGATTTTAAAGGATGAACTATGTTTAGGATACAAGATACTTAGGTTTAGGGTGCCTAATAGGCATCTAAGGATTTTCTTATCAGCAATCATATGGAATTCTTTAGAATTAGCTTGAAATTTATTATAAATACATACACTAAATATGATATCAGGTCAATTGGGAATCAAATAAAGAATTGATCCAATTATCCCGCTATATTTCTTCCAATCAATTGATTTTCCCTTGGGTCCTTATCTAATTGAATGGTAGAGCTCATGGGAGTATTGATTTCCTTAGCATTATCCATCTCATATTTTTTAAGGATAACTTTGATATATTTTTATTGGCTAAGAAAGGTTCCATTATCCATTTGCTTCACACTAATTCTAAGGGAATATGTAAGCTCTCCCATCATACTATTTTTAACATGTGCTTATTGTTTTAAGTTTTTTTTTTAGTTTTTGTTTTGTTTTATGTTTTGTGTGTTTTTAACATGTTTTTAAATATCAAAATTTCTATTTCTGATCATTTGTGCTAGATTTTCTAAGTGTTATATTTATTTTTTACGAAATTATTTTCGTCTCGTACAAATTTCGTAGCATATCGATCATTATTTTGGACTGAATTCATAAAAGTTTAGATTTTATAATATAATTTGTACTATATGATATTTATATCATCACAAAAAATTTGTATGCATTCGTCTATATGCATGTAGATGGTTATATGAGCAAAATGTATTATTATAATTGATCGTATGTGCGAACTTTTAGTTCATACATATAAACCACGTGTCATTCAATGTTGGGGATGAACCTAACTTTCATTAAAATGATCTTAAATAACAGATCATCCCGGATGAACATCTGTTTGTCTGTACAATCATCTGGTCAAAAAGTCTGTATGAAAGGATGTTTCGTAACTTACGTGATTATAAAAAGTCATTTCATTTCGAATGTATTCATTTGTACATATGAAATTATTTTCGACATGTACTAACCATATATCATACTATACGAAACTCTTTTCATACATATGAAAGGTCATTTTTTATTAAATAGGACTTTAGAATTCATTTTCATTCACTACAATAGCCTCTTTCAAACCTTCCCATCGTAGATATGGCCAATTGTAGTAAGTGAGGTATAGTCTCTAAGGGTTCATCTTCAAGGGGTGTAGATGAAAACTTTCAGTTCAAAGAAAATGAGGATTATTAATTTAGGTTTGTCTCTGCTAAAATTACTCCATCTAGACTCTTGATTTAAGAAGACATTCACTTTCAATTAATGCCTCTTTTTGCCACCACCCAATTTGCTTTCATTCTAACTATAATTCAAGCCTACCATAAAGAAACCTTTCACTATTTTTTGGCAAATATGACATTTTAGTTTGGATGAGAGTAGGATAAGATGATATGTCCTAAAGAAATAGGTATAAAATGTGTTGCGGATCAATGGTTTATGATTTTGATGATAGCAAACATTTTAATTTCTCTACGACTGCCTTATGTACTAACTTTTCAGGTTCACACGATCGGACTACAATTTGGAACCAGCTCAAGATTGGGTAGACTAGATCTGACTCAGTTTGTACCCTTTTTCCTTTCTTGAGTCTATTGGTTTTATTATGGCTCCTGATGCTTTGTAACGTATAAGAGTTTCTGACTGTTTCATAGAGTTTACTGTCTTTGTTAACATCGTCCTATACGATATTTATATTGGCTGGGATAATCTGTCCAAAATCAGAAACCCTAATTAGGGCAGCCTCATTAAAGCAGCCGTCTTTATGCAAAACACATCGTCCTGGACAATTTTGTATCGGCCAGGATGAAAGGCTCAATTCAGAAAGAATCTGCCGCCATATCTACTTAGGAAATTCTTATTTTTGGATATCGACCTGGTGGATCGGCCTGGACTATAAAATATTGTCCAGGATGATCCAGGACAAATTTTCCAAAATTTCTCTGGCAATTTTGGAAAGCAATTAATGGTGATTTCATTCGGGCCGATCGTAAGATCATCCAGGACGATTATACATCATCAAGCTTCATTTTAGGGCGATATTTAAGACAATTTTCCTCATATTTGAACTAATCGGCCAGGATAATATGTCTATCATCCTGAACGATAAAGTCGTCAACTTGCATTAATGAGCTCATTTTTAGCTCTTCTATTTAAGAGATGACAAGGCACTTTGTAAGTGTCTGTGGCAGCCATTGTAGCTTCATTCTTGTGGGGGAAACTTGAAGAGAGAGCTTGAAAGGGAGTGAGGAATGGGTGAAGTCTAACAGGGAGAAGATCCTGTGAGGGGGGACTCAAGGGAGTGTGGAGGGGATTCCACACGGTTCTCCAGCAGGCTTGCATCTTAATACCATCAGATTCAAGGCTTATCTCGAGGGAAGTTCACCAAAGAAGAAGTTCACTTTGGTGTCAAAAGACCCAGCGACTCCATCGCACCGGGGAAGGTGGAAGTAATTTTGTAAGGGCTTCTCCGCCTAGCTGTGGGGGCTAAAGGAGAGACACATGTTTTAGTGCAATACTTGGAGGGTGCTTCCAAGGAATGGACGTAGGTTAAGGTTTAACCAAACCACTATAAATCCGGTGTGTTTTTTCTTATTATTGGTTTCCGCATTTAATTTCCGCATCGTTGGTTTTGATTGTGGTGAATCTTGTTTTTGGATTTAAGATTGTGTTTGTTTTAAATACTGATTCACCTCTCTATCTCATTATTATCCTTGGGCCAGTTCTATAGGGCTTAACATCCCTAATAAACTTTTAAGTGTCATCTAAGCACTTTCAATTTGTATCAGAGAGGGATTCATAAAATAAGTTTTTAAAAGCTTTTAATTTTTCAATCCATGGCTAATTTTTCGAATCGTAATGTTGCGGAAGGATATTTAATCACCATACCTCCTTTATTTGAAAATATATCATTTGATTTTTGGAAAACTCGCATGACTATTTTCTTGCAATTGATTGATTTTCGCATGTGGCATATGATTTTATCTGGTTATTCATCATCGTCATGGATTGTTAATGGAGTTAAAACTGATATTCCTTTTAATCAATGGAATAAGGAAGAATAACTCAATGCTCAATTGAAAGCAAAATCATTAAATTGCTTTTTCTGTGCTTTAAATTCTGAAGATTTAATGTTATTATCCATGTGCACTACTGGTAAGCAAGTTTGGGATAAACTACACACCATATATGAAGGCACTAGTGAAATAAAGCAATCCAAGTTTAATTTGTTAATGCATGATTTTGAAATATTTTCCATGAAACCTTATAAAACGATCTTAGACATGTATACCATATTCATTCAAATTGTAAACTCATTGCATGCTTTAGGAAAAGAATTTTCAAATTTTGAAAAAAGTTAACAAAATTCTTTGTTGTCTACTGGATAAGTTTGATGCTAAAGTAGTTGCTATTTATGAATCAAAAGATTTGAATGAATATTTTATTGATAATTTGATTGGCTCACTCATTGCCTACGAGCAAGGTTTGGGTCAAAGACTTTTGGATGTAGGTGAAATGATTGTTCTAAAAGCTGAAGATACAGAAAGAGATAGCTTAGTTGGTGATGAATGCAATGACTTTTTAAGCAAATCACAAAGCTCACCAAAGCATAAGTAAAAGTGGAAAAAAGGTAAAAGTGGTAAGGATGTCCATATTTCTTCTGACGTTATTTTCTTTCGATGCAGGAAGCCTGGACATATGAAAAATTAGTATCCAAATTTAATAATTCTTCCTATGAAAGAAAAGGGCAAGGTGAAGCAAAATTTAAACTGGAGAAATAATGAAAGGCAAAAAATCTCTTGGGCAGATCTGATTTCTGAAGCATCGGACCAGGAGAAAGATAATGGTTAAAAGCCTTTCGTGCTTTTGTGTTGTGTTTTATTTTTATGTTTTTCATTTTTATTTTGTGTTTTTGTTTTGTTTATTCTTTGAAATTTTTATTTTTGTGAAAGTTTTTCTCTAATTAACACACACATTCACTTTTCTAAAAAAGAAAAATCTACTTCCAATTTTTTCTTGAAATCTTTGGTAAGTTGTGTTTGACTTCTCTAAAACAGTCAAAGGAAGGAAACTCATATTTTTTATTCTCAATCTTTATTTCTTAAAAGAGGTTATCCTACTTTTGATTTAAAATCTTTTTCATCTTTTAAATTAGTTTTTGAAACTAAATTTTTTATCTCCTTACATTTTATTTATCGCATAGGGATCTTTTGCAAGTTGTTGAATCTAACTCATAATTTTCTTAATCAAGAATTCGCTTTATCAATTGGATGGGTTTACTTTTGTTTTTTAAGATTTCAGAAAGGTAGCATAATAAAAAAAAATTGGCCAATGATGCTAAAAATAAAAGATGCTCAATGACGCCAAATTCAAAAATATACACAAAAGTATATCAAAAATCAAAAGATGCGTAAAGAGCGCCATTCAAATTGACAAGAGGTATAAAATGAGCCCACAAAATGTAATGCTTACCATTCTTGTACTTCTTAAAAGCTTAAGAAAACCCTTGATACTTTCGATACTTGAGTTTGAAAATCTTGATTCCTGATTCAGCAATTCGTGCATTAATCTTCTATTAGAAATATTTTATAAAAGGAGTTTTGAAAAATTAATGTTTCTTTCTCTAATTTTTTTATGATTTGGATATTGAATTAAAAAGTTTTTGAACCTTTTTTTAAAGAACTTGAGTTTGGATTATCAAATTCTAAATTTCTAACATTTTCTTGGCTATGCATTGTCAATCCAATTCTACTCAGTTTTTTGATTAAAACTAAGAGGTAACTTTCTCATTTTAAGAATATTTGTTTTTCAATAGATCAGGGAACATTTTTGTCTTTTGTTTGTTTTGTTTTTTGTGCCTCTTCTCTTTTTGATAATGTCAAAGGGGAAGAACGTAATATTGAATTTATATCCTTTTTTTTTTCTTTTCAAAAATTTTAAAACAACATAAATATTTTTATTTCCCCTATTTTTTAAATAGTTTATTCTAGTGAGGGGGAGATTAGGAGATATTAATTTTTTGAAAATTCAAATTGAATTGTTTGCCAATCATCAAAAAGGGGGAGATTGTTGCAGATCAATGGTTTATGATTTTGATGATAGCAAAAATTTTTATTTCTCTACGACTGCCTTATGTACTGACATTTCAGGTTCACACGATCGGACTACAATTTGGAACCAGCTCAAGATTGGGTAGACTAGATCTGAGTCAATTTGTACCCTTTTTCCTTTCTTGAGTCTATTGTATTTATTGTGGCTCCTGATGCTTTGTAACGTATAAGAGTTTCTAACTGTTCCCTAGAGTTTACTGTCTTTGGTAACATAGTCCTGGATGATATTTATATCAACCGGGATGATCTGTCCAAATGCAAAAACCCTAATTAGGGCATCCTCATTTAAACAGCCGTCTTTATGCAAAACACATCGTCTTGGACGATTTTGTATCGGCCAGGAAGATAGGCTCAATTTAGAAAGAATCTGCCGCCAGATCTACTTAGGAAATTCTTATTTTTGGATATCGGCTTGGTGGATCGACCTGGACAATAAAATATCATCCAGGACGATCCAGAACAATTTTTCCAAAATTTCTCTGGCAATTTTGGAAAGCAATTAATGGTGATTTTGTCCAGGCCGATCGCAAGATCGTCCGGGATGATTATACATCGTCCAGCTTCATTTCAGGGTGATATTCAGGACAATTTTTCTCATATTTGAACTAATCGGCCAGGATGATATATCTATCGTCCTGGACAATAAAGTCGACAACTTGTATTAATGAGCTCATTTTTAGCTCTTCTAGTTAAGAGATGACAAGGCACTTTGTAAGTGTCTTTGGCAGCAATTATAGCTTCATTCTTGTGGGGGAAACTTGAAGAGAGAGCTTGAAAGGGAGTGAGGAACGGGTGAAGTCTGAGAGGGAGAAGATCCTGTGAGGGGGACTCAAGGGAGTGTGGAGGGGATTCCACACGGTTTCTCCGGCAGGCTTGCATCTTAATACCATCGGATTCAAGGCTTGTCTTGAGGGAAGTTCACCAAAGAAGAAGTTCACTTTGGTGTCAAAGGACCCGGCGACTCCATCGCAACGGGGAAGATGGAAGTGATTTTGTAAGGGCTTCTCCGCCTAGTTGTGGGGGTTAAAGGAGAGACACTTTTTTTAGTGCAATACTTGGAGGGTGCTTCAAAGAAGTGGACGTAGGTCAAGGTTTGACCGAACCACTATAAATCTGGTGTGTTCTTTCTTATTATTTGCTTCCGCATTTAATTTTCGCATCGTTGGTTTTGATTATGGTGAATCTTGTTTTTGGATTTAAGATTGTGTTTGTTTTAAATACTGATTCACCTCTCTATCTCATTATTAGCCTTGGGCCAGTTCTATAGGGCTTAACATCCCTAACGAACTTTCAAAATCAAAACATAAATTAATAAACAAATAGTAAAAAAATTTCAAAATGTGACTCACAGTAGAACACATAAAAATGATAGATTTCAAATGATATAGAAATTCATATTCATCCTTAATCAAGCATAAATGTTTATACACCAAGTCTAGTCCTCAATGTGTTAAAGGTGTCATAGGAAAAGATGTATGACTATTAATCTTTAGAATCTATATTATATAGCTCTATATCTCCCTTGGCTACATGATATCTAATGAAATGATGCCTAATATCTATATAATTAGTGTGGGAGTGTTGGATTGGATTTTTGAAAATATAGATGACACTAATATTGTCACACATAATAGGAATTATGCCTATATGTAGTCCAAGATCTAAGATTTATTGATCTAGCCATAAGATTTGAGCATCACAGTTTCCTATTGAAATGTATTCTGCTTCTGCTGTGAATAGGGCTATCAAATTTTTATTTCTACTAGACCAGGAAACTAATGATTAGCCTATGAATTGACAAGTTTCTAAGGGCCTTTTTTTATCTACCCAATATCCTACAAAGTAAGAGTTTAAATATTATATGCTTTTAAAGGATGAACTACGTTTATGATACAAGATACTTAGGTTTAAGGTGCCTAATAGGCATCTAAGGATTTTCTTATCAGCAAACATATGAAATTTTTAGAATTAGCTTGAAATGTATCATAACTACCTACACTAAATATGATATTAGGTCAATTGGGAATCAAATAGAGAATTGATCCAATTATCCCGCTATATTTCTTCCAATCAATTGATTTTCCCTTGGGATCCTTATCTAATTGAATGGTAGAGATCATGGGAGTATTGATTGCCTTAGCATTATCCATCTCATATT
This sequence comes from Dendrobium huoshanense, assembly GCA_016618105.1. Lineage (NCBI taxonomy): Eukaryota > Viridiplantae > Streptophyta > Magnoliopsida > Asparagales > Orchidaceae > Dendrobium > Dendrobium huoshanense. The sequence continues at coordinate 13,536,976 of CM028349.1, read as the reverse complement.
TTTTAAGGATAACTTTGATATATTTTTATTGGCTAAGGAAGGTTCCATTATCCATTTGCTTCACACTAATTCTAAGGAAATATGTAAGCTCTCCCATCATACTCATCTCAAACACCTCACTCATTAATTTTAAAAATTCATCACAAAAATTCTTATTTATGGACCCAAAAAGTATATCATCAATATAAATTTGAATAATGAGATATCTTCTCCTACTTTCTTAAAAAATAGGGTGGTGTTTACACTACCCTTAACAAAGGCTCTATCTAGGAGGAATGTTCATCATCTCTCATACCAAGCTCAAGGTGCTTGCTTGAATCCATATAATACCTTCTTTCATTTGAATATATGATTGGAAAATTAAGAATTTTCAAAAATGGGTAGTTACTCAACATATACATCTTCCTTAAACCACATATTTACAAAGGCATTCTTATTTGATATAACTTGAATCCTCTAAAGCAAGCAAAGGCTAATAGCAATCTAATGGATTTTAACCTAGTCACAAGGGAAAAAAATCTCCTCAAAATCAATTCCTTCAATCTGATTGTACCTCTTAGCTACTAATTTTGCCTCACTCCTAATTATTATACCAAAGTCATTCATTTTATTCTTAAAAACCCACTTACTTCTTACAACACTCTGGTCCTTAGGTCAACTAACTAGTTCTCATACATCATTCCTAATAAATTGGTTTAATTCTTCTTATATAGTTATGATCAAAATTTCGTTGACTAGGGCTTGATCTATAGTTTTTAGTTCTACCATAGAAATAAATGTAGAATGACTAACCTCCTTTTTAAGTCTATAACTAGTTCTAACACTTACATATGGATCTACTAGGATGTGTTCTCTAGGGTGACAATATGAGTATCTCCAATCTCTAGGTAAAGGCCCCTGAGATTCTACTTTATCTCTTGAGTCAATGGATTCTACCCCTTGGGTGACATCTACTTCTTCCTCTTCATTTAACCTAGGCTCAAAATATTTATCTAATTCATCAAATATAATACGGGTAGACTCTTTTACTACTAAGGCCCTCTTATTAAAGATCATATAGGCTTTAGCTATAGATGAATATCCTAAGAAGAGCCATTTATCAAATTTGGGATTAAATTTTTTTAGAGTTGATTTTCCATTAATTAGTACAAGTCATCTACAACCAAAGAAATGAGTAAGAAAAGTTAAGTGTCCTACCCTTAAGGAGCTCATAGGATGTTCTATTTAACTTGAATCTAATATTTACCTTATTCAATACATAACAAGCGGTATTTACTACTTGTACCCAAAAATATCAAGTGAGAGAATATTAAGCTAACATAGACCTAGCAGCTTCTACTAAAGTCCTATTCTTTCGTTCAGCTATTTCATTATGTCTAGGGGTCCTAAGGGCAAAAAAGTTATACTCTATCCCTACCTCCTGATAAAAGGATTCAAACTTATCATTTTTTTATTCTCCACCATAATCATTATGAATAGTCATGATCTCACATCCTAATTTCCTCTTTATCCATGTGGAGAAGTATCTAAATTCTTCAAAATATTCTTTCTTTTATGCTAGGAATCTAAACCTGGTGAATCTAAAGTAATCATCAACAATCACAAATCCATATGATTTCTCTCCTAGGCTAGCTGTACTAACGGGTCCAAATAGATCCATAGGAAGAATTTTTTGTGGCCTAGAGATGATGATGTCCTTACTAGAATGAAATGAAGTCATAATTTGCTTTCTTAATTGGTAGTTACCATACTCGTGGTCCTTAGTGATTCTAACTTGGGTATACCTCTAACTAAGTCTATTTGGTTAATCTTCCTAATGGACTTCATGCTTGTAAAACATAGTCTCCTATGTTATAGCTAGTAATCATTAATAGTGGTTTTCAAACAAAAAGAATTAGAGTATTCAATACAATTCAAATCAAGCATACAAACATTATTAACTCTTTTTCCTTCTAGAATAAATTTTTCATTCAAACTAATCAGGTATTTTGTGGATAAAAAATTAATGTCAAATCTTTCATCACACAAATGATTAATGCTAAGTTAATTATTTTTTAAACCATCGACATATAAAACATTCTCAATCATAAAATTATTTAAGTTTCTAATTATACCTGAGTCCACCACTTTCCTGGTGATGTTATCTCCCAATGTGACCTTACCTTCGAACCTGGCTCCAACGTGATGAACTTCTTCATATCTCTAGTCATGTGTCTTAAGCATTTCTCGTCCAGGTACCACATGATCTTAATAGGACTTTAGAAGAGAACTTATATAAAATTAATCAATGGTTAGATTTAGGAACTCAATTGAGTTTGGGTTTAACCTTATATTTTAATGAATGACTTGTATGCATGTTATATTATGGTGGAAGTGACTTAGGCCTCCATACTAAATGTGTCATGTGATGTATTTTGCAAGTATGGGCTACGTGACCTAGCAAGCCAAAAGAATGACATCTGACCCTAGTGAAATGATTTATTAGTTTATGTTAGGGGTTATTCCTCTTCCTAGGAGTATGTGATGCATGTAGTGATGTGGGATTATACCATTATATCAATGTAGGTTATGTTTTATTAAGTTAAAGTGTATGGAATTTTGATTTTAAGAACTCATTTGCACTTTCAAAGCTTGTAACTTCCAATTTCAATACATGCTCATTATGATATAGCTTAGTTACAAATGCTTCTAACTGTTTGTATGAATCTTCTAACACAAGATGCTTTGATTTCAAGTATTCATGTGCATTATTTAGGTCAGCATGCTTCTTATTTAATGCATCAAACTCATCGAGTCAAGTCATGTGATTTCTATCTATAATAGAATGTTCAACTCTTAGGATATCATGCTCTATTCGTAAAGTAGAAATATTAGTGTTCAAGCTAGTATTCATCTTCTTGAGCTTCCTATATAATAAAAGTTCATTAGGGTTGTTAAGCCTTATGATGTATCCAAAGGCTAACCAAGAGGGGGGTAAATTGGTAGTTTTAAATAATTCTTAAGCAAAAGAATAATCTTTTTGAATATTTAAACCAAACAAGATCAACCCTTTATGTAGAAATGATTAACATAACAAATATGAAAATTTAACCATACAATCAACCGTAGAAAATTAAAGTGTAGAAAAAATGTATAGGAGTAAAAATAGAAAGAATACACCAGATTTTATAGTGGTTCGATCAACTTGACTTACGTCCACTCCCCAGAGCATCTTCTTTAGGTATTATACAAAATAAGGCAGAGAAGCCCTTACAAACTCTTTTCATCGACCCCGGTGAGGCAGAGAACCAAGAATCCTCTTGATTCCTCCTAAAGGAGGTAGTGAACCCCCAACTCCTTTTGCTTCCTCCTGAAGCAGGTATAGAACCTTAATCTTGTGGAGAAGAAGACATCCCTAGAGCCACAAAGGAGTCAAGGATGATGATTAGAGAAGATGACTTGAATCCTTGCTTGGAGCAACCTTTGTGAACACCTCACAAACTCCCCCTCATAAGACACTCTCTCTCTGTCCCAAGCTCTCATTCTCATTCTCTAAGCTCTCTCAGGTCAGGACAATAGCAAAATATTATTTCATAAATAATTGAGAGATTTTAAATAGAAGACCATAAAAATAACCCTAATTTCCAACTTGCCATTAAAGATCAACCAGGATGATTGATACATTGTCCTCTATGATTAGTTTAAAATATGACCAAATCATCCAGCTGATAATTCAGGATGTCCAATAAATAGTAGAAATATAACTGATCATCCTGGATGATGATGAGATTGTCTTGTATGATTAGTTCAAAATATGAATAAATCATCCAACATATAGTTCTGGACGTCCAGTAGATAGTAAAAAATATAACTGATCATCCAGGATAATGTTGCAATTATCCTAAATGATTAGTTTAAAATCAGACATTATCATCTAGGAGATAGCTTAGAATATCCAGGAGATTCAGGAGAAGACTGAGATTTTTCTTACTTATCATCCAGGATGGTCCTCCGATGGTTTAGGAAAATATAATCGATAAATTTAACTTTAGTTACTTTCCTTAATCACCTGATCAATTTAGGCATGATTGATACGAATCATCCCAGACGATCAGGATCATCCTATATGATTAGTATAATTTTGAGAGATTAAAATCTTGCCTAAATGAGTCTAGCGATGGGTTTTTATGATTTAAGTGTATAATCCAAGACGAAGGGAACATTGTCAAGGATTTTTTACTTAAGCAAGTTTACATGACCCAGATGCCCTAATTAGGGTTTCTATTTTTGATTGATCATCCAGGACGATTTGTGATCATCCTGTATTATATAATCAAAAATAGAAAACCTTTAACTTACTAAATTTCTCCCCTGAGTGTGTGTGTGTTGCAAGGTTACTTAGCTTCAGGATCCATCAAGGTACATTTGACTCAATAAAATGTATAAGAAGAATTCAAATAGAAATTACAGACTGACTCAATCCTAGTCTACTGGAACCTGAGCTGATTGACGTTCGAAATGAACTTATGGACCTGAAAGGTCAGTGAGCTGGGTATATGAAATAGATATGCAAGAAAAGAAGTAATTAAGAAATAATAATGTTTGTTATCATCAAATTTAACTAGGCTCCAGTTGATTTTTTATAGGTCATTTATTGACATAATATTGAAGGGCAGTGTAGGTAGAGTTAAGTTGAAGGCTTGAGAAAAATTCATACAAAAGTTCGGAGTGAATAGGGAAGGCGAGGGTCAGAATGAAACTAAGGGTAGTATGAGCAAGTAGATCTAACACTGGATAGGTCAGTGTGCAAGGATTGATAATTTTGAGGATGTAATCCCTATAATTTTATATCTTAGGTAGGCAGCCTGATCTACTACCTCAGTGAAGCGAGGGTCTATGGTTCCCCTCGAGGAGCTTCCAGTCAGCATCCTGGAACATTTTCCACTTGTCATAGAGAAGATTTTGATTGAAAGATAAAATGATTTGAAGGATTTTAAGTGAAGAAAATGGTTTGCACATGCTATTTATAAAGGATCAGGAAGATCATCAAGGATATTCATGGAATCATCTAGGACGATCATGAGTAATAATAACATCTACGACGATTGGTCAAAAAGATAATCCTATTGTCCAGAATAATAGGACATCATCTAGGATGATTAGAAATAGGCGATCATTCCAAGGAGTCAGTTAGTATAATCTTTGACTATAGGGATCATCTAGGATGAACAGGTGGATCATCCAGGATGATTGGCAATAATAGATCATACCGGCTAAATTTAAAATATATAACCATTTTTGTCACATGGATCGTCCAAGATGAATGGGTGGATCATCTAGTACTATCACTAATAATTGAGGAAGAATTCAATCAAATCGTCCAGGATAATGTGGATCATCCGGGATTATCTTAAATAAAAGAGTCATATCAGCCATCAAATGAATGATGAACAGGAAATTCATGATATCATCAAGGATGATAGAAATATTGTCTAGGAAGATGTGAACAAAAGTTTAAAAATGTTGAGGATGGAGAGAGTTAATCAAAAGATGTCCTAAAAGAAAAAAAAATGTAATAAAAATAAGTCAAAACCACAATGAAAAGATGATAAAATAGTAAAAAATGCATAAAATACATTTTTTTTTTCAAATAATACTAGAAAAATAATAATTTTTCCTTGTGATTGGATTTAAAATTAGTAAGAAATGAATTAACATTACAAAAATTAAAAAATTGGTAAAACAACCAATCTTGTTAACCCCAGCTCGGACTCCTTACAAGGTAAAAATCTTTTTGAAAATAGAAATCTAACTTAGAAAATAAATCATACAAGAAAAGTGATATGTTCAAAACTACGTTTCAGAAAAATATCTTATAAAATAATATAGCAACGTAATTTTTCATCATCATGAATTTTAAAAATCAAGTCTTTAAAATTATCAAGTGACACATGAATTCTTCTAAAATATATATGTTTAAAAGAGGAGAAATCTTAATTGCTTGTGGGCTTATTTTGTGCCTCTTGTTAGTTGCTCGATGCACTTTGTGCATCTTTTGATTTTGATAGACTTTGTGTATCTTCCAATTTTTTTGGCTATCATTGTGCCTCTTTTTTTGTTTTTCTTTTTGGGCTCATTTTATCAATCTTGTCATTCTTACGAGCTAGCTCCCTTTCAAAATCTTTAAAGACTCATTTGTAAGAATATCTTCTGGATAAAAGAGAAGAAAAACTCACTCTCTAATATAAAGAGTAAATCATAAACCTGAATCATATTCATATGATAAATGCAATAATTTGTTCAAGAATGTTTTAAAATGATTTAATGAATTCAAATATTAATCATATGAGATAAATTACTGTAAGAAGATAGAAATAATCTCAATTTCAAAGTCCATTTTTTAATTTGAAATAGATTTTTTGCTTCGTAAAAAAAATTACAATGCTAAAGGAGTTAGAGGAAGAGAAAAAATCAATAGTGTTTCTTCCTTTAACTGATTTAGGGATGTCAATCATTATTTACAAATTTTAAAAAACAAAACCAAGGAAAAGAAATCATTCCTACAGTGACTAAAAAACTGAAGGAGAAAATAACATAAAAATGAAACATGAAAAATAATAGCGCATAAAAAAAAAGTAAACATGTAAACACAAACAAAAGAAAGACAAAAAATAGAAGATTCAGAGTTTAGTAAACATTAAGTTCAAGCATTTATATCTATAACACCTAATCTGGTTCTTAAGGTGCTAAAAGGTTTAAATGCCAGAGGTTTAGTAAAGATGTCAGCCAGTTGATTTTCAATTTCTATATGGTGTAGCTCAATATCCCCTTTGGTAACATAGTCCCTAATAAAGTGATGTCTTATGTCAATGTGTTTGGTTCTAGAATATTGGATAGAATTTTCAAAAATATAAATAGCATTAGTGTTATCACAAAGAATTAAGATTGTGCCTACAGGTAATCCTAAATTTAAAATTTATTGCTTTAACCAAAGGACTTGGGCCACACAACTTCCTAATGTTATGTATTCAGCTTCAATAATAAGAAGTACAACTGAGTTTAATTTTCTACTTGACCAGGAGACTAAGGACTATCTTATGAATTGACACATTCTAGAGGTGCTCTTTCAAGGCTCATTAAATCATTGTAATGGACAATAAAGTCGACAACTTGTATTAATGAGCTCATTTTTAGCTCTTCTAGTTAAGAGATGACAAGGCACTTTGTAAGTGTCTTTGGCAGCAATTGTAGCTTCATTCTTGTGGGGGAAACTTGAAGAGAGAGCTTGAAAGGGAGTGAGGAACGAGTGAAGTCTGAGAGGGAGAAGATCCTGTGAGGGGGACTCAAGGGAGTGTGGAGGGGATTCCACACGGTTTCTCCGGCAGGCTTGCATCTTAATACCATCGGATTCAAGGCTTGTCTCGAGGGAAGTTCACCAAAGAAGAAGTTCACTTTGGTGTCAAAAGACCCGGCGACTCCATCGCAACGGGGAAGATGGAAGTGATTTTGTAAGGGCTTCTCCGCCTAGCTGTGGGGGTTAAAGGAGAGACACTTTTTTTAGTGCAATACTTGGAGGGTGCTTCAAAGAAGTGGACGTAGGTCAAGGTTTGACCGAACCACTATAAATCTGGTGTGTTCTTTCTTATTATTTGCTTCCGCATTTAATTTTTGCATCGTTGGTTTTGATTATGGTGAATCTTGTTTTTGGATTTAAGATTGTGTTTGTTTTAAATACTGATTCACCTCTCTATCTCATTATTAGCCTTGGGCCAGTTCTATAGGGCTTAACATCCCTAACGAACTTTCAAAATCAAAACATAAATTAATAAACAAATAGTAAAAAAATTTCAAAATGTGACTCACAGTAGAACACATAAAAATGATAGATTTCAAATGATATAGAAATTCATATTCATCCTTAATCAAGCATAAATGTTTATACACCAAGTCTAGTCCTCAATGTGTTAAAGGTGTCATAGGAAAAGATGTATGACTATTAATCTTTAGAATCTATATTATATAGCTCTATATCTCCCTTGGCTACATGATATCTAATGAAATGATGCCTAATATCTATATAATTAGTGTGGGAGTGTTGGATTGGATTTTTGAAAATATAGATGACACTAATATTGTCACACATAATAGGAATTATGCCTATATGTAGTCCAAGATCTAAGATTTATTGATCTAGCCATAAGATTTGAGCATCACAGTTTCCTATTGAAATGTATTCTGCTTCTGCTGTGAATAGGGCTATCAAATTTTTATTTCTACTAGACCAGGAAACTAATGATTAGCCTATGAATTGACAAGTTTCTAAGGGCCTTTTTTTATCTACCCAATATCCTACAAAGTAAGAGTTTAAATATTATATGCTTTTAAAGGATGAACTACGTTTATGATACAAGATACTTAGGTTTAGGGTGCCTAATAGGCATCTAAGGATTTTCTTATCAGCAATCATATGAAATTTTTAGAATTAGCTTGAAATGTATCATAACTACCTACACTAAATATGATATTAGGTCAATTGGGAATCAAATAGAGAATTGATCCAATTATCCCGCTATATTTCTTCCAATCAATTGATTTTCCGTTGGGATCCTTATCTAATTGAATGGTAGAGATCATGGGAGTATTGATTGCCTTAGCATTATCCATCTCATATTTTTTAAGGATAACTTTGATATATTTTTATTGGCTAAGGAAGGTTCCATTATCCATTTGCTTCACACTAATTCTAAGGAAATATGTAAGCTCTCCCATCATACTCATCTCAAACACCTCACTCATTAATTTTAAAAATTCATCACAAAAATTCTTATTTATGGACCCAAAAAGTATATCATCAATATAAATTTGAATAATGAGATATCTTCTCCTACTTTCTTAAAAAATAGGGTGGTGTTTACACTACCCTTAACAAAGGCTCTATCTAGGAGGAATGTTCATCATCTCTCATACCAAGCTCTAGGTGCTTGCTTGAATCCATATAATACCTTCTTTCATTTGAATATATGATTGGAAAATTAAGAATTTTCAAAAATGGGTAGTTACTCAACATATACATCTTCCTTAAACCACATATTTACAAAGGCATTCTTATTTGATATAACTTGAATCCTCTAAAGCAAGCAAAGGCTAATAGCAATCTAATGGATTTTAACCTAGTCACAAGGGAAAAAAATCTCCTCAAAATCAATTCCTTCAATCTGATTGTACCTCTTAGTTACTAATTTTGCCTCACTCCTAATCATTATACCAAAGTCATTCATTTTATTCTTAAAAACCCACTTACTTCTTACAACACTCTGGTCCTTAGGTCAACTAACTAGTTCTCATACATCATTCCTAATAAATTGGTTTAATTCTTCTTATATAGTTATGATCAAAATTTCGTTGACTAGGGCTTGATCTATAGTTTTTAGTTCTACCATAGAAATAAATGTAGAATGACTAACCTCCTTTTTAAGTCTATAACTAGTTCTAACACTTACATATGGATCTACTAGGATGTGTTCTCTAGGGTGACAATATGAGTATCTCCAATCTCTAGGTAAAGGCCCCTGAGATTCTACTTTATCTCTTGAGTCAATGGATTCTACCCCTTGGGTGACATCTACTTCTTCCTCTTCATTTAACCTAGGCTCAAAATATTTATCTAATTCATCAAATATAATACGGGTAGACTCTTTTACTACTAAGGCCCTCTTATTAAAGATCATATAGGCTTTAGCTATAGATGAATATCCTAAGAAGAGCCATTTATCATATTTGGGATTAAATTTTTTTAGAGTTGATTTTCCATTAATTAGTACAAGTCATCTACAACCAAAGAAATGAGTAAGAAAGGTTAAGTGTCCTACCCTTAAGGAGCTCATAGGATGTCTTATTTAACTTGAATCTAATATTTACCTTATTCAATACATAACAAGCGGTATTTACTACTTGTACCCAAAAATATCAAGTGAGAGAATATTAAGCTAACATAGACCTAGCAGCTTCTACTAAAGTCCTATTCTTTCTTTCAGCTATTTCATTATGTCTAGGGGTCCTAAGGGCAAAAAAGTTATACTCTATCCCTACCTCCTGATAAAAGGATTCAAACTTATCATTTTTTTATTCTCCACCATAATCATTATGAATAGTCATGATCTCACATCCTAATTTCCTCTTTATCCATTTGGAGAAGTATCTAAATTCTTCAAAATATTCTTTCTTTTATGCTAGGAATCTAAACCTGGTGAATCTAAAGTAATCATCAACAATCACAAATCCATATGATTTCTCTCCTAGGCTAGTTGTACTAACGGGTCCAAATAGATCCATAGGAAGAATTTTTTGTGGCCTAGAGATGATGATGTCCTTACTAGAATGAAATGAAGTCATAATTTGCTTTCTTAATTGGTAGTTACCATACTCGTGGTCCTTAGTGATTCTAACTTGGGTATACCTCTAACTAAGTTTATTTGGTTAATCTTCCTAATGGACTTCATGCTTGTATGACATTGTCTCCTATGTTATAGCTAGTAATCATTAATAGTGGTTTTCAAACAAAAAGAATTAGAGTATTCAATACAATTCAAATCAAGCATACAAACATTATTAACTCTTTTTCCTTCTAGAATAAATTTTTCATTCAAACTAATCAGGTATTTTGTGGATAAAAATTTAATGTCAAATCTTTCATCACACAAATGATTAATGCTAAGTTGATTATTTTTTAAACCATCGACATATAAAACATTCTCAATCATAAAATTATTTAAGTTTCTAATTATACCTGAGTCCACCACTTTCCTGGTGATGTTATCTCCCAATGTGACCTTACCTTCGAACCTGGCTCCAACGTGATGAACTTCTTCATATCTCCAGTCATGTGTCTTAAGCATTTCTCGTCCAGGTACCACATGATCTTAATAGGACTTTAGAAGAGAACTTATATAAAATTAATCAATGGTTAGATTTAGGAACTCAATTGAGTTTGGGTTTCACCTTATATTTTAATGAATGACTTGTATGCATGTTATATTATGGTGGAAGTGACTTAGGCCTCCATACTAAATGTGTCATGTGATGTATTTTGCAAGTATGGGCTACGTGACCTAGCATGCCAGAAGAATGACATCTGACCCTAGTGAAATGATTTATTAGTTTATGTTAGGGGTTATTCCTCTTCCTAGGAGTATGTGATGCATGTAGTGATGTGGGATTATACCATTATATCAATGTAGGTTATGTTTTATTAAGTTAAAGTGTATGGAATTTTGATTTTAAGAACTCATTTGCACTTTCAAAGCTTGTAACTTCCAATTTCAATACATGCTCATTATGATATAGCTTAGTTACAAATGCTTCTAACTGTTTGTATGAATCTTCTAACACAAGATGCTTTGATTTCAAGTATTCATGTGCATTATTTAGGTCAGCATGCTTCTTATTTAATGCTTCAAACTCATCGAGTCAAGTCATGTGATTTCTATCTATAATAGAATGTTCAACTCTTAGGATATCATGCTCTATTCGTAAAGTAGAAATATTAGTGTTCAAGCTAGTATTCATCTTCTTGAGCTTCCTATATAATAAAAGTTCATTTGGGTTGTTAAGCCTTATGATGTATCCAAAGGCTAACCAAGAGGGGGGTAAATTGGTAGTTTTAAATAATTCTTAAGCAAAAGAATAATCTTTTTGAATATTTAAACCAAACAAGATCAACCCTTTATGTAGAAATGATTAACATAACAAATATGAAAATTTAACCATACAATCAACCGTAGAAAATTAAAGTGTAGAAAAAATGTATAGGAGTAAAAATAGAAAGAATACACCAGATTTTATAGTGGTTCGATCAACTTGACTTACGTCCACTCCCCAGAGCATCTTCTTTAGGTATTATACGAAATAAGGCAGAGAAGCCCTTACAAACTCTTTTCATCGACCCCGGTGAGGCAGAGAACCAAGAATCCTTTTGATTCCTCCTAAAGGAGGTAGTGAACCCCCAACTCCTTTTGCTTCCTCCTGAAGCAGGTATAGAACCTTAATCTGGTGGAGAAGAAGACCTCCCTAGAGCCACAAAGGAGTCAAGGATGATGATTAGAGAAGATGACTTGAATCCTTGCTTGGAGCAACCTTTGTGAACACCTCACAAACTCCCCCTCATAAGACACTCTCTCTCTGTCCCAAGCTCTCATTCTCATTCTCTAAGCTCTCTCAGGTCAGGACAATAGCAAAATATTATTTCATAAATAATTTAGAGATTTTAAATAGAAGACCATAAAAATAACCCTAATTTCCAACTTGCCATTAAAGATCAACCAGGATGATTGATACATTGTCCTCTATGATTAGTTTAAAATATGACCAAATCATCCAGCTGATAATTCAGGATGTCCAATAAATAGTAGAAATATAACTGATCATCCTGGATGATGATGAGATTGTCTTGTATGATTAGTTCAAAATATGAATAAATCATCCAACATATAGTTCTGGACGTCCAGTAGATAGTAAAAAATATAACTGATCATCCAGGATAATGTTGCAATTATCCTAAATGATTAGTTTAAAATCAGACATTATCATCTAGGAGATAGCTTAGAATATCCAGGAGATTCAGGAGAAGACTGAGATTTTTCTTACTTATCATCCAGGATGGTCCTCCGATGGTTTAGGAAAATATAATCGATAAATTTAACCTTAGTTACTTTCCTTAATCACCTGATCAATTTAGGCATGATTGATACGAATCATCCCAGACGATCAGGATCATCCTATATGATTAGTATAATTTTGAGAGATTAAAATCTTGCCTAAATGAGTCTAGCGATGGGTTTTTATGATTTAAGTGTATAATCCAAGACGAAGGGAACATTGTCAAGGATTTTTTACTTAAGCAAGTTTACATGACCCAGATGCCCTAATTAGGGTTTTTATTTTTGATTGATCATCCAGGACGATTTGTGATCATCCTGTATTATATAATCAAAAATAGAAAACCTTTAACTTACTAAATTTCTCCCCTGAGTGTGTGTGCGTGTTGCAAGGCTACTTAGCTTCAGGATCCATCAAGGTACATTTGACTCAATAAAATGTATAAGAAGAATTCAAATAGAAATTACAGACTGACTCAATCCTAGTCTACTGGAACCTGAGCTGATTGACGTTCGAAATGAACTTATGGACCTGAAAGGTCAGTGAGCTGGGTATATGAAATAGATATGCAAGAAAAGAAGTAATTAAGAAATAATAATGTTTGTTATCATCAAATTTAACTAGGCTCCAGTTGATTTTTTATAGGTCATTTATTGACATAATATTGAAGGGCAGTGTAGGTAGAGTTAAGTTGAAGGCTTGAGAAAAATTCATACAAAAGTTCGGAGTGAATAGGGAAGGCGAGGGTCAGAATGAAACTAAGGATAGTATGAGCAAGTAGATCTAACACTGGATAGGTCAGTGTGCAAGGATTGATAATTTTGAGGATGTAATCCCTATAATTTTATATCTTAGGTAGGCAGCCTGATCTGCTACCTCAGTGAAGCGAGGGTCTATGGTTCCCCTCGAGGAGCTTCCAGTCAGCATCCTGGAACATTTTCCACTAGTCATAGAGAAGATTTTGATTGAAAGATAAAATGATTTGAAGGATTTTAAGTGAAGAAAATGGTTTGCACATGCTATTTATAAAGGATCAGGAAGATCATCAAGGATATTCATGGAATCATCTAGGACGATCATGAGTAATAATAACATCTACGACGATTGGTCAAAACGATAATCCTATTGTCCAGAATAATAGGACATCATCTAGGATGATTAGAAATAGGCGATCATCCCAAGGAGTCAGTTAGTATAATCTTTGACTATAGGGATCATCTAGGATGAACAGGTGGATCATCCAGGATGATTGGCAATAACGGATCATACCGGCTAAATTTAAAATATATAACCATTTTTGTCACATGGATCGTCCAAGATGAATGGGTGGATCATCTAGTACTATCACTAATAATTGAGGAAGAATTCAATCAAATCGTCCAGGATAATGTGGATCATCCGGGATGATCTTAAATAAAAGAGTCATATCAGCCATCAAATGAATGATGAACAGGAAATTCATGATATCATCAAGGATGATAGAAATATTGTCTAGGAAGATGTGAACAAAAGTTTAAAAATGTTGAGGATGGAGAGAGTTAATCAAAAGATGTCCTAAAAGAAAAAAAATGTAATAAAAATAAGTCAAAACCACAATGAAAAGATGATAAAATAGTAAAAAATGCATAAAATACATTTTTTTTTTCAAATAATACTAAAAAAATAATAATTTTTCCTTGTGATTGGATTTAAAATTAGTAAGAAATGAATTAACATTACAAAAATTAAAAAATTGGTAAAACAACCAATCTTGTTAACCCCAGCTCGGACTCCTTACAAGGTAAAAATCTTTTTGAAAATAGAAATCTAACTTAGAAAATAAATCATACAAGAAAAGTGATATGTTCAAAACTACGTTTCAGAAAAATATCTTATAAAATAATATAGCAACGTAATTTTTCATCATCATGAATTTTAAAAATCAAGTCTTTAAAATTATCAAGTGACACATGAATTCTTCTAAAATATATATGTTTAAAAGAGGAGAAATCTTAATTGCTTGTGGGCTTATTTTGTGCCTCTTGTTAGTTGCTCGATGCACTTTGTGCATCTTTTGATTTTGATAGACTTTGTGTATCTTCCAATTTTTTTGGCTATCATTGTGCCTCTTTTTTTGTTTTTCTTTTATGGCTCATTTTATCAATCTTGTCATTCTTACGAGCTAGCTCCCTTTCAAAATCTTTAAAGACTCATTTGTAAGAATATCTTCTGGATAAAAGAGAAGAAAAACACACTCTCTAATATAAAGAGTAAATCATAAACCTGAATCATATTCATATGATAAATGCAATAATTTGTTCAAGAAAGTTTTACAATGATTTAATGAATTCGAATATTAATCATATGAGATAAATTACTGTAAGAAGATAGAAATAATCTCAATTTCAAAGTCCATTTTTTAATTTGAAATAGATTTTTTGCTTCGTAAAAAAATTACAATGCTAAAGGAGTTAGAGGAAGAGAAAAAATCAATAGTGTTTCTTCCTTTAACTGATTTAGGGATGTCAATCATTATTTACAAATTTTAAAAAACAAAACCAAGGAAAAGAAATCATTCCTACAGTGACTAAAAAACTGAAGGAGAAAATAACATAAAAATGAAACATGAAAAATAATAGCGCATAAAAAAAAAGGTAAACATGTAAACACAAACAAAAGAAAGACAAAAAATAGAAGATTCAGAGTTTAGTAAACATTAAGTTCAAGCATTTATATCTATAACACCTAATCTGGTTCTTAAGGTGCTAAAAGGTTTAAATGCCAGAGGTTTAGTAAAGATGTCAGCCAGTTGATTTTCAATTTCTATATGGTGTAGCTCAATATCCCCTTTGGTAACATAGTCCCTAATAAAGTGATGCCTTATGTCAATGTGTTTGGTTCTAGAATATTGGATAGAATTTTCAAAAATATAAATAGCATTAGTGTTATCACAAAGAATTAACATTGTGCCTACAGGTAATCCTAAATTTAAAATTTATTGCTTTAACCAAAGGACTTGGGCCACACAACTTCCTAATGTTATGTATTCAGCTTCAATAATAAGAAGTACAACTGAGTTTAATTTTCTACTTGACCAGGAGACTAAGGACTATCTTATGAATTGACACATTCTAGAGGTGCTCTTTCTATCCACCCTACACTCTACAAACTCTGAATCAGAATATCCTATGATCTAAAAAGAAGTGTTATGCCTTGGATACCAAATTCCTAAGTTTTATATTCCTAAGAGATATCTAAAGATTGTCTTAACTGCACTCAGGTGGGACTTCTTTAGATCATCTTGAAACTCAGCACAAAGACACACACTAAACATTATATCAAGCCTGCTAGTAGTCAAGTAAAGGAGCGATCCAATTATTCCTCTATATTTCTTTTAATCAATTCATTTTTTTATTTGAGTCTTTATCTAGTTATACACTGGAGCTTATGGGAGTGTTTGTTGGATTGGCTTTATCCATTTCATATTTCTTCAAGATTTCTTTAATGTATTTGATTGATTAAGAAAATTTTTATCATCCATTTTCCTTATGCTAAATCCTAAAAAGTACGATAATTCTTCATCATACTCATCTTAAATTCCTTATTATTTTAGAAAAATTATTACATTAATTTTTATCAGAATATCAAAAAAATATATCATCAACATAGATCAGGATAATGAGTAGTTCATCTCCTATTTTTTTCAAAAAAAGGGTGGTGTCTATGCTCCCCTTAAAAAACTCCCTTTCTAGTAAGAATGTGTTAAGCCTCTCATATCATACATTGGGTTCCTATTTTAATCCATACAAAGCCTTTTTTTTAATTTGAAAACATGATTTAGAAATTGGGTACTCTTAAAACCTGGGGGTTGCTCTACAAATACATCCTCTTTTATTATCCCATTTAAAAGGCATTCTTGACATCCATTTTGAAAAGGTTAAATCCCTTATAACAGGTAAAGGATAGTTGCACTCTAATAGCTTCCAATCTAGCTTTGGGGCAAAAGTTTTCTCAAAATAAATCCCTTCAATTTAATTATACCCCTTAGCCACAAATATTATCTTATTCCTAACCACCACACCAGAATAATTCATTTTATTCTTAAGGATCTATTTGGTTCCTATTATACTTTAGTCCTTAGGTTGTTCTACTAGCTCGAAGACGTCATTCCTAACAAATTGATTTAGTTCCACTTGTATAGCTAGGATCCAGAATTCATCATAAAGGGCTTGATTGATATTGGTGGGTTCATTCATTGAGATGAAGGCAAAGTGGTTAACATCTTTTCTAAGTCCATGTCTAGTTCTAACACCTTCAGAAGGATCTCCTAAGATAAATTATTTAGGACGACTCAAAGAATATCTCCAATCTCTAGGAAAAGTGTTTTGAGGTTCTATCCTTTAAACCATATTTATAGTTTCTACTCCTTGGGTAATCTCACATACTTCATCTTCTTCCTAAAACCTAGATTTCTTAGAATTAGATTCATCAAACACTACATGAGTAGTCTCCTTAACCACAAATGTCCTCTTATTAAACACTCTATAGGATATCCCTACACTTGAATAGCCTAAGAACATTCCATCAGATTTTTGGTCAAAGTTTTCTAAGAGTGATTTCACATTATTCAGAATGAAAACTTTACAACCAAAGACATGGAGGTGAGAAAGTTTGGGTGTCCAACCTTTTAATGATCTCATAGGGTTTCTTAATCAGTTTGGATCTAACATTCACCCTATTCAACACATAACTTGTTACATTCACTGCTTCCACCCAAAACTATTTTGGAAGTGAATACTAAATAAGCATGGCACTGGCGGCTTCCACTATGGTCATTTTCTTCCTTTCAACTACTCCGTTATGTTGAGGGGTCATATGAGTTGAGATGTTGTAACTAATCCAATGCTCCTCATAGAAAGTTTTAAATATTTCATTTTCAAACTCTCCACCATGGTCACTATGAATGGTCAAGATATCACAACCTAGTTTTTTCAGATTCTAAGTGGAGAATGATTAAAATTCATCAAATAACTCACTTTTATGTGATAAGAATCTAGTCCAAGTGAACCTCTAGTAGTCATCGACTATTACAAATCTAAATACCTTTCCCCCTAAGCTTGTAGTGTTAATGGGTCCAAATAATCCATGTGAAGGGCTTCTGAATGTTTAGAGGTGCTAATGTTCTTAATGAAATGGCAAGAGGATTTAACATTTTTCTCTAATTTACAGGCATTACATAGGTGGTCCTTAGTGAACTCAAGCTTGGGGATTTCGCTCATTAAGTCTTTTTAGGTTACATTTCTAAGTATTTTCATGCTAGCATGACACAACCTCCTATACCATAATTAAGGCTCATCAATAATAGTTTTCAGGCAAAGGGTGTTATTAAAAATAATAGAATTTAAATCTAGCATCTAAACATTATTCAATATTTATCCATACAGCACATTTTTTCCATTCAGACTTATGATGCAGCTAGTAGTTAGAAATTTAATTATGTAGCCCTTGTCACACAGTTGTCTTATGCTTAGCATATTATATTTTAAGACACTAACAAGTAAAATATTTTCAATCAAAAGGTTCTTGGAGTTCGATTATATTTGTGCCCACGACTTTCCTATGGGTGTTGTCTCCAAGAGTGACCTTGCCTTCAACCTTGGCCTCCAGTGAAATGAATTGATTAGCATCTACAATCATATGGCTTGAGTATGCACTGTTTAGGTGCCACATTTTCTCACAAGGTCTTGGGTGAGAGCACACCTAAAAGATCATCAAATGTTAGATTTAGGAACCTAAATATGTTTGGGTCCCTTCTTATGAAGAGAAGAATGCAATGAATGTTTATTATGTTGTGTATCATGCAATTTGAGTCTCCACACCCAATGTGTACTATAGTGAACAATGCAGGTGTGGGAGATATATCCTAACATGCCACATGAAAAATATCTAACGCTAGGAAAAGGGTTTACTAGTCTACTTGAGTTATAGTGCATCTTCATAGGTTTGAATGATGCATGCTGATCTGATTGATTATAAAACTCAAGCATTATGGGTGTTTTCATATTTTCTTTGAAGGTAGTTAATTTTGCTTCTAAAAACTTATTTGTATTTTCAAGAATTAAAATTTTGATTTTTAAATCATGCTCACTATTATCTAACTCAGTTACAAGAGTGTCTAAGTCCTTATATATAGTTTCTAGCTCAACATGTAAACTTTTTAGAGAATCATGCTCATCAGTCAATTCAAATACTTTTTGTACAAAACATCAAATTCATCTAATAATATCATGTGATTTCTATCAAGTGTAGAATGATCTTTAATCAAAATGTCATGCTCTTTTTGTAAGTGCTAAAATTCCAATTTCATGCTAGCATATATTTTTTAAGCTTTCTATAAGATGAATTAATCTTCTTAGAAACATCAAGTAATTATTTTTACCTTAGTTCACATACCTTGGTCAAAGTGACCAAGACGATCATCATCCATCAAACACAAGTTTGTTATCTCCTCTTCAGCTTTAGTTTTAGAGGAGTCAAATGCAAAATCCTCCCGAAAAGCCTTTAGGTTCTTAGCTTGCCCTTATTGAACTTGGGTTTCTCCTCACCCTTCTCCTTACTTGCGTAAGCCTTAAGTATAAAGCAATCAGCTTTTACATGACCTTGATTCCTGCATTTAAAATAGATCACATTAGTAGAACCTTTAAAATTCTTGTTATTCTTACCTTTATTTCATTTATGATGGTGTTTTTGTTTCTTTCTCAAAAAGCTTTTGAATTACTTTGTAATTAAGGTAATATCATCATTCTCAGAAAATGAAGTATCAGTGTCAGAATCATCACCCTTTAAGGCTACAATTTTGTCCTTCTTTGGTAAACTCCTTTTTCATAAGCAAAGAGTGATCCAAGTAAGTTATCTATAGAATAAACATTTAAATCTTTAGATTCAATTATTATAGTAATCTTAGCACCAATACAAGAAGGTAACCATCTCAAAACTTCATTAATGTTCTCATAATTTGTTAGCTCTCTTCCTAAGGCATCCAGGAATGTAACTATTTGAGAAAATCTTGTGAACATCTCATAAATTGACTCACTACATTTCATGCAAAAACGTTCATAGTCATGAAGTAAAATATTTAATCTAGATTGCTTAACTTCACTTGTGCCTTCATAAGAAATGCAAAATCTATCACAAATTTCTTTACCAATTGCATAAGTTGAGACACGCATGTAATCTTTAGATTTTAATGCACAAAAAATAGTTTAAACATTTAGTATTAAGTTGTGCTAGATCTCTATCATCAAAAGTCCATTCTGTAAAGGGAAGTTTAGTTTTTATCCCATCAACAAGTTTAAATGGTGTAGAATATCCATCTTTAACAAGCTTCCACATGCGATAATCAATTGATTGTAAAAATGTTGACATGTGAGTTTTCTAAATATCAAATGGTACGTTATCAAATTAGGGTGGTCGAGTAATAGGATATCCTTTCACCATGTTTTGGTTACCAAAATTATCCTTGGATTTTAATTCAAAGTTTTAAAAAACTTGATATTTTGAATCCTACTTTGATACCACTTGAATGTTTGTTAGGGTTGTTAAGCCCTTATGAACTAGCTTAAGACTAACGAGGAGGGAAGGGGTGAATTTATAGTTTTAAATAATTCTTAAGCAAATAGAAGAATCTTTTTCAATATTTTAAAATAACCAAGATCAGCCCCTGATGCAAAAGTGATTAACATAACAAATCAGATATTTTAACCATACGATCAACCATAGAAAATTAAAGTGTGGAAAATAAAGTGCAAGAGTAAAAATAGAAAAACACACCAGATTTTATAGTGGTTCAGTTAACTTAACCTACATCCACTCCCTGGATCCTGTCCTCTAGGTATTACACTAAAATTATATTATATCTCTTTTTGCTCCCACAATAAGATGGTAAAGCCCTTACAAACTTTTTTCACTGACCTCAGTGAGGCAGAGAACCTAGACTCCTTTTTCTTCCTCCTAAAGTAGGCAGAGAACCACCAACTCCTTCTGCTTCCTCCTAAAGAAGGTAGAGAACCTTTATCTAGTGCAGACGAAGACCTCCCTAGAGCCACCAAAGACTCAAGGATGACGATTGGAGAAGATGAGTTAAATCCTTACTTGGAGTAACCTTTGTGAACACCTCACAAACTCTCTCTCACAATCTCTCTCTCTCTCTCTCTCTCTCTCTCTCTCTCTCTCTCTCTCTCTCTCTCTCTCTCTCTCTCTCTCTCTCTCTCACTCTCTCTCTCTCTCTCTCTCAATCTCTCCTTCTCCTTCTCTAAGCTCTCTCTGATCAAGACAACATCAAAAGATTATTTCATCAATAATTGAGGGAGTTTAAATAAAAGACCATAAAAATAGCCCTAATTTTCAACTTATCATCGAAGATCGTATAAGATAATCGACAGATCATCCTGTACGATTATTTCAAAATATGACCAGATCATCCAGTAGATAATTCGGGATGTCCAACATATAGTAGAAATATAACTGATCGTCTATGATGTGATGACATTGTCCCATACGATTAGTTCAAAATATGTCCAAATCATCCAGTAGATAGTTCGGGACGTCCAACAGATAGTAAAAAATATAATTGATCATCCAAGATGATGATACGATCTCATTGTATGATTAGTTTAAAATCAGACAATATCATCTAGCATACAGTTTAATACATTTAGGAGATTCAGTAGAAGACTAAGGTTTTTCTTACTAATAATCCACAATGATCCTGTGATCATCCAGGATGATATGATCAATTAATTTAACCTTAATTACTTTCTTTAATCACCTAATTAATTTAGTCATGACTAATACAAATCATCTAGGATAATCAAGATCGTCCTGTACGATTAGTATAATTTTGAGAGTTTAAAATCTTGCTTAAAGGAGTATGTCGGCTAGTTTTTATGATTTGAGTGTATCGTCCAAGATGATGGAAATATCATCTAGGATGATTTTCTTAAGCAAGTTTACATGACATATATGCCATAAATAGGATTTCTATTTTTAACTAATCATCAAGGATGATTTGAGATCATCATGTACGATATGATCAAAAATAGAAAATCTCTAACTCACCAAAATTCTCCCCCTCAGTGTGTATGTGCAAGGTTACTTAGCTTCAGGATCTATCAAGGTACATTTGACTCAGAAAAGGTTAAAAGATGCATTCGAATAGAAATTACAAACTGACTCAATCCTAGTCTACTAGAACATGAGTTGATTGATGTTCCAAGTGAACTTGTGGACCTAAAAGGTTGGTGAGCTGGGCACATAAAAGATATATACAATAAAATCAATAATTGAGAAATAATAATGTTTTTTATCATCAAAATCACAGTACTTGGGTCCAGATTTGGAACATATGAATTGTGAATTTTTCAGATAAAATAAAAAGTTCATCAAAGGATAGCTGATATACCTCATAATATTATGACTGATTGAGACTATTATTAGCCAAAAGATACAGATTAGATACCACTTCCTTTACTTCAGATTATGATGATTCTAAGGCAGAGTCAGCCCAAAAAGCCTTATATATTCATTATTTCCCCTTTTAAGACTTTTCCTTCTCTTCACCCTTCTCCTTGATTTGGTGAGTTTTCAAATTGGGGCAGTCAATTCATAAGTGGATTGGTTTCTTGCATTCAAAACAAATTATATCAAATAACACTTAAATTTTTTTTACTACTTTTACTTTTGCACCATTGTTGATGATGCTTCTCCTCTTTTTTCGAAATGTGTTTTAATTATTGAGTCATCAGTGGAATGTCTTCATCCTCCTCAGCTACGTAGCCATCGTTAGATTCTTTAACTTTTAAATCCATAATTTTCTCCTTTTTCTTGTCACCCACATCAAGTAATCACTAACTCACACCTTACTCGTAGGAAATGTGTGAGCCAAGTAAATTATTAAGATCTTTAGATTTAGAAATTGTAATTACCTTAGTATCATAAGCACTAGGTAGGCAATGTAGTGCTTTGCTAACCTTTTTAGAATTGGATAGTTCTCTACATAAAGCATGTAAGGATGTCATTATTTGAGTGAATCTAGTGTACATTTTAGAAATTGTCTCACTAGGTTTCATGCAAAATAGTTCATAATCATGTAATAAAATGTTCAACCAAGATTATTTGAATTCACTAGTACCATTATAGGTGATGCACAATATATCCCATATCTACTTCCCCATAGTACATGTAGACACTCTCATGTAATCCTCAGACTTTAATGCATAGAAAAAATAATTCAAGCATTTTGCTTTTAGTCTAGCAAGCTCTCTATCCACATTACTCCCTTCAGTAAATGGGACACAAGTTTTGACTCCATTAATTATATGTGATGGAAGTGAATAATTTGTTTGAATTAAATGTCAATTTCTAAAACAAATAGATATCAAAAATGCAAACATACATATATTTTTGAAATTAAATGGAATATTTTTAAATAGAGGTGGACGGGTTTATAGAATAACCCTCTACTATATTTCTATTACTAAAATGCACCATAAGATCTTCACTTAGGGATTTTAAAATTGTGAATGCCAAGACCTTCTCTAATACCATTGAAAGTTCGAGGGAGGTTGTAAGACCTCATTGAACTATCCTTAGGCGCAACAAGAGGAGGAGGCTGAAATGGTTATTTTAAAAAAAAAATCAAAAAGCCTTATTTTTTTATTTTGACCAATATCAAAATTTATGAATAAATCTAGTCGAGTGACTAACATAAGTGGAAGCAAATTAAAAACTTTATTTTCATTTTTAAAGTTTTGTAACATAAATAAATCAAGGGAAATATATATTATTTTTTTTATTTTTTGTTCTAAAACAAATTAAATCTAACCAAGAAAAATTAGTAATTTAATTATGATTTGTAATAAAATTTAAATTCATGTAAGAAATTGGAAATATATAAATAAAGGAGAAAAAAAATCTAAAAAAAAATACACTAGAATTTTATAGTGGTTCGATAAACCTTGACCTACATCCACTCCCCGGAGTTTTCCTCTCTAGGTATTGCACTGAAACTATAGTGACCACTCATTTAGCCTTCACAGCAAGATAGAGAAGACCTTACAAAACATTTCTACCAAACCTGGTGTGGCAAATAACTGAAAGCTACCTCACCCTCTTGGTGATAATAACAAACCGTTGAAATATTTCTTACCATCCTCATGATGGCAGGGAACCTTCAATCCTTATTCACCCTCCTAATGAAGGAAGAGAACCCACAACACTTGATCTTGGAGCTTCTCTCCCAAGAGAACCTCCAAGAACTCACCAAGGCCACTGAAGAAATAAAGGTGCAAGCTTACCTAAAGCAATCGGGTGAAAACTCCTCACACTCCTCCCTCATGCACAACCTCAAATTCTCGCTCTCCAAGCCCAAGAGCTCTCTCATAAATTATTCCTCATAGTTCCTTCAATAGCTAACATTTTTTTTTCAGAGACAAGTTTGAATTGCTTAAGTACAAGGCTTCAAAAATTTTTAAGTTTCTAATTCAGCCAACACTATTCATACTATATGATTAGTTCAAAACAAGGGTTCATCTAATACGATGGAATAGTCACTCAGATAAACTGTTCAATTTTTATGTACTTATCATATTGAAATTACTGGATGGACAAGATGGGGGTGAATTGTGAAAGATTTATAGCAATAAATAAAACCTAAACAGAAGTTCTAATATTTTTGATATTTTTAAGGTTTTAACATGAAAATAAAGTGCAACACGGAATCTTGTTCAATCACAATATTTCACCAAGCAAATATACTGAAAATGAAAAATGCACGCAAAAATAAAATGATAAGGAAAAAACACACCGGATTTTTATAGTGGTTTGATCAAACCATGACCTACGTCCACTCCCCGGAGTCCTCCACTCCGGTAATTTCACTACAAGCAATAGCTCTCCTTTTGCCCCCCTTGGTAAGGCGGAGAAGGCCTTACAATACTCCCTTTCACCAACCCAGTGTGGCAGAGTGCCAAACTCTATTTTCACCCTCCTAGCGATGGCAGAGAACCTTCTCATTTTCTTACCTCCTGGAGAAGGCAAAGTACCTCGAGGTCACAGATGTAGAAGAGCCTTCCCCTTGGAGATCCTCTCACAAATTCTTCTAGGGCCACAGGAGGAGCAAGATGCAGCAAGTTCGGAGTAACCATGTGTGTGAGAAAATAAAATGATCTAACTAACTTTATTTTTATTTATTATTTAAATATAATTCTTTTATGTAAATATTTAATTTAATAGAATATATTAGAATCTATATTGTATAATAGATCTATATTATTTAAATAGAGAAAAAAAAGGAGAGAGAGATAGATTTTTAAAATAATTTTTAAAATAAAATATATCCTATTTTATTTATGGAAAGTAATTTGTTTTATTTATATTTTTGAAAATTCTCTTTCAATTGAATCCATGTAGTTGGATATTAGACTGCCTCGAAAGACAGACGGATATCCTTCTATCGATTCCCAAAGAAAGAAAACAAACAATTCGCTTTCCTAATCGGGTATGATGTTGGGAGTATACAAATCACCCGAAAGGATGATCAGTATCTTCCCTACTTACCTGATTAGATCAACAAATCGTTGATTCCTTCCTAAAATCAAGTATACATACGATATTTGATTTACTCGTGAAAGTAAATCAGATATCTATCTATTTCTTGATTGTAAGAAATGGATCTAAATAAAATTATAGATAAAGAAGGGTTTTCTATTTAAAAATAAGAATTTTATCTTCTTACATGATTTGCTTTATTTATATTTAGGATATATTTCTCCCAATTAAACCTACATAGTCGGGTATTATACTGCCCTGAAAGACAGACTAATACCCTTCTATTGATTTTAAAGGGAGAAGTAGTACAACTTATTCTCCTGATCAGGTATAGTATAGAGAATATTCAAATCATCCTGAAGGGATGATGAGTATATTCTCTAATCGACCTGATTAGATTAACAAATTGTAAGTTCATTTCTATAATTAAATATAGAAGATATTTGATTTGTTAGTATAAACAAATCAACTATCTATCTATTCATTAATTATATAAATAACTCCTAAATGTGAATAAAGCCTAATCTACTTCCATAGATCTTTCCCCTACCTCAGAAAAGAACTTAGGTAGGGTTTAGATTATTCTGGGATCTAGACTTCCTACAGGGGCAAGCCCCTGTAGTTAATTACATCTCCTAAAAGAACACTCTCAATTTAAATGAAGACTAATTGATTCCAAAATTATATATAAATTTAATTAAATATTTGGGCTAATTTAAATTTCCACGATAAGGCTTTAGATTATAAAGTTGAATTTAGAAGAGTTAGAATTGATTAGAGGAGGAATGTGCAGAGAGAAGTGTATACGATCTGGACTTACCACCTGCCTAGAGTGGGCTGCCAGCTAACAATCCTAATCACAACAATTCGCTAATGATGCAAGAGTTAAGGTAGCTCTATCCTAGGAATCAAGGAGTTTATTAAAGAATAAATGCAGGGAGATATGCTTACAAAAAAATCAAAAAATCTACTCGTATGTGAATGATGTATGAAGCAAATTATATATGAAAGAGCTGATTTTATTAATATAATTTTCATCGGTTACACCCCAGAATTTGCAGTAAAGTAATGGTGGCCAGGACCCACCGACAACAAACCTGGGTTCTAAGCCTACGAGAAAAATAAAATTAAGTATAACTGCTTATGGCCTTCAGGCTCCAGGTCTTCTATGGAATTCCAAAAAGGAACATCCTTCTGAAGGAGGACATTACTTTTTGGAGCCCCATTTGTATATTTATGAGCTGTTATCTTTAATTCTTTTACAGACTCCAGACGCTGTATAGAATCAATCTATATACAACAATTCTAAGAAATGAAAAGCAGTACATCATATCCTAAAAACATTCTACTGTTGCAGTAATATAAAAGACGGGAAATAAAGCAGTTATATAATGATGCATGTTATGAGTGCGTTGTGTACAGTTATAAATGCAGGAAAGTAAAGACAGAAAAGTAAGTACACGATCCTCACTTTGTTCACTCCGCTCTCTGGTGTACAGACAGAAAAATAAATATGCTATGTTATGCAGTACAGAAAAGTAAGCAATCACACATAGGTGCCCTCTAGGCAAGACACCCGCAAGCAAAACAAAACAAACCATCGGCCTAACTTAGGCTAGAGTTGGTTGTCCTAACAAGCATCTAAGTGTGTGAAGAAAGCTGTGTGGCTTGGATAGGTCCTAATGGATTTATTTGTTTAAATTTCATGTATTATTAAAATTGATTTATTACAGGCCGAGGGAGTTTGATTAAAGTTTAAATAAGATGAATTAATGAATTTTTAAATTATTCCAATTTTAAATGTTAAAGTTTATTAATTTAGATTATAAAGAATTTATAGATTGATAATTCCCTAAGTGCATGAAATCATCAATTTATAAATTCTAGGACTTCCAAAATAAATACCCGCCTTAGACAGAAGGTATGTATTCATTTCGAGAGTCCCCAAAATTTATTAAAGAGAGAGAAAGGGACCTTACAAATGTAATACAACGTGCCCTCCCGAAGGAATTTAGCACATCGTATAAGGTCGGTGGTTTATTATTCTTTATTTGAAGATCTCCAAATCTAAATGTGTTAGTGCCTTCCTGAAAGGAATCATGCACAACACATAAAAGATCTCTTTGTTATTTAAGTGTTTTAAGAGTCTTTAAAAGTCAAAATGCCCAAAGTCCTCCAAAAGGAATCAAACTATAGGCATAGAAGACCCGAATTCATTTAATCTAAATCAATTATCAAATTTGATTGATTAAGATAAATCTTACTCAATCAAATTATCTAATTAATTTAAGTTAAAGGAATATAGAATTTAATTGAATAATTAATAGATTTTAATTAATAGAATTTAGAAATTATTAAGAATCAAAGGTTTATTAAATTATTAAGGATTTGAAATTGATTTAGAGACTTGATTTTTAACGATTGGTTAGATACCACCTTTGTTTCACACCGAGGCCGTGAAGTTTATTTCACCTTCCTTGGGGCTAAGCTAATAGCCTCATAGGCCTGGGTTACCCAGTGGTACCCGGTATAGTTAAGTAGCTTAAGTTAGTTAAGAATTAAGAGTTAATGAATTTTATTAGAAATGTGTTGGATTACTAATTTTTAGAAGTTGATTAGTCATTTTTAGAGTTTTAGAACAATTCTTGAATTTTTAGAAATTATTGGATTATTTTAGTCAATTAATTAAGGGATCAAAAGTTTACTTTTTATTTAAGGTTAAATTATAGAAAGTTAATATTTTATTAAAATATTAGACCTTAAGACGATCAATTAGAAGGTAAGCTTGCTGAAATTGGATTTTTCTGGATTTAGTTATGAAGGTTTGAAGTTTTGAACCAATTTTAACCTATAGTTGACCATTTTGTTGACTTTTTGAATTTAAAAGTTTTCTGGAATTTTTATATTTTTAATAAATATTATGCCTTATTATGAGTTGAATGCAATTAAGTTTGGTCAATTTAGATTTTTCTTGAATTAGTTATGGATTTTCAAAGTTTAGACTATTTAATGAATTTTTGGAATTGTTTAATTAAGGCCCTTTTTTATGATTTTGCTCCAAATGGATTCCAAACCTCTTGAAATCAGCTCCAAAGGTCAGGGATGACCTAAGGAGGGATTTCCAAGTGCTTGGGAATTTATTGGAATTTTTAATTATTATTAATTAATTAAATCAATTAAATATTAGATTTTACTTAAAATTAAATTAAGCTTTAATTTACTGTCAAATTAATTTGGTTTTAATTTTCATTAGTTAAGGATTTGATTATGGTCAGTTAGAGGTATTATTTATATTTTTTTATATTTAAAATAGATTTATTACATTTTTTTAGAAGTTTTGAAAGTTTAATTAGGAGTTGATTTAGTTTAATGAGATTTAGGCCTTGAGTTTTAATTTTGAATGATTGTAAGCTTGTTTTATGATTGATTGGGGTTGATTATGAACGACTTGTCTTTTTTAGGAATTATATTTGATTTATTTAGAGTTTGTTAAAACAAAAGAGAAACAAAACCTTAAATCTACTAGTTGTTTGATATCTATTAATGCCAAATTAATGTATATTTGATTAAAGGGTACATGACACTAGTTTTCTAAGTTCAAGTTTCATCCCAAAAGGAATGGTGTGTAGTTCACCTAGATTTGTCTAAGTTAGCTAAGACATTATCCTTAATTATTTTCCTTAATGTCAATAGGTTGTAGGATTGCAAATCATGTTTCTAACCCTTTAACACTAAATTACAAGCACAACATAACAATCATGAACAAAATAGAAGTGAACCTAATATTCTATGGAGGGATTTTATAATAAATTACTTCAATCATAGGTTAGATGATAACCTATAGACTCAAACAATTTATTATATAAAGGAATAGATATATGAAATTGGATTAAGTTTATTAGAGATATATGTAAATATATCCTAATTGAAGTTAATCCAATTCCATAGTGTGATCATATATATTTTGTTGATTCTTTAAGATAGATTAACATTCCTTTGAAAGTAAAATTTAATTAAGCTATATATGATCATGGATCTAAACTTAATTTCAGTGAAAGGATGACTTCACATTGTCTCCATAGAACTCTAATAGGCTATGATTGAAATGATTATAAGGTTTGCAATGACTTTCTAAATGTTTAATACAAATATTGCATTATACATTTAAAAATTCATATATAATTAGGATTAAACTCTAAAAAGAAATTCCCCAAAATCAGATAGAATACATTACACCCCAAATAATATGCCATTTAAACTGAAAGTTAATTAGACATTTATTTAAAAAGTAATTTTAGAAAATATGAAAATATTTATAGTTTAAATTATTGAAGATATATCGGGAATTAAATTATGATTTTATTTTTATTTGATAGATAATTTTATTCTGAAAAGAATGAGTGGTTATGCTAAAAAAATGGTTGAGTATTTTATTTAATATGATTTTTAGAAGTTTAAAAGGGTAAAAATATTTTTTAAATTAAACTTTTATTAATTTAAAATAATAGGCATCGGTGCGCCGCGTTCAACACATGGCGGGATCCGTCTCACCCACGCGTCAGAGCGTGGTTAATCACTTAACCACATCAGCTATCGGTCTGAGCCGCCGGATCTATGCGGGTCTCGATTTGACGGTAGAGATTAAATCCCTCAACTAGTCTCGGTCAAGGGAGATCAGACGGCGTACAAGAGATCCCACGGTTCTGAATTAACGAGCGGGATTGAATCCGTGGTTCTTGATCTCGATTAAGAGATCAGACGGTCTCGATTCGATCCCGCTGTTTGGAACGAATGAACCAGATTGAATCTGGATGAACCGTTTCACCCACGGTTAAAATGGACTGAACCGAGAGAAACGGGCGATCGAGTCTCGCCCGTTGAGATCAAATAGATGAGATCAACGGGCGTGATTTCATCTTCTTCACATAGACACCGTAAACCCTAAACTTAAGAAAAGGGTTTGAAACTTCGTTTAGAGATATTTAAATGGCATAATCCCCGAGATTTTGATGACAGTCACAAATTTAAAGATTGGGGAATAGTTTTTAGAGCTTGAGATGAATTCCTTAAAAGCCTATTTAGAGACCAAAATATTATCTAGGGTTTAGGATTTATCTCCGAAGGATGGATCGAATGATTTGATTTTTTTCATGGTTGAATTTGTATATTGCCCACGTGTTGATCTCCTTTAGGCTTCGAGCTACGAGAAGGCTTCTACACGGAGTAGGGATTACTTGGACGGAGCTAGCTCTCGGTTAACCACGGATCTCATCTCCGATAGCTTAGGAACGTTGGGGATCGATAGGAGAATGAATGTTGAGCTCAAGGAAACCTGAACGAAGTCTCAGGAGCTCTCGGGATAGCCGGAATGAGAGATAGTGTAGAATGAGGTCAATCCGTGCCTATTGGCCTATTCAGCTGCTTGGAGCCAAAATGAGCGGTTGGGATCGATTAGGGATGTGTCTTGGATGCTGGACTCCTGTCCCAGGCCGTTAGGAAAGCAGGAGGAGTGGGTGGCCAGGTGAAAACGGCTCTAGGTCGTTTTCAAGTGGAGGGGACCACAGGCCGTTAGGGCTAAGCTGGAAGGAAGCCAAGTAGCTGGGTTGAGTGAGAATAGCCCCAGGAAACTTCTGGAATTGATTCAGGTGGATGGATGGGCCTGGTTTGGAATGGGTTAAGGGATTTGATCGGGTGAGCCCATTCAAGCTCTCATTGACTATTTGACCAGTCAATGGGGGCATGGGCTGCTGAGCTGGAGTTGGAGTGAGCTGTGAATCATTTGAGGTGACTGAAAAGGGTTGGGTTTGAGCTTGATGAGGTTTGGTGGATCGGTTTGACCAAGGGAGCTCATTTGAGCTTTTGGTTGACCCTTTGACCAGTCAACAGGGGTCAAGCCAGTTGAGGTGGGATTTAGACCTTGGTTAGGGTGTATTTCAATGACTGGATGTGCCAAGTTTAGACTAAGTTTATTGGATTGAAGAGTTTGACCAAATAAAAAAAAATCCCCTTAAACTCTTGTTGACTGTTTGACCAGTCAACAAAGGTCAAAGGCAAATGGGCTGGAGCTTGAGTATGGTGAGGAGTCATTTGGATTGAGGTATGGGTCTGACTTCAAGCAAGGAGGTCGGGTCCATAGGTTTGATAAAAGCTTGGGGGAATTTGAATAAGTTAAACCATAATGTTTGACTCAAAGCAAGTTTGAGAAGTCTTTGAACAAAACTTTGAAGTTATTTTGATGTAATAAAATGGTTGATTTGAAGCTTGAGAAGGGTTTGAAAGTTTAATGGGTTGAAATGACCCATTAAGAGTGTAAAGGGGTAATTGGGTCAACTGGGTTGACTGGGTCAACCAGGTTAAACCCAGGGGTTAGGAATGGGCTAAGCAGGTCTGATTAAACATTTAGAGTCTGATGAGGGTGGTTTTGGGATTTTAAAAGGCTATTAAGGCCAAAAGGGCTTAATGGGCCCTTAATGGGCCTTTAAGCCAAAACTGGTTGACATGGTCAACCAGTTGGGTTCAGGGTCTAGAAATGGGTTCAATAGATTTAGAATGTCATTCTGAGTCTATTGGATGTGGTCATAGGGTCTGGAGAGGTCAATTTGGTAAAAATCACCATTTGAACCCTTAAGGGCCTTCTTGGGTCAATCTCTGTTGACTTGGTCAACCAGGTTGACCCAGGGGCTGGGAATGGGTTGAACAAGTTTGGTTTGACATTTGGAACTTGCTGGAGGTAGTTGCATTCAATTTGGAGTTCATCTGGTTTAAAATCACTATTTGAGCCCCCTAGGGGTATTTTGGTCATTTTGGGCTCATGACCACTGGGGGTCAAAGTGACCCACCAAGAGGCAGTTTAATGTTCAGTGAGTAAGGATTGAAGGTCTGAAAGTGATTAGAGACTCTGGGGAGGTCTCCAAGGTTAGAGTTTAGTGAAGGGCAGGTCCAGTGGCATAGGCTGTAAATATTAGAAGGATTTACAGCCTTTGGGTTTTGATTTAGTAATTGAGGTTAGAGATCTCAGAATGGGCTCAAATTTGGAGGGTTGATGCTAGAGACATGCCCCATCAGTATGAAACTGGCAGAACCTGAATCATAGTCCATTTCATTGGGTTTTGAAGTATTCAAAGATTTGCTAGAAAAGGCCTTTAGGACCAAGCCTTAGGACCTGAGAACTGGGTCTAGAATTGATTGGGTTTGTATTGACTTGAGTCTGGATTGGGTTCAGGATCTTATTGAAGACCTCATACAAAAATGAGGTCAACAATGTGATCTCCCTCACACCTATTCTCCCTCACAATGCTCACCTTCTCCTTCCTATCTCAAACCCTAAAGAACTTCTCAAGAGCTCTCTCCCTCAGAATCCCTCTCTAACCACATTCTCCTCTCTAATTCACACACATAAAACATAACTATTTTGACACCTAAAAATGGGCTCCAAAATCCCTGAAATTTCAAAGTAGTTGTTACTATCGTACAATACGATTTCTAATATTACCGTACGATATGAATAACAAGCTTTGTCCTGGTACAAAGATGTACAAATAGTTCAAAATCAATCGTACAGTACGATAATGAATCATACGGTACGATCCTTAACATTACTGATCGTACATGATGATAGCTGGGACGATCAAATGTCCTCTCTGTTCATCATATTGTACGATACATATGGTACAGTATGAATGGTCAAAATCAAGGAATCATCCAGGAAAAATTTTGGGAAGATCAAGAGTCATCTCTGTTCATCGTATAGTATGATCTACATCATACTGTATGACGAGGAAAAAAATAATGGATCATCCAGGTGATCTCCGGGATGATTAGAATTCATCTCTGTTAATCGTATTGTACGAACTTGTTCGTACAATACGATATTCAATTTGAAATTAAGCCTTTAATTATTCCACTAATCACGGGTTAATTTAAGTAAATATTTAAAATAAATCATACAGTATGAAATACTTCATACAGTACGGACGGCGGAAAAAAACTTACTTAAATTAATTTGACGGCTAGGGTTTTAGATATGAACATATCATACAGTACGATGTTGATTCGTATAGTACGATCTATTCACAGAATCATCCTACAAGCTCAGATCGTACTGTATGAAATAAATTCATACAGTACGTTCTACAGAGAAAGAAAATCTCCAATTTTTTCTTTTAAAAAACCCTCTCCCCCTGTGTGTGTGCATGGTTGCTCAGACTTTTATGTATTTTGTGGCTAGACTCTAGAAAATAAAAATAAAATAAATAACAAAATACATTGTCAGACTCATACTCCTAATCTACCCATTCTTGAGTCTTCGTGTCATCCTGAGTAGCTTGTGATCTTCCAGAAATATTAGTACTCACGGACAATAGCAAACAAAATAATATTCCATGAATAGATAATCCAGACGACATTATTTGTCATCATCAAAATCTCAAACTCGGGGTCATGGGTTGCAACACATATAGTACAATCAAATGTTCTTACGGTATGATTATTTTAATTTCCTTTTATTCATATAGGATGATAACCATAATGATTGGAAATTATCTCTATCAATCATCCAGTATGATTTACATCATATTGTATATTTAGTTCAAAAGTCAATAGTTCACCTAATATGATTAACATCATTCTATATGATTAGTTCAAAAAATTAATGTTTCATAGAATGATATCTGGGATGATTAGATTTCATCTCTATTAGTTGAACTGTTTGATTTATATCGTACAGTATGATTGGTCATATTTATTAGAACTTAAATTGATTGAATAATTATAGGGATTAATTTAAGTAAGATTTTAAATATCATACAGTATGATTATGATCGTACAGTATGATTAGTTCAAAATTTGATTTTTAAAATAATTACTTAAATCATCTCGAAGCTAGGGTTTCCTGATGGAAATGAATCTCACAATGCGATCTTTATCATACAATATGATTATTTCATAAGAATTAATTAAAAATTAGATGTTAAAATGAATTTTTTGTAAAATTGATCATACAGTTCAATCAGAATCCTATGGTGCAATTAGTTTAAAAAAAATTCAACTCACTCCCCTGTGTGTGTGCGTAGTCACTGATTTAACATACACTCTTACGTGTCCAAACTCAAGAAATATAAAATTAAAGAAATTAAAAATACAAACTCTTTCAAAAAACATATTATTTTACTTAAACTTGAGCCTTGATCATTCTTGAGCAGTATATGATGTACATAAAAGTTAACGCATTTATAAAAAAAATATGCAATACATATGCTAGGAGAAATAAAATTTCAATCAATAATATTTGTTATCGTTAAAATCACAAGCTAGAGATCTTGGATTGCAGTAGAAGATTATCCATTATAAACTACTATATTCAACTAATAAGAAAAACTCTTAAAGGTTTATTATACATACTCCTACTCAACCTTTCATAATTAAGATTACAAAAAAGAAAAAAAAAACTAAGAACATATTTTTTCTAGGGTATAGGGAGGATAACTGATGTGCAGCCATATACAAAATAATTCATCCCATTCTAAGAAGGGGTGTGTAGTAGCTTTCCACAACCATTATAGAGTTCAAAGGTAACCAAATAAGGCTAATGAATAACCAAATAAGGTTAAAATGGCAATTAGATGCTCCAACTAGTCTTATAAATAATTTTTAACATAGATAATCTCAAGAGAGATGGTAGAAGGAAAAGGAGAAGGTGGAGAAGGGGGAGGAGGTGGTGGCGTTGGGGTAAGAAAGTGAGAAGGAATCTTTCACTAAGGTGGTGGAGGAGGAGAAGGAGAAGGTGGAAGTGGAGGACATAGGGGATGTAACTTCATCTAAAGAGATTACATATAATAGTAATGCATAATAGTAAGGAATAAGTGTAAGCCACATAAGACCATAAGATATTTGACTTGTTATTCTATATATTCATTGAGGAAAAAAGATAAGTTAATAGATCCATGCTGCATTGATCCACTCCACCCCATTTATTAGTAGTAGATATCTACCTTCCAGTCTTAGACATTAGGTGAGGTTGACAACTCCAAGTAGGAGCTGACATTAAATATTTAAAGTGCTTTAAATACTTGAAAACTCTAATGATATCGTTAGACAATAAGGTGTAAAATATTTGCTTTTTTAAAAAAAAGTGATAAATGTATTCCATACAATAACT
Source organism: Dendrobium huoshanense (assembly GCA_016618105.1). Taxonomy (NCBI): domain Eukaryota; kingdom Viridiplantae; phylum Streptophyta; class Magnoliopsida; order Asparagales; family Orchidaceae; genus Dendrobium; species Dendrobium huoshanense. The sequence goes on along the minus strand of CM028349.1, from coordinate 13,501,602 downwards.
TTAATTTTTATTTTTTTTTATTATATTAATTCTTTATGTTATCTAATAAAGGAGTGAATATAGAGTTACCTCAGGACCTATAGATTAGGCATAATTATATTGGATGAAATATTTGACTAGTTATTCCATATATTAATTAAGGAAAAGAGATAAGCTGATGGATCCATGCTCCATTTATCAGCTCCACCCCATTGATTAGGAGTAGATATGTACCTTCAAGTCTTAGACATTAGGTAAGGTTGACAACTTAAAGGAGGAGCATATACGAGAAATGCAAAGTGGTTTAAACAATTGAATACTCTCATAATATGGATAGAGAAAAAGTAACAAATATTTTGCTTATTGAAAATAAGATAAATTTATTCGTTACACTAAATTTAATTTTAATTTCCTTGTGGAATATTAATTCTTTATGTTTCCTAACAAAAGCGTGTATAAAGAACTACCTATGGACTTATGGACTAGGAAGAATTATATTAGATTAAATATTTGATCAACAATGTATAATATAACTCATGATGTACAATAAGGCAAGGAGGAAGGAATGCTTTAAGTGGCCCAAACATATTTTCATGTGTGCCATTGTGGAGAAGGATAAGTTCCTAAAGTCATAACATGATGAAAAGTTTATATATTTTTCCAGTGAACTAGAATAAATCTTAAAGGATGGTATTTGAGATCTTATTATTTGCAAATGCCACAAAGCTATTTAATTTTGAACCCTCTTGAATCATAACAGGTAATTTATAGACTATGATGAATCCTTTCTACATGTTCTTCTTGCTTAAGTAGTCAAGGTTATTTAATAATAAATATGTATTATTCTCATCCATATTTTCTTAAATGTGGAAAAATACCACCATATATGATGTTCACAAGGCTATCATGTCACGACCTAACCCAATTTAACGCATTTTCCAAAGGAATAAAATCCCCATATAAAATAGTAAAATAAAAGACTGGGTGGCAAGGAAGGGCACATGCCCCCATAAAAAAAATTAGCTTATACTAATTGTAGCTTTAGAAGAAAAAAAAAAACTCATACTAAAAAAAAACAATTTATACTAAAAAAATGCTTACCCCTGTTTTTTTTTTTTTTTATGATTTCAGTTTATAGAAATCTAGTAATGTTTGCCTACATATGTTAGTATTGTAATTTTTATTTTATTTATTTATTTGTAATCTACAAAATATTGTTTTCTCTAGTAGACTAAAGATATTTTGTTTGAAGTTTTAATTTTATATAATAACATAATAATAGTAAATTATAGATAGCTTTCGGAGGACTTGATGAGTCTTCTACATCAAAAAATTAATTAATCATTTTAGATTATTGATAAATCATCAAAAAAATTTATTTTGATCAGGCACGAATCTCGAAGCAAAATCAAGTTAGAAACTTCAAAAATTAAATCAGAGACCACCTGGACTCTGATTTTGACAAACTTATAGCCGAATTGAACATCTTGAATATACGAATCCAACAACACCAAATTTGACCCAATCCGAGTTCAAATAGGTCTAAATCGAAGACACAAAGCGATTATATAATGATTCTTTCAAGTCCCATCATGTAATGCACTTTATATGAGGTATATTTCATTTGTTTGTGTATTGGATCTTCATATAATGCTAAAATGTTAAACTTTATACTTCTCTACCATCGCAAATATTCCATAACGCAATAATTCTATTGATAACGAAGTAATCATTCAACTCTTTCAGAATATGAAGAATAGGCGTTATACATTGTAAGTTGTTTACTATCTTATATTTAATATTAAACATTTTTAGATAACAATTGAAAAAAAAATTTTAAAATGTCTATGCCAGTCCTAAGCCCGAATGAAAAAAGTTGAGGAAAAATTTTAATAAAATAATTTAAGCCCCCCTCTATGAATTTTCTAGCTCCGCCACTGCATGCACACAGCACTATAAGTTTTTCCATGCAATGTCGTAGTGCCCTATAAAGCACTCATAAGAAAAAGAGGGCAGCACCACAATGCCACCATGCATAGCGATGTAATGCTCCTGATATAAAAAATTTAGACATGAAATGAAAAACATAGAATTCTAATATGGTCACTAATATGTCATATATCCATTTTAGAAAGGGTTATTACATATTGTAAGATAGTCATTTGATAATTTAACAAAATATAATTATAATTGAAATAGTTAATATATATTTTACTAATGATTTCTTCACATTTTGTTTGCAACAAAAACTATGGAGTGCATGCAATATAGCATATCATTTACCTAATTTAAAAGAAGAATATACTAGAAGTAACATTTTAATAAAATAAATTTTACAAGGATACTTTATTTGTAGATTTATATCATAAAAATTTTAATTTATAGGTCCTTGTTGAACATTACATTACCATTATATTGTGGCACAAAGTGATGGGAGGGAGAAATTGAAAATTATGTTCTCTTGCTTATGGTTCTTATGTGCAGGGAGGAGTCAAATGATTTAGCTACCCCTTCATCCAATTTTTTTTTTTTTGGTAACGTCTAATGGGAAACCCCTAAGTAGCGTCAAAAGCCCCATCCCAAAAGAAATTTAACTGACAAATCCTTAGTGGAGCCGTAAGCCCCATCCAAATAAAAGTACCGGGTAACTCCTTAGAGGAGTAATAATCCCTTAACTACATAAATTAACTAGCATTCTAATAGATAGAATCCCCCAAACTTAAATCATGATAAATCTAAAACCAATATCTAACCACCTCAGTCTACTTAGGATCCCTAAGAGGAGGTAACCTATGGATGCTAATCAATTTCCCTGAACATTCCAACTAATAATTTGTTGGTGTTGGTAAATTGAGATATATGGTATTTCCAGGATGACAAAACCATAGGTTTTTTATTTGTTCTTCCTCTACCCTCTATAAAACAGACGAAAACTTCAAATTTAAAAGCTATGCTAAAGTGACTCTTCCTTAATCGAGAGTTCTCTTCTACGAAGTAGGAAGCGTAATTAACTATGAGGACTTATTCTCATAGGAAGTAAAGACCCCATCTTAAAAAACCCTGATACAAACCTCAAAGAAAATTTGATTAATTAAAAATCAATCTACCATAAGAAAAATGGAACAAACCTCAAAGAAAATTTGATTAATTAAAAATCGATCTACCATAAGAAAAATGGAACCTTAAGCAGGAAAATGGGGTTCATGCCAAACACTATTTTTTGTAAGTAAGCAATTTTTTTTGCTACTCTGATAGGGATTACTTCTCTCTCATTCTTAGGATGAGCCAGTAAAAGAACTATATTTTGGCATCAAACATTATAGACATCTTCCATATTAATGTTCATTTATGTAAAGTTCATGTTTCCTTTCTATAATAGAATTCTGAGTTATGAAATCTGGGTTAACTCTAATTCTTACAAGTTCTATAACAGGTTACTGAAAGATGACACCAATCAATGTTATAATGACTATGAAGCTTGGTAACGGATCAAGGGTGTAATTCAGGGGTACAATTCTCTCTAGATTTTATCAACATTTGCATGTTAGAGCCACTCTCTAGTTCAGAACCATCCAAGAGGTTATGAAGTTCATCCCTAATAGGAATGTTGATGAAGTTGTATTGACTAAGGAAGTTACTATTAAATAGACTACATCACTAATGACACTAGGGTGTTTCAAGACATTCTATTTCACCTACTTTAACTTTAGTTGCTAAGAAAAGGGCTTATGAGCTTAAGCTGAGGTGAATTGTCATTAACCCTCCAACCAAAGTATTGGTGAATATAAGGCTCTCAAGAAACTTATTTTTATTCATGGACATTCTAAGTTTGAAGCCTTCATTTCTAGTATTAAAGTGTCCAGAAAGGCCAAAATGAAGGCTAATCATCGCCTGTGAGCTAAAGGCCAAAAACTACCCTAAACAACTTCCTCAAGTGAAGACTAATATCTCCAACAATAATGGCTTTGAGCCACTATGATGAGTGAAGAGGAATAATAATCTATAAAGGAGGTTGAAGAGGTCAATTGAGTAAGCCATCTGCCTAATATTAGTTCACTTTTAGAAGGATAAGGTTTCAATAAAGCTTTACAAATAGAATGTCAAGCATCATCCATGCTACCACAATATAAGAAAATATCATTCAGGTTCTGGGTAACATTCTTTGTTGCAAATTTGGTTTCATGAATTATGGTTTTGATCATAGCAAATAACATGACTGCCATTTTCTACTGACATTTCAAGGCCAAGAGATCAGACGACAAACAGAACCAGCTCAAGATTAGGGTTGAGTAAGTCTGTAACTTTCCTTTTCCCTTTCTTGAGTCAATTATAATCTTGGAAGTGTCTGATGCTAAGTAACCCTACAAACACACACTTGAGTGATTCTTTTCTTACTGATTTAGAATTTTTGTTTTTACTCACATCATCCCGAATGATATTTATATCGTCCTAGATGATCGGGTTTAAAACAGAAACCCTAATCAGGACTCCTAGTCAAGGAAGCCATCATTAGGATATCGGCCTGGACGATACATGCATCGGCCAGGCAATATACTCAAAATAGAAAGAATACACCGACATGATCTATTTAGGCATTCTTTATTTTTGGATATCGGCTAGGACGATCGTGTATCGTCCTAGACGATTTGATACAACTATGTCCAAATTGATCAGACAATTAAGGAAATAAATTAAGGATGATTGATATGATCACATCATCCGAGACGATCAGATAAAAAACCTTAGTTGCTTCTGGACGATCAACATCAGCTAGATCATATTCAGGGCGATGTTCTGGACAATTTACCTCTAATTTAAACTAATCATCCGGAACGATCAACCTTATTTTGAATCGTCTAGACCCTCATTAAGGGAGATGTTCAGTACGATAGTCCATGATTTGTACTGATCGGCCAGGACGATATCCATATAATCCTGGACGATAATGTCGGTTCTTAAAATTCTATTTAAAGGATCTGATTCTTCTCATGTATGAGACCTTGAGTGCTGCTGTCTTGACCTAAGAGAGCCTTGGGAGAGGAAGAGAGAGAGAGAGAGAGAGAGAGGGAGAGAGAGAGAGAGAGAGAGAGAGAGAGAGAGAGAGAGAGAGAGAGAGAGAGAGAGAGAGAGGAACTTGTGAGGGGGAGTTTGTGAGAGAGTTCACAAGGGTTACTACAAGCAAGGTTCCAAGTCATCTTCTCTAGTCTTCGTCCTTCATTCTTGGGAGGTTCTTGGGAGGTCTACATCAGCAAAAGGTCCAAGTTCTCTGCCCGCTTCAGGAGGAAGCAAAAGGAGTCGATTCTCTGACCGTTTTAGGAGGAAGCAAAAGCAATCGGTTCTCTGTCGTACCGGGGTTGGTGAAAAGGAGTCGGGTGTAAAGGCTTCTTCGCCTAGCTATGGGAGCTAAAAAAGAGACACTTACTTAGTGCAATACCTGGAGGGCGCCTCCAGGGAGTGGACGTAGGTCAAGTTGACCGAACCACTATAAACTGTTGTGTTCTTTTTACTGCTTCCGCATTTTAATTTTCCGCACTTATTTTTTTGTGGTGATTTTGATTTGTGCTTATTGTGATTTGATCTAAGAAAGAGTTTTTAAAATACCAATTCACCCCCCCCCCCCCCCCGCCCCCTCCCTCTTGGTTAGCCTCGGGCTAGTTCTTAAGGGCTTAACATCCCTAACGAACTTTCATTCTTATCATGAGAAGAAGCCTTTAAGAGAATGCTATAGTAGTGTTATTAAGAAAGACTATACCAAGAGATAATGTAATCGAAGGCCCCGATGACCATATAAAAGGTTGATTCCATTGGAGGTACATGCATGACCAAGTAATGAATATTGCTTAATATCTGGTGTGAATCTCAGGAAGCATACAGCTACATAGTATTTCCAAGTTTGGGTTCCAAAGGATCCTAAACATACAAAATTTCATAAAGATGAATATCTTTGACATAATAACCAAAATTTATCCGCTAATAAGGGATTTTCCAAGCAAACTCCACAAAATAAAGGGGAGGGTGGTTTTTACAAGGAGACCTTTGACTCTCATATGATTCATTAGAAGTGACGGTTTTAGCCTGAAGAAGATCTGGAGGTTTATAAAATATATGATGAGGATTTCTTGGGTAGAAGAGTTCTGCCTAATAATAAAAATCAATATTATGAATTTAAGGATACATAAGAGACTAATCTCATGGTTATTCAAGTTGTGACAATGGTGAATCAGACGCTTGATCAACCTTTTCAAAGAGTGTATTCCTCACAAAATGCATCCTCAAATCCTCAAAATGAAGAATAAACTTGAGGTAGCCAAGAGCAAGCAATGCCTATTAATAGAACACCTTCACAATAGAAAGACCTTAAGGAGGAAGAAGCTACTCAATTTTAAAAGTGCTTTCTTTTTTTTTTCAAAAATATTGCATCCTTACGGCATACCCTCCCATGAAGGAAGGTTGGGAAGCACTTTCCTTTCATTCTGCCCAACCGGATCTAAGATTTGATAGCCTAGGGCTTCTGGACAATTGGTCCATAAGTCATCAAATGTTTAATATGATGTACATGTCTACTCTCCACTCATTCCTCTCCCCATTCTTCTTTATTTTTTTTTAAAACAAACCCTCCTTTATTAAATTTGTAATCATGAGAATGGCATAAGGTGGGTTGGTCGGATCGAGCCGCTCTAGGTGGCGGGCAAGTTGTTGGTCATGGGATTGGGCACAGATTGAACCGCTGGGTTGGGCATGTAGAGAATCAGGCTCAAACCATGCATAAGGAGATAGAGTATGGGGTTGGTCATTTATATGCATGAAGGAGTGTGGTTTGGGAGAGTGATAGCGTAAGTTATGCATATCACACTGTACAAGAAATGTGGGAGTGGGCCAGACCATAGGGTTCATGGGATGCATAGGCATGATTACATAGAGACGGATCGGACTGGGTATCACATACAGTACTTGAGATGGAAAACAGGTCGGGACATCAAGATGGAGCAGGAATGGAAGTTTCATCTTTGCCTTTTGTTTACATGCAACACATAGAGATGGTGGGAGAGATTTAACATTATGTTCTCTTGTGTGTGGTTTTTATGTGTGGGAAGGAGTCGAATGAATTAGCTACCCTTTCATCCTCTCTTTTTTTTTTGTAAAGATGTATGAAGGGTGGAATATATTTGTGAAGATGCATCTATCCATTATTTTATTTTATTTTATTATATTTCAACATTAGGTAGTTATAATCAAATGATGATGAATGGACTATGATAGTTCAATAATTATAGTTAAATAATAGTTTGGTGATGGTGGTTAGATGATGGCAGTCCTACAATAGATTTCAGATGATGATGGTGGCTTGCCATGATCATTTTTTAATGTAGGGTATAACTCTATATTTCTTATAATCTTTAAGCTCTCTCAAAAACTAAAGTCTAGGACTCTTCCATATGGAGAACGCATGTCCATTTTTTATATTTTAGGAGTGACATTTTAGTAAATATGACCAAAATTCTATAACACTCTATTAAATAATCCATATTAAATATTGATCATAGGCCATTTATTCAATATTTACATAGTTTATTGACCTCATAGTTGAATGATCTTAGAGTCAATGGATTTAGGTCATCAAATTGCTTGGCTATAAGCATGTAAATTTTAAAGACCATTTGGTCCTCAAATTAATGTTCCAAAGTTTCTAAATATCCTTTGAGTGCTTGATTTGGGTTCATGTGGACTTAAATTAGATCACTTTGGTGTTGTTGGGTTTATCTTCATGAGATGTTCAACTCATCTATATGTTTATTGAATCAAAACTCACATATGATTTTGCTCCAAAAGTTTACAATACATATATTGCATCAAAGTTCATGTCAGATAAGCGAATGTTCAGACATGTATCATTTACTCATTATTTTTTAACATCGAACTTTTTTCTATTCAAAAATATACATTACATTCTTAACAATTTTATGGCATAAAATTATATTTTAGTAACAATACAAAGTAACCACTCCCTGGATGTAATGTTGACCCCTTAGGGTTGTGAACTAAGTAATATCTCTTTAATTTATTGGTTTAAATGTCAAATCTTTAAAGAGGAAGTGTGTTTTTATTTCAAGATTAATCCCAAGAATATTAGTCAAACTTGAAGTAAAGATGTTAAAAAAGATCAGCATATTTTAATCTAGCTTTCTTTAAGAGCAATGAGTTGACTCTTATGGTGCATGTGTGATGCTCTTCTGATAGTGGAACAGGAATCAATTCCCTCATATGGGAGGTCCTCTATAGCATATATTTATGCTCACATATAATCATGGCTAAATTTTTCTGAGATAATATATTTGTATTACATATTATTTTTTGCATGCTTTGCAAGCCTTATAGAAGTTGGGAACTTTATTTTCAATTGTGGTACAAAAGTGACAACATAAAAGATTAATTCTAAGGGTTTACCATAAATAGTATTGTAAGTTTACTCTGACTTAACTACTAATTAAATTGACTCATTTGTTGAAAAAATTCACTAGTATAGTAGGAAGAGTGATTATTCCTTCCACTCTTCCTAGATGATTATTAAATTCATATAATGGTCCTACAGTCAACTAGAGCTTCTCCATAATTAGTCCCAAATTGAGGTATCTAGAATAAAATAGAACAATAATTGTACTTCTATTATCAATGAGAACTCTCTCATCATTATTGCATGGATCGTTGATCTGAGTTGTAATGACCAGCGAGTCTTAATATAAAGTTTGGATTCCTTTATATACAATAGAGTAATTAGATCATGATTTCTTTAATGCTACCCCTTCAAGAGTGTTGAGTAGAATTGGAGAGGATAGTAATGATTCTTTAGCAATGGTATCGATTTATACAAGCATTTAATAGTTACCCTGTTAGTGCCTTTATTATTGTTGTTGTTGATTATGCATCCAATAGGACTAATTCTATTTTAAACAACTTGATTTTGAATGAACTAATGAATATAGCTCTCTTGAATTAACTTATCATTTTTTTTCTCTTTAATTATCAACAAGCTTCAGTAATATGTTCATGGCTTTATTAGAAAAGAAAGTATTGCTTCTAAATTTTTGTATTTGATCTTTGTCGATCAGGCCATTTAATAGTATTTTCATCTTAAATATCCATCAAAAGTTTAGATTGAAATGTGTCAAGCAGACTACTCCTTATCTTGTATATATTCATGATGTTGCTTAGAAGGAGGAGGAAGGACTTTTTTTTTTTTTGCTATTTATGCTTTATTCACTGATGTTTTTGGGCTCCATCTCTTGCTAATTCTTTCATTTATAAGATAATTGCTCAAACTATTTTTGATGTACATTGATAGTCTAATCAGCAATAATATGTGTTTCCACTTTGTGAATAAGATCAACATAAGAGTGGATATTCTCTTGCATTAATGAAAAGCAAAAAGGGTTATGGTAAAGACCTCCAAGAAAGAGACCACACAATAAATTAGGATCCACCCCAAATTTTTTAGGAGATTTAGAGAAAATAATTGAAACTACACTTTTACGGATTCTCCTTAATTTTGGAAAATTCTTGAATGATAGGAGGAATCTTTGATGATTCTTTAATTAGCAACAAATTGTTCAGCTAAAAGTTAAGCAAGGTGGGAGAAATGAATAATATTACTAAAAGGCAAGTAGAATTAGGTGTGATCTTGGCATTTAAATAACAAGAAAGACTTGATTAAGAAGTCAATGGATATGCATGATGGAAGTGCATTAAAAGCTTACGGATATGCATGATGTTTAAATAGTGGTCATTATGTTCATAAGAATCAGAGGGTCTGAACGAAAGTTTATGAGGGTTGTAAATCCCTAAAGAACTAGTCCCGAGGCTAACCAAGAGGGGGTGAATTGAATATTTAAAAACTTCTTTATCAAAAGATAATCTTTTTGAAACTTGATGTGAAAAAATAATTAAATTCACATTAAAAAGATAAATCGATGTTTTCACCCTAGCAGTTAATAGCAAGAAAAATAAATGTATAAATAATAAAAGGAAAGAACACACCAAAATTTATAGTCGTTCGATCAACCTGACCTACATCCACTCCTTGGAGACTCCCTCTACAAGTATTGTATTAAACATAAGCGACTTTCCTTTTGCTCCCACGGTAAGGCGGAGAAGCCTGTATAGACGTTGTTTCACCTTCTCGGTGCGATAGAGAATCATGTCTCTTTTACAAGCAGAGAACATCAACTCTATTTTCACCCTCCTGGTGATTGTTACATAACCAAAACTCTATTTTCACCCTCCAAGTGACGGTCAGAGAACAATGATCTTTGCTGAAGAACTTCTTCTTCGGAGCCATAGAGATTCTAGGCAGATGCTTGTAGGTACTAGGCAAGATTCTTGCTTGGAGAAACCTTGCAAAACCCCTCACAACTTCTCCCTCACAAAATATCCCTCTCTTCTCTCACCAAGCTCTCCTTTTTCTCTCCCTCAAGCTCTCTCTCAAGAAGTTTAAATAGCAAAATGAATATATAAAACCCTTAAATAGCAGGCTTGAAAAAACCCTAAATTTAATTATTCATCTTCTGTTCGTACAGTACAATACACGTATCATACGGTATAATTAGTACAATTCATACTCATCCCATAAGATTATTTAGAAAAACTATTCAAGTTTTATAATACATCGTACAGGATAATCAAACATCGTACTGCATGATATGCTGAAATTCCTTCTGTTCGTTTAAGATGGTGCTTGGGAAAGCCAACTTTGTGTACGGGTGATCTTGTAGCATTGTGTATATCATATGATATGATCAGCATAATAATCATGGATTTCATTTGGTACGATCAAAGGGACAACAAATGTTATACACGGGTGATTATATAGTACGAACTATTTCATACAGTACGATCAATCATAATAATTATCCAATATTTGATTACTAATATCAAGGTATGTATGATCAGTACATAATTAGTATATTTCTTAACCTTTGTCGACTAGGGTTTGACAGAGCACAATAGTTCATACAATATGAATTAAAATCATACAATATGAAGTACTTCGTACCGATATGAAACCAATTTCATATAATATGAACTACTTAAAAAATACTCTTTCAGAAACATTTTTATCTCTCCCCATGTGTATGTGCAAGGTTAAATAGCAAAATTATCCATCTAATTATATGATATGACTCAAGAAAAGAGAAAATATATAATAATATGAAAATTGACTGTAATTCTTGTCTACCCAGCATTGAACTTATTAGAATTGCAAGTGATTGGTGGACTGATTTCCTAAAATGTTAGTATGCACAAACACAATACACAATATAACAGAAATAAGAGAAAGCAATAACAGACACAATAATATTTGTTATTATCAAAATTACAGTGCTTGAATATGATTTGCAACAATCTCCTCCTTTTTTATGATGGTAAATATTATTGTTTTTAAAATTTAAAAAATTTCTTTCCACTAAACTCCCTCTTAGATCATAACCAACTGTAGGAAAAGGGAGTGTAAAAACCATTTTTTGTTTAATTTAAAAAAATGCAAACAATAATGATAATAATCAATAAAGTAAAATAACAATAACAATGATAAATAAACAACAATAAAAAAATAATAAAATAAAACAAGAGTAACAACTATGAACAACAAAATACTACTCTTTTGATATCACAAAAAGAGGGAAAACAGTAGGAAGAAAAACAAACAACATAAACACTAAACATATAAGCCAAACAGACTCAAAATGATAAACAACTCAAGTAAGAAAATAACTATTACAATCAAGAGAACTCTAGTAGGCTTTTTAAGAATAGAATAAACTTACTCTACAAATAAAAAAAGATAAATAAGATAAGTGTTGACTTTATTGCAACTATAGAATTTGAATTCTAGAGTTTGCACACCCAGTTTAACATCTTCAAATGCTAAATTCTTTGTTCAAACAAAAATCTAAATCAAGAATTACAATTAGATAGGGATATTTAAACTTTTCATACTACTAGCATGAAATATATCGAATAGAATATTATTGTAAAAATGAAAATGAAGAATTACGATTTTCTAAGATCAAGTATAAACCATATTCTAAAACACAAGAATTTTCTAAGATTCAAAGATTTTCAATAAAGATAAGCTAATTTAAGTTGTGCTCATTTTGTACTTCTTTTATCAGCTTTTGGCGTCATTGTGCATCTTTTAATTTTGGACTCATTTTATACCGCTTTTGAATTTTTTACAAATTGCTTCTTTTCTAAATCTTTAAGAATCTAATTCATAAAGATTATCTTCCAATTAAAAGAGATCAGTAACTCACTCTCTTCTATATGGAGTAATAACCTACAAAGAAAACCCAATATTTCTAATAGGAATAAATAGCATGATTTATGAAAAATAATGAATCTCATTTATCAAATTATAGAAAATAATCATGATATAAAAAAATATAATTGAATGAAAGTATTTTAATTTCAACCATCTAAACTCCAATTCAATTTAGATTTCAAGATCATACAAGGAATTATCATGCAAAGGAAACAAGAAGGGATATGAAAAATTCCTAAAATTTTTTTATCATTCAAGTTTTAACAATGGCAACAATTACTTTTTAAACTTTTAAGTTAGAATAGAAGTATTTTTATTACAAATGACAAAGAGCCTTGAAGAGAGTTAATTTGTACAGTATGATCCAAATTCGTACAGTACAATTTCATTCATACAGTATGATCCAAGTCATATAGTACGAGTTCAATCATTCAATATAATCCAAATCATACATTTTGAATAATAGAAATGTATATTTCTTTTACTATAGATTTCAAAAGTAAAAAGTATATAAATGAGATCTAAGAATACAAAACCAAATAAAAAGAAAAATTACCACTTAAAAGAGAAGAATAAACACAAAAAGTAAAAAACATTTTTTAAAAATTTTTTAACATGATAACATAAAAAGAACTGGAAAGAAAGGTGCAATGCATATACATATTAAAAATCATAGAAGAAAAATAGAGATATAATAATAAAATTACAACACAAAAAAAACTTGTACAGAGAAGGATCCTTATCAGAAGGTGGTTGTGGAGGTGGTTGAAAGAACTGACTAAAGTTGTTGTACTGTTGTTGGATATTGGTAAATTACTGTTGGATGATTCCAAATTGCTCTCTGAACCAACCGATACCATTATCACGTTGGGTTTATTCTTGATCCAGGTGAGTCTCAAGATGGTTAAATATCTGAATTAACTATTCATATTGGAAGTGGTGAGGTGGTGCAGGTGCAAGGATCAACTGTAGGGGTTGCTTCTTCTTCTTCATCAAAGAGAGGATATTTAGGCTCTTGATCCCTCTTGATCAAATAGCATCCAAAAGGAGCTATCTGAAAAGAAGATTGGAGTGTGATCAAGAGGTGCATGATATGTGATGTTATACTTTCTATACATGATATATCCAATTACTTGTCCTAGGGTGATGTTTTTCTTTCTCCTAGTGGCTGGAAGTTGAATAGAAGTGACATTTTAGATGTTCTCAATTAGCATTTGAGCTTCATCCATTTGAGTGTTTGAAATTATAAAGTAGGTAACTATTGACATTAGGGGAGTCATATTTAGGTCTCCAGCTTTAGGGATAATAGATATTCTTAGAATGTGCTAAATAACCCTGACATTTTGATTTAGACTTTATACTAAGGGTTAGTGGAAGTTTGGAGCCCCATTTCTAAGCAAGAGGTTTACAACACTCTAGTTAAAATCAGATCTGGAGGCCATGGCAAGGGGTCTATTTCCCTGGATGTTTTGTTGAAGATAAATTCATATATCCTCCTTGGTGATTTCTACATTTTGACAATACACTTGGGAAGACATAACCGTAGCATCCCCACTAATCCTAAGGTTTGTGAGAAATTCATAATAGATTTTGGAATGGAAGGGATGGTCCAAGGTTAGAAGAAATGAAAGTGCAGTAGATTTGAAGTGGTTCATTACTGGGAAGCTAAGAGCCTGCTGATTCAAAAGCCTATAAGGTGTGATCTTGGCTTCCTTGTACCTTCTATAGGCAGCTTCATCAGAAGCTGTCAAAAAATGATCATATGTAGGGTTCCGAGAGGAGGAAGCCCCATGGGTTTATCAACTTCATTTTCCACCGTTCATTATAAAGATTTAAATTTAAGAAGAGATGATTTGAAGAGTAGTGTGAAAAGTTTGAATGAGGTTGGTTGTTTAAAAAGAAAATGAATAAATCGTATTGTACGATCATGGGATTATATGGGACTATCGTATGGAATTATTTTGGCCATACGATAAGTTAAGAAGTTGTGTTTGATTGTACAGTATGACCAAACTTTGTATAGGATGATTAGAGACATGGATCTCATCCTGAAGAGTCAAACTATATGACTTTTGATAAAAAAAGGTTCGTATAGAACGAACAGGTGTTCATACGGTGCGATCGATAATAAATGTCATACCAAACCAAATTTAATTCATCTCAAATGGAGTTGACACATGGATCATACAATACAGAGAGATGTTTGTACAATATGATGGTCAATGATATAAATAATATGGATTGTTCATTAAGGCAAGGGTTGTGATATAAGCAGTGTTGTGTAGAATGTACAATACGAATGTGGTTCGTATAGTAAGAATGTGGTTCGTACAGTATGATTAATTTTTTTTTTATTTTATAGAACAAACAGTGAGGTTTAGTAAAGTAGTTTGTGTGATGATTAGAAAACAATCGTAAAGGTTGATAACAACAAAACTAAAAGAACATGAAATAAAAATAAAATCACAAAAAATCACAACATAAAAATACATACATTTAGAAGCTCATGAATGACTGATTTCAAGTGATAGAGAGTGAATACATAGCCCAAGTTCCACATGCTCCCACTAGATCTTTTGTGAGAGCTTTAAAATCCAAAGATCAAGGAAGAACAATTTTTGAAGCCAAAGTGAGTTTGGGTCCCTTCTTGAATTTGAATAAATTATTAGAAAGCATGTCAGGTTATGTTTAATGAATCTTTGGTCTCCACGCCAAGTGTGTTCTATAATGAATGGTGCAAGAGTGGCTATTGTTTCATAACATGTCATATGAATAACATCTAACATTAGGGAAAGGGTTTACTAACATATGATAGTTATGATTTCTATTCCTAGGTTTATGAGATGCATGACATGGTGAGTGCTCACAAATAGGTTTATTTTGAAAGCCTTTACATTTTCCAATAACAATTCATTAACAATTTCAAGAGCATATATTTCAATTTTTAAAGAGTTCTCACTAAGATATGAAATGTTAACACATGCTTCTAATTCTTTAAATGACTTTTCTAAATCAAGATATAATGCTTTCAAAGACTCATGTGTTTCAGATAAAGCAGAGTATTTCTTATCTAATTCATCAAACACATCCAATAAATCCATATGATCCTTATCAACATCAGAACTATCTTTTCTAAGCATTTCATTTTCTTTTACAAAACTGAGCATTTAGTTTTCAAGCTAGCGTGCTTCTTTTTTAGTTTCCTGTAAGAATTAAGAATCTCTTCTCAAATAGTAAATAATTCATCATATGAATGTTGATATACCTCATCTTGATCAAATTGATCAAAATAGTGTTTTGCCATTAAGCATAATTTTTTTACTTCCTCTTATACTTCTATTCCAGATTAATCTGAAGCAGAGTCAGCTAAAAGGCTTTTTGAGATATTTGCTTGCCTTTATAGTACTTTGCTTTTTCCTTAACATTCTCCATGGTTTGGCGACCTTTAAGATTTGGGCAATTAATTTTAATGTGCCCTAATTTCATGCATTCATAACATACAATACATTAGAAGCTTTAGAATTTTAATAATTCTTACCTTTGCTCCATTGCTGGTGATTCTTTCACTTTTTCCTTAGAAAGCTTCTAAACTATCAAGTCATTAGTGCGATTTCTTGATCTCCTCTATCAAAGGGACTGTTTGAATCATTAGCCTTTAAGGCTATCAATTTCTCTTTCTTTTTTTCTCCAACATTAGATTGCCTTTGGCTTATACTTTGTTCAAAGGCAATTAGAGATCCAAGTAAGTTGTCAATAGAATAAATATTTAAATCCATGGATTTTGAAATAGTAGTTATTTTGGCATCATATGAACTACATAGACCTCACAAGATTTTATTGAGTTTTTCAAAATTTGATAATTCTCTACCAAAAGCATGCAGGGATGTGATGAATTGTGTGAACCTAGTATACATTTCAGATATGGTTTCGCTAGGTTTCATGCGAAGGAGTTCATAATCATGGAGTGGAATATTTAACCTAGATTTTGTCACTTCAGTTATTCCTTCGCGGGTTATACAGAGTCTACTCCAAATTTCTTTTACCAGTTGTGCAAGTAGATACAAACATGTAATCATCATATTTCAAAGCACAAAAAAAAAAGATTAAGCATTTAGCATTCAGATGGGCTAAATTTTTATCATCAGTAGTCTATTCAGAAAAATATAGTTTAGTTTTAATGTCATTTACTAAATAAAAAGGTGTAGAATAACCATCTTGTACTAGCATCCATATGTGATAATCAATTGATTGTAAAAAAGGTGGACATGTGAGTTTTCCAAAAATCAAAAGGAGTATTATCAAAAAGAGGTGGTCTAGTTATTGAGAATCCTTCCATAGTGTTTTTATTTCCAAAGTTAGCCATGGATCTTAATTCAAAAGTTTTCTAAAACTTGATCCTATGCATGAGGGTTGTGAAATTATAAAGAACTAGTCCCGAGACTAACCAAAAGGGGGGTTAATTGAGTATTTAAAATCTTCTTTAACAAAATAAAATCTTTTTATAAATTGATGTGGAAATGAATTAAATTCACATTAAAAAGATAAATCAACTTTTTTACCCACGCAGTTAATCTTAAGAAAAATAAATGCAGAAATAATAAAATTAAAGAATACACCAAAATTTATAGTGGTTCGGTCAACCTGACCTACGTCCACTGCTTGGATAATCCATCTCCAAGTAATGCACTAAAAATAAGTTACTCTCCTTTTACTCCCACAGCAAGGCGAAGAAGCCTATACAGATGCTATTTCACTTCCCTGGTGGGGCAAAAAACCATGATTCTTTTATAAGAAGAGAACCTCAACTCTATTTTCACCCTCCTGATAATGATCAGATAACCACAACTCTATTTTCACCCTCCATGTGATGGTTAGAGAACCATGGTCTTTGTTGAAGAATTTCTTCTCTGGAGCCATAAATATTCTAGGTAGATGCTTATAGGTACTAAGCAAGCTTCTTGCTTTGAGCAACCTTTTGAACACCCTCACAACTTCTCCCTCACAAAATTTCCCTCTCTTCTCTTACCAAGCTCTCCTTCTTCTCTCCCTCAAGCTCTTTCTTAAGAAGACTAAACAACAAAAATATATCATAAAAGAATATCTGAACCCCTTAAATGGCAGACTTGGAAAAACCTTAAAATTCAAGCCATCCATCTTTTGTTTGTACAACAAGATACACATATCATACGGTATGATGAGTATAATTTAGACTCATCCAGTAAGTGAAAGTTCGTTAGGAATGTTAAGCCCTATGAACTTAGTCCCAAGCTAACCAAGAGGGGGGGTGAATTGGTATTTTAAAAACTCTTTTTACAAAGAAAGAAAATTGCATAAACCAAATCACACCATAGAAATAAATGCGGAATTTAAAAGCGCGGAAGCAAGAAAAAGAACACAGAAATTTATAGTGGCTCGGTCGACTCGACCTACATCCACTCCTTGGTGGCACCCTCCAAGTATTGCACTACAAAACGTGACTCTCCTTTAGCCCCCACAGCTAGGCGGAGAAGCCCTCACAAGAACCTCTTTTTTGCCACCCCGACAAGACAGAGAACATTCCTCCTTTTGCTTCCTCCTGAAGCTGGCAGAGAACCAAAACCAAAAGCAAACTCCTTACCTCTACCGACCCTTCCACGGACGAGAAACTATAGACGAAGACAAAGCAGAGCGATCCTTGAAGCAACCCTTGTGAATCCCCTCACAAGCTCCCCCTCACAAGATCCTCTCTCTCTCCTCTCTCTCTTTCTCTCCTTAAGGTCTTCTCAGGTCAAGGCAGTAGCCAAAGATCTTGAAAAACGTTGAACAAGAGCTCTTAAATAGAAGAGCTTCAAAGGAGCTCATTAATTACAAGTTGTCGACAATATCGTCCAGGCCGATATGGACATCGGCCTGGCAGATCAGTACAAATCAATGAAGATCGGCCAGAGCATAGCCCTGGATGCAAAGCTGGATGATTGAAAATTGGCTTGATCGTCCAGGCTGATCTCACGATCGTCCTGGCCGATCAGTTCAAATCAGAGGAAAATCGTCCTGACAATAGCCCTGGATACGGGCAAGCCGATATTGATCGTCCTGAAGTAACTTAAGGTTTTTGACTGGATCGTCCTGGCCGATCCTGCGATCGTCCAGGATGATATGATCGTATCAATCATCCTTAATTACTCCCTTGATTTCCTGAACAATTATGGCATAATTTGTGAATATCGTCCAAGCCGATCCTAGGATCGTCCTGGCCGATAATTTAAAAATACAGTATACCATAATTGACTATGGCGGCTATTTCTTTTTATTTTGAGCTTATCGTCCTGGCCGATACACGTATCGTCCAAGACGATCTGTTAATGTCAGCTGCCTTAATTAAGAATCCTTAATTAGACTTTCTGTTTTAAGCTGATCGTCTAGGCCGATCCAAAAATCGTCCTGGCCGATATGAGTAAAAATAGAAATTCTAAGCCTCTCAAGTGTGTGTGTGAAGGGTTACATAGCATCAGTCTCTTTGACCATTACAAGTAGACTCAAAAGGTGAAAATCAAACGTACAGACTGACTCAACCCTAAACCTACGTAATCCTGAACTTGGCTCCTTCTTGATCGTCCGATCTTCGATTCCTGAAAAGTTAGAAGCAACAAGTAGTCCAAGAGAAATAGTGTTTGTCAATCATCAAAACATAATACATAAAAAATAGGTTTGCAACAATCTCTCCCTTTTTGATGATGGCAAAACACTACAAAAACAGTTAATAGCAAAAATTCAGGATTGATGAAAAAAGGAACCTCATAAACTTCTCCCCCTTTTGACATATCAAAAAGGAGGGTACAAGAAAGTAAAGCAAAAGAGATCCCCTCTTTTTTTTATTTTTTTTTTACTCTTTTTTTAATCAAGGCATGTCAATGATATAGTATTCCATATGATTAACTTAAAAAATTTGTGAGTTAATGAGTTACTAATCGTATTAATCCATAGAATAGTAGAATATCCGTTCATGGTTTACCCTTAGCTCAAAACATTTTCTTATGGTAGAATTATCTTTGGAAATCAATGACCTATTTCAAATAATTAATTGGATATGAGAAAAGGAATCCACCTACCACTTGTCGTAAAAAAAATATCTTCATGAAATAATGAAGTAAGGTGGATTTGTCACAGTCGTACGATAATCGAGATCAAGCCTTTGAGAACCAAAACTTCTAAGTTCTAAGAGATTTAAAAAGAGATAGTAGCTTGCTTTTGAGTGGGCTCATTTTATGCCTCTTGTCAATTTTGTGGCTCTTTGCGCATCTTTTTATAGATTTTTTAATTTTTGGCGTCTTTGCGCTTCTTTTGTTGGCATCATTGGTCAATTTTTTTTTTATTTTTACAAGCTAGATTCTCTTTTATAATCCCTTAAAAAAAATTTAGTTGTGAATATATCTTCTCAAATATTAGAGAATAAGAGCTCTCTCTCTAACATAAGGAAGAATTACCACAAGCAAGATTAATAATCAAAGACAAGAGTAACGAGGGATCTTATTGATGTGACAAAAAGACTTTAAACATTATAAATACAAGATAGATTTGCTTAAGCAAGCTTAAGAAAATATCCTAATTTCATAAACAATCATTAATTTGAGATAGACTTTTGATTAGAAAAGAAAACTATGCCACTAAAATAGGTTAGAGAAAGAGACACAATCACAAAATATTCCTACTATCTAAGAGATTAAGTACATGAAAACATATTGACTACAAATTTCCAAAGGCAAGGACAAGGAATATAGTATCATATTAGCGATGATTTTGAAAACTAAGAAAAGAGAGACAAAAGGAAAAAATAAAACTAAAAAAAAAAAAGATAAAGCAATAAAAAGGAACCAAAAGCAAAAGAAAATAAAAAGCAAAAAGAAAAACAAAAGAAAAAGTTTCATGCATTTATGTCAATCACACCCAACCTGGCCCTTAAAGAGCTGAAAGTATCGAAGGCCAGTGGTTTAGTAAAGATATCCTCCAGTTGATTTTCAGTTGTCACATGGTGTAACTCAATGTCTCCCTTAGTCACATGATCTCTAATGAAGTGATGTCTAATGTCGATGTGTTTAGTCCTTGAATGTTGGATAGGATTCTTAGAGATGCATATGGCACTAGTATTGTCACAAAAGATTGAGATGGTACTTACATGTAATCCTAAATCCAATACCTGTTGTTTCAACCAAAGGACTTGGGCCACACAACTTCCAAGAGCAATGTATTCAGCTTCAGCAGTGGAAAGTGCAACAGAGTTTTGCTTCCTACTAGACCAAGAGACCAAAGATTGTCCAATGAATTGACAAGTTCCAGAAGTGCTCTTTCTATCCACCTTGCATCCTGCAAAATCAGAGTCAGAAAAACCAATAATCTCAAAAGAAGTGCTATGTCTAGGGTACCAAATCCCTAATCCTTGTGTCCCCAAAAGGTATCTAAAAATCCTCTTAACAGCAGTCATGTGGGATTCCTTAGGGTCAGCTTGAAACCTAGCACAAAGGCAAACACTAAACATGATGTCAGGTTGGCTTGCAGTCAAGCAAAGTAAATATCCAATCATGCCTCTATACTTCTTCTGATCAACAGACTTACCACTTGGGTCCTTATCCAATGGAGCACTAGAAGTCATGGGGGTGTTAATTGGATTGGCTTTGTCCATCTCATATTTCTTCAAAATGTCCTTTATGTATTTTGTTTGATTTAGAAAAGTTCCATCTTCCAATTGTTTTATGCTAAACCCTAAAAAGTATGACAACTCTCCCATCAAACTCATCTCAAACTCTCTACTCATTATTTTAGAAAAATCATCACACAAATTTTTATTAGAAAATCCAAAGAGTATATCATCAACATAAATCTGAACAATGAGTAAATCATCTCCAACTTTTCTAAGAAAAAGGGTGGTGTCTACGCTCCCCTTGACAAACTCCCTCTCTAGTTAGAATGTGCTAAACCTCTCATACCAAGCTCTAGGTGCCTGCTTTAAACCATACAAAGCTTTTTTTTAATTTAAACACATGATTTGGAAATTGAGAACTCTCAAAACCTGGAGGTTGTTCTACAAACACATCTTCTTTTTTCTCCCCATTTAAAAAGGCACTCTTGACATCCATTTGAAAAAGCTTAAATCCTTTATAACAGGCAAAGGCTAATAGCACTCTAATGGCTTCCAATCTAGCTACAGGGGCAAAAGTCTCCACAAAGTCTATCCCTTCTATTTGATTGTACCCCTTAGCCACCAATCTTGCTTTATTCCTCACCACCACTCCTGAATCATTCACTTTGTTCTTAAAGACCCACTTTGTCCCAACTACACTTTGTCCCTTAGGTCTTTCCACAAGTTCCCAAACATCATTCCTAACAAATTGATTCAACTCTTCTTGCATTGCTAAAATCCAAAACTCATCAGAAAAGGGCTTGGTTAATGGTGGTGGGTTCAGTCATAGAGAAAAAGGCAGAGTGGTTCACCTCCTTTTTAAGTCCATGTCTAGTCTTAACTCCACTAGAAGGGTCTCCTAAGATCAAATCCTTGGGGTGACTTGTAGAGTATCTCCAATCTCTAGGCAAAGTGTGTGAAGTTTCTCCCCTTTCAACTAAGTTCTCTACTCCTTGGGTGACTCCTTCTACTCCTCCATTACTTAGGTGCTCACTCCCCCTCCCCAAATTTTCTACTCCACTTGAAATCTCTCCAACATCATCATCTTCTACTCCTTGTTTCTTAGGATCAGACTCATCAAAGACTACATGGGTTGTCTCTTCCACCATCAAAGTTCTCTTGTTAAACACCCTAAAAGACTTCCCAACACTAGAATATCCCAAGAATACTCCTTCATCAGATTTAGGATCAAATTTTCCCAAGTGAGACTTCCCATTGTTGTGAATGAAAACCTTACAACCAAAGACATGAAGGTAGGAAAGATTGGGTGTCCTACCCTTAAAGATCTCATAGGGTGTCTTTTCTAATTTGGCTCTAACATTCACCCTATTCAACACATAACAAGCTGTGTTAATCGCTTCAGCCCAAAAGTATTTTGGAAGTGAATACTCAGCAAGCATGGCTCTAGCGGCTTCCACCAAGGTCCGATTCTTCCTTTCAGCTACCCCATTCTGCTGAGGGGTCCTAGGAGCTGAAAAATTATGGCTAATCCCCTTGTCCTCACAGAAATCTCCAAATCTTTAATTTTCAAACTCTCCCCCATGATCACTATGGATGGTCAAAATCTCACAACCTAGCTTCTTCTGAATCCAAGTAAAAAAAGTTTTAAACTCCTCAAAAGACTCATTTTTATATGAAAGAAATCTAGTCCAAGTGAACCTCGAGTAGTCATCAATAATCACAAAACCATAGACTTTCCCACCCAAACTAGCTATGCTAATGGGTCCAAACAAATCCATGTGAAGGACTTCTAAAGGTCTAGAGGTGCTAATGTCCTTTATGGGGTGAAAAGAGGAGTGGATTTGCTTTCCTAGTTGACAAGCATCACAAAGGTGGTCTTTTGTAAACTTAAGTTTGGGGACACCTCTAACTAGGTCCTTTTGGGTCACTTTCCTAAGGGTTTTCATACTTGCATGACAAAGCCTCCTGTGCCACAACCAAGAATCATCAATCACAGTTTTTAAGCAAAAAGAAGCAGCACATTCTTTGTTATTTAAATCAAGCATGTAGACGTTGTTGATCCTCTTTCCCTGCAAAATAGTGTTGTTACGTAAACTTACAATGCATGAATCCATGAAGAATTGCACGATGAAGCCTTTGTCACAGAATTGACTGATGCTGAGCAAGTTGTGCTTCAATCCATCTACAAGCAAAACATTTTCAATCATAAGGTTCTTGGAATTACCGATTATACCTGCTCCTACTACCTTCCTGGTGGTGTTGTCTCCAAGAGTAACCTTGCCTCCAGTCTTGGACTCTAGTACAACAAACTGGCTAGCATCACCAGTCATATGTCGAGAGCATCCATTGTCCAGGTATCACATACTCTCACGAGATCTTTTGTGAGAGCCCTCCTGCAAAATTATCAAATGTTAGATTTAGGAACCTAAGCAGGTTTGGGTTCTTTTTTATGAAGTGAAGAATGCAATGCATGTGTGATATGCTGTGGATCATGCACCTTAGGTCTCCACACCCAATGTGTACTATGGTGAATCGTGCAAGTGTGTGAGATGTGTCCTAGCATGCCACATGAAAAAACATCTAACTCCAGGAAAGGGATTTCTTAAGTGATTTGAGTTATAATGCCTCTTCCTAGGATTTGGCAATTGATTAAAAGTAGCAGTCATCCTAGTTTTCTTATATGCTTCTAAATCATTTTGAAACTTTAAGTTTGTGCTTTTTAAAACTTCATTTTCAATCCTCAAATTTTTTTCTATCTCCTTTGACTTCTTAAAATCAGATTTAAGAGATGTGTGTGATATTTTCAATGCATCATGCTCTTCAACTATCTCACCATGAATTTTATTTAACTCATCAAATTCATCAAGTAAAACCATGTGATTTGAATCAATTGTTTGATGGTCTTTAATCAAAATTTCATGCTCTTTTTGTAGATTTAAGAATTCTAATTTCAAGCTAGCATGAGTTTTCTTTAATTTCCTATATGATGCATGAATTGTTTCTGAAACTTCAAGAAGTTGATCGTAGGAAAGTTCACATACCTCTTCTTGATCACTTTGATCTTTTCCCATGAAACATAAGTTTGTAGTCTCTTCCTCTGGTTCAGTCTCAGAGGAATCAGTACCAGATTCTGCCCAAAAGCTCCTTTGTTTTTCCTTCTTGTCCTTCCTAGACTTAGCTTTCTCCTCACCTTTTTCTTTGCTTGATCGATCTCTAAGCGTAGGGCAATCAGTTCTCACATGTCCAGGCTTCCAGCATTCAAAATAAACAACATCAGAAGATTCTTTAACATGTTTGTGATCTTTACCTTTTCTCCAACTTTGATGATGTTTTTGTTTCTTCCTTAAAAAGCTTTTGAATTGCCTTGTGATGAAGGCAATTTCATCGCTTTTAGACCCGAAAGATTCAGAATCCGATTTGTGAGCCTTCAATGTAATTGTTTTCTCCTTTTTCTTCTCACCTGCATCAACATTTCTTTGATTCACCCCTTGCTCGTAAGCAATGAGTGAGCCAAGTAAGTTATCAATAGAATAGGTGTTCAAATCTTTAGATTCAGTGATGGCAGTAATTTTTGCATCATAAGATGAAGGCAAGCATCTCAAAATCTTGTTAACTTTTTCATAGTTTGAAAGTTCTTTTGCTAGTGCATGCAATAAAGTAGCAATCTGAGTAAACCTAGTGTACATGTCAGAAATCGATTCATGAGGTTTCATACGAAAAAGTTTATAGTCATGCAAGAGAATGTTTAAACGGGATTGTTTAACTTCATTAGTACCTTCATAGGTGATGCACAATTTATCCCAAATCTCTTTACCAGTTTTGCAAGTTGAGACACGCATGTAATCCTCAGATTTCAAAGCACAGCAAAAATAGTTCAAACATTTCGCATTTAATTGAGCTAAATCTCGTTCATCAAAAGTCCATTCAGTAAAAGCAACTTCAGTTTTAACACCATTAATTTCACGAGAAAATGGGGAATAACCTTCTTGAATAAGCATCCACATGCGATAATCAGTAGATTGTAAAAACGTTGACATGCGAGTTTTCCAAAAATCAAAAGGTAGGTTATCGAACAGAGGAGGTCGGGTAATAGAATACCCTTCCGTAGTGTTACGATTCCCAATGTTAGCCATGGATAAAATTTAAAAAGTTTTTAAACTTTAATTTTTGAATCCCGCTCTAATACTACTTGAAAGTTCGTTAGGGATGTTAAGCCCTATGAACTTAGTCCCAAGCTAACAAAGAGGGGGTGAATTGGTATTTTAAAAACTCTTTTCACAAAGAAAGAAAATTGCATAAACCAAATCACACCACAGAAATAAATATGGAATTTAAAGCGCGGAAGCAAGAAAAAGAACACATAAATTTATAGTTGTTCGGTCGACTCGAACTACATCCACTCCTTGGAGGCACCCTCCAAGTATTGCACTATTAAACGTGACTGTCCTTTAGCCGCCACAGCTAGGCGGAGAAGCCCTCACAAGAACCTCCTTTTTGGTATCCCGACAAGGCAGAGAACCTTCCTCCCTTTGCTTCCTCCTGAAGCTGGCAGAGAACTAAAACCAAAAGAAAACTCCTTACCTCTACCTACCCTTCCACGGACGAGAAACTCTAGACGAAGACGAAGCAGAGCGATCCTTGAAGCAACCCTTGTGAATCCCCTCACAAGCTCCCCCTCACAAGATCCTCTCTCTCTCCTCTCTCTCTTTCTCTCCTCAAGGTCTTCTCAGGTCAAGGCAACAACCAAAGATCTTGAAAAATGTTGAACAAGAGCTCTTAAATAGAAGAGCTTCAAAGGAGCTCATTAATTGCAAGTTGCCGACAATATTGTCCAGGCCGATATGGACATCGGCCTAGCCGATCAGTACAAATCAATGAAGATCGGCCAGAGCATAGCCCTGGATGCAAAGCTGGACGATTGAAAATTGGCTTGATCGTCCAGGCCGATCTCACAATCGTCCTGGCCGATCAGTTCAAATCAGAGGAAAATCATCCTAACAATAGCCCTGGATACGGGCTGGACGATATTGATCGTCCTAAAGTAACTTAAGGTTTTTGACTAGATCGTCCTGGCCGATCCTGCGATCGTCCAGGATGATATGATCGTATCAATCATCCTTAATTACTCTCTTGATTTCCTGAACAATTATGACATAATTTGTGAATATCGTCCAGGACGATCTTAGCATCGTCCTGGCCGATAATTTAAAAATACAGTATACCATAATTGACTATGGCGGCTACTTCTTTCTATTTTGAGCTTATCGTCCTAGCCGATACACATATCGTCCAAGATGATCTGTTAATGTCGGCTGCCTTAATTAAGAATCCTTAATTAGATTTTCTGTTTTAAGCTGATCGTCCAGGCCGATCCAAAAATCGTCCTGGCCGATATGAGTAAAAACAGAAATTCTAAGTCTCTCAAGTGTGTGTGTGAAGGGTTACATAGCATCAGTCTTTTTGACCATTACAAGTAGACTCAAAAGGTGAAAATTAAATGTACAGACTGACTCAACCCTAAACCTATGCAATCCTGAACTTGGCTCCTTCTTGATCGTCCGATCTTCGATTCCTGAAAAGTTAGAAGCAACAAGTAGTCCAAGAAAAACAGTGTTTGTCAATCATCAAAACATAATACATAAAAAAATAGGTTTGCAACAGTAAGACCATTCTAACGAACTATTCAACTTTTATAATACATCGTATAGGATGATCAAACATCGTATTGTATGATATACATGATTTCCTTCTGTTCATTTGGGATGATCTTTGGGATATCAAACTTTGCACATAAATGATCGTCCAACACTATGGATATCGTATGGTATGATCAGTACAAAAATCATGGATTTCATTTGGAATGATTAAAGGGATGACCAATTTCATGCATGGGTAATCGTATAGTATGAACTATTTTGTATAATACAATCAATTACAATAATTGTCCATAATTTGATTGCCTGATATTGTGTGATTAATTAAGAAAGATTTTAATTAGGGTGTAAAGTATGATCCAAATTTTACTGTACAATCAATACATAATTAGTATCTTTCTTAACATTTGGTAGCTAGGGTTTTGATAGAGCACAACAATTCTTACAGTATGAATTAAAATCGTACAGTATGAAATACTTTGTATGGTACGAAACCAGTTTCTTATAGTAGAATTACTTTAAAAATAGACTCTCTAAAAAATACTTATATCTCTCCCCTGTGTGTGTAAGGTTACTCAGCAAACTTATCCACTCAATTACATGATATGACTCAAGAAAAGAGAAAATACATAATAAAATGAAAACCTACGGTAACTCTAGTTTACCCAGTCTTGAGCTGATCAAAATTGCAAGTGAACGATGGACTGATTTCTGGAATGTTAGTATGCACAAACACAAACATAATATCACAAAAATAAGAGAAAGCAGTAAAAGACACAATAATGTTTGTTGTCATCCAAATTGTAGTTCTTGAATACGGTTTGCAATAGGGTCGTCCACAATAAACATTAATTATAGCTAACTTAAACTCCATTAGAATGAGAAGTTGAGAATTTTATTGATTTGGGGTAATGACTCCTAAAAGCTTCAGCAAGGACTAAGATGATTCCTATCTATCTTAATAAATTCTTCTTAAGTATGATGTTGTGGCACATCTCATATAATGTCAAAAGGAGTATTCATAAGTTGAGACCAAGTCAAGTCCACCAAGGATGGTCGAGGATTTTAAGTCAAGCGAATAGCATGAGAATAATGAGTTGAACTAATAGTGTCAATAAGTTTTAGGTTTGGCTATGAAGAAAGAGAAACTTTAGCCTGATGATGAGGGTTCCCTTTGCAAGCATCTTCAAATTTCCCAATCTCATTTTATTTTTGATATTAAGGATGGTGAACATTATGATTCTGTGAATGTTTTCTTTGTTCGCTAGCATTCTCCAAAAGTTATAGGATTCGAGCTTATTACTACATCATACTTATCTAATTCTCTAGAAATAAGTCTCAAGGGCCCACACTTATCTTATTACGATGTCCATGATTGTTAGATAGATTCTTGATTTTGTGAGTGTTGGAACAACACGATACATTCATAATATGTTCTTATAAGCCATTGAAATGGAGTTGCTAGGATATTAGGATATTTTTTGGAGCAATGGTGCAAACTATTACATACTAAAAAAATTTTAATGTTAGAGAAAGAGTATTTCATCTTAATTTTATCTGAAAATCCAACACACATACACATAAAAGAAAAAAAAATAAAGGAGATACAAGATTTTACTAGGAAAAAAAAAAACCTACGAGGCCTAACCCAATTGAAATAACTATTATGTTTTATGCTCTTTTCTATAATAAGAGAAGATGGGTTACAATATTATGCACGCTTAGTATCATGTAGTTGTAGTAGAAATTATGAAAGAAGTAGTTGAGAAATGATGATGGTATTCATATGATATTAGTTTGGTAATTATGGTCGAATGGTAAGTCAATGATGGTCAGGTGATAGTAATCGAATAATGGTTAATGGATCATGAAGGTTGGATGGCAATAATAAGCACAATGATTATTGGGTGATGTTGGCCAAGTTACGACAATCATATGATGATGATCTCACACTCATAGTCAAACAACAATGACTGTTTGTGGTGATCTTCAACGTCAAACATCAATTAGAACTCTAAGGTTTCCTATATTTCAGAGTTCTCTTCAAACTCAAGTTCAGATCCATTTCATTTTGAGAGTGTAGGTCAAATTATTAAGATTTGATAAATTTAAGCAAAGTTTCATAACATAACACTATATTAGACAACTCATATTGAATCATTTAATTATACGTCAGTTATTCAGCATTTAACTGTCTTATAACCATAGAATTTGATGATATTGGATTTGTTAGATTCATCTCATCAAGACATTCAATATTATTAGAAGCATGGAAGTTTGGATTCCATCTGGTCCTAAAGTTTTTAAAATTACTTTGAGTGCTTGATTTGAGTTCATGTGGACAAGCATCTGATCATTATTAGTGTTGTTGGGTTTACCTTGTCAAAATGTTATGTATGCCTATTTTTCAGCACATACATTAAGATTTCGTTTGAGATGGCTTTCTTACTGCTTTAAAAAATAAGTAGCAAGAAAGTCATCCCAAATCAGGCCTAAATTAATATTCAAATCGATCAACTGTTTTTGTTTATAGATTTTTTTTCTAGTTATTCTTCTCGGTTTTGAATAGTTTATATAAAAGTTTTTTTTCATAATTAAACAATTAATTGAACTATTACATGAAAATCTAACGGTCCAGATCAATCATCTTTCACTTGAGTAAAAACCTAACTCAAGCCTAACTATTTATATCCTTAGCCGCAGTCCCTTCCGCAGATCTGTCACTCCGTTTATATGTCCTTAGCTATTAGGGATCTAAAGCGGCCGCCGTCGAGGATCTTTCGACCTCTTTTATTTTGTTTATTTTCCAAAATATAGATTTTATCTATGTCGATCTTTTCAAGTCTCTCTTGCTCTATTTTGATTTTGTTTTAGTTCATAAAGTTGCTTCAATTTTCTATCCATAGTTGCCCTCTCTGCAAATTATTTGGTTCTACTGTTCGTTTTTTCCGATCGGCAGTGGAGATTTTGAAGAGGTGCGAAATCGAACTACAGAGTCTTTGGACATGCCGTTTCCAGATCTGAGATCTTTCTTACATGGATTCTGCAATTTTCTCGTAGGCTCTACAAATCTCGCTTTTGTTCTTTCATTCTTTTTCCCCATGGGCTCGAGGATGACTATTTTGCTTTAACCACACCGAATTGAACAAGCTGAGTCGGAAATCGTGTGATTTTGTCGGAGTTGCTCCCGTTCTTGGTTTTGCCCTATGATCTTCTTCTTTTTCTCAATTGATTATGGATCGGCAGTTTATTGTCCACCCTTTTTCTGTTGTTTAAAGGATGAAGAGAGGGCTTGAACAAGAATAGGGGCAGCGGATCTGATGAGTTATTACAGGTGATTCGTCCTCGGCGATTGCTCAAAACGTGGAAAAGTTTGGCCTTTTCTGAGAGCTCAAATTTCTAGAATCTAAATGCTTTAATTTTTTGATGTGAATTTAGTTTTGATGTTTTTTATCTTCATGAGAAGCACTTCATTTTGGTTTTAAGTATTTTAGGGAAATACCAATTCGGAAAAAGGTTTTGACTCATCTTAGGGCATCTCCAACCGAAAATCTGCATTTTGCACTTCAAAATGCAGTGAAACTAAAAAATACCGTAATTCATCATCTCCAATCAAACGTCATTTTGCCCCGTAACCATCGTTCTCTTCTTTCTTGCCTTCCTTTCGAAAGTTTCGATAGAGATTAAAAAATGATGTAGATGAACAATGCAACGCCAACAATGGCGTCGCACTGTTCATCCGTGATGAAATCACATCAAAATGATTGTTGGGACAAAGCAAGAACGTTATTGAAGTTGCCCTAAGAAGTCCCCATATTATGAGAGAGAGAAGGGTTTGCCATATAGTCAAAACCTAACCATTGA
Organism: Dendrobium huoshanense; assembly: GCA_016618105.1. Taxonomy (NCBI): domain Eukaryota; kingdom Viridiplantae; phylum Streptophyta; class Magnoliopsida; order Asparagales; family Orchidaceae; genus Dendrobium; species Dendrobium huoshanense. The sequence continues at coordinate 13,471,175 of CM028349.1, read as the reverse complement.
AAAGTGATCTTCATAGTGATTGTGGAGTTACTGATGTAGAGAATGAGAATATATATCGATGCACATTTTATCTAAATTTTTTTTATTTTTAGGAGATGTTTGGCAAGTTAAGTGATAAATTCTGTTAAATCTGTGAAGCCATCTGATGGTATAATTCAAGATTTTTTATGACTGGTTTATTTAAAAATTAAATATATTATTTTTTGAATTTGATTTAGTTGTTAAATATGAGTTACTTATTCATTTTAATTTTAATTATTGTTAATAAGTTATAATAATAAATAATATAATTATAAATTATTGTATTAATTATCAATTTATTTATTTGTGTGTTAATTTATAAGTTTTTTGAATCTAATTAATTAGTTAATATTTTTTTGAAAAAAAAATTATTTAATTAGTACTATTAATATTTTAATTAGTTATTTAAGTGTTATTAGTTAGTTTTAGTTATTAGTTAACTTATTAATCATTTAATTATTTTATTACTCATTAATTATTTTATTATTATTTATATTTAATAATTTGAATTATACTAAGTATGTTAATTTTATTAATTTTCAATTAATAATTATATTATTAATATTTTATTAATTATATTATACTTTTGATTAATTTTAATTAAATTAGTTGAATTAAAATAATTAATTCCTATAACAGTATGACTCTCTTCTCATTAGTCTTAGGCTTAGGGTTTGCTTTTCTTCTTTTCTAGCATGTCTTTGTCACTTGTGCTTTTGCTTGAGGGGTCTTTCTTCTGTTGGATTGAAAGGATCTCGTTCATTTCGACACTAATCATTTTCTCTCTTTCATGAGCTTGATGCTCAACATATGGGGTAGCAAATTTTTATCACTAGCAGCAAATTAATTTTGGTAAAATCTGTAATGTTGTCTTTTCCAACCTTTCATGCTACACATTCACTTGTCCCAAAAACAAATATTGGAAGAATTAGATAAACTTTGAAGGAGTTTCATTTGGAACAAGTCTAATGGATCAATAGGATTGCACTACGTCAGTTGGGATTATATGTGTAAACCGGTAAGTAAAGGTGGACGATGTTTTTATTCAAGTGTCTCAAAAATGTTTGCTTTAAGAGCCAAGTTGGCATGGAGATTCATTCATGAAAAAGACTCTTTTGCATGTGGTTATGGCTGCTAAATATGGAGAAAGGCTTGATATGGGAAATATTAGAGGAAAATGCTCTTCCTCTTGGAAATTATTGAATGATGGATGTAAAATGCTGAAACCAATTGTTAGATGGTCATTGGTTGATGGAGAATTAGTACATGCATTCAAAGACAACTGGATATTGGATAGATGTATCAATTTATGGCCCACGTTTGTAGTTCCACAAGAGGATGAAGTGGTATTAGTCAGAGAATTTATTCTTGATGGATGTTGGAATGCACCATTGCTGCTGGATACGTTTGGTAGAGAGTTGGTCAATCTCATCTTGCGGATGAAAATTGTACAAGATGGGGAGGGGGGTCGAACGGAGCTGCTTCAACAAAATATGGAATCTCAATTACTGGATTGTTGTTTAATGCTTTGGTGCAAGAGAGCTGTGAGTCTCAACATTGGAAGTGGATCAAAAAGCTAAGCTGAATGCTCGGGTGGAAGTGTTTTGGTGGAGAGTAAGTAAAAATGCAATCCCTTTATTCAAATTCTTATGATACAGAAGATTGATGGATAGTGCCAATTGTCCTAGATGATGCAGTGATATTGAAGATGTGGAGCATATTGTGTGCAACTGCTTGAAGTTAAAAGAGGTTATTCATCATCTAAACCAATGGGGGTTTGGAATTCCTTTATTTCTAAGCTTTGAAGATTGTATTAAATGGCTAGAATCTATTGCATTGAAGAAAGGTATGCTCGTTAATTTGTACTGTAATGCAGTCTTTTTATCATGAAAAGCTAGGAACAAAAGTATTCATGAAGGAGTGGAAGACATCCCTGCTTTTATTGCTTCCAATGCCATATGTTATACATCGGTTTCTCACAATTTTAGCCATTTCTATTTGGGCAACTGGGATATTAACCAGTCGATCAGACTGTCAAATACTTGGCATCCTCCTCCACCCGAATGGCTAAAGGTTAATGTTGATGAATCTCTACTTTCTTCTTATACAATAGGTATTGTTGGAGTATTAAGGGATTGTAAAGGCAACTATTGGCTTTCGGTAGACCTTGCGTTCATTGGGATATAGCATAATTGGAGCTTCTAGCAATTCATTCTTTGAAGGAGGTGATCAAGGATTGGATGATCAAATACAAAGGTATCATAATTGAAGGTGACAATTCGAATATCATTTCTTTTCTTCAAGGTATTTGGAAAAAAGTTAAATACAAAGAAGATGATCTTGGCTTTCTTAAGGAGTTTAATTATGTTATTTTCAATTGTATAGGTAGAGAAAGCAATAAGTTAGCAAATTTGTGTGCTAATTATGCTCTTTTTAGCAGCTTTAGTTGGGAAGAGTTTTCTTTCAATAAGGTTCCTCCTTTCTTTAATATTTTGTAGGAGGAATCCACTTTGTAATTGTTCTTATTTTTTTCTCTAGTTTTTAATATATGCAAGCTCCGGCTTTTTATTCAAATATATGTATATATATATTCACCATTCTTCATATCAAAACAAATAGAATTAACTCAAACAAAACCTTAATCTATTTAATACAAGAAAACATCGTCTGCTCTATTTCAAAAAAAAGGGACCTACGTTGATCTCATGGAAGGGAGTGAAGGGGAGCTGCTCACTTGCTCTTTTTCACAAAAAGGGGAGTTGTGTCAGTCCGATGGGAAGAAGAGAAAGGGAGAAGCATTGTTGGTATGAAGGGAAGGAGTGAATGGGAGAATCAATGCAAGAGATCTGCTCGGACAGGTTTCCAACGTGTGAATGGCTCTTTTGCGAACTAGTTTATAACATGAGCAAATAAAGTGTTGTATTTGGTGAGTGTTAGGGCTTTTCGGTGTTATAACAGTAAAAAGTGAAGTTTGGGTGTGAGATGTGTAAATAGAAGTTTTTTAGTGTTAGGTATGTAAAAATAACCTTTTTAAAATATAAATTTTATGGTTTAAGAATTTGAAGTTTTTAAATCTAAGTTTATAGGATTTTTGGTATTTGATTGGATGTTCTTGATGATATAAAAGATGATTTTTTTTTCTTAAATAAAATTTAGCTAATGAGGTAAAACTCTAGCTAACTCTTCTCTTTTAGATATCACCTCTACTTCCTTCGACTTTTCTAGAGGACAATCCATCCCTCTCCTTCAATAAACATCTATTGGCTTCCTTATATGGAATGTTTCTCTTCAATACTTTTATCCCAAAATGACTTTCACACCTAAAAAATCATATCATCTTTGAATCTTCCTCCACCCTTTATTATAGCTTCTCATTTGTTGAAGCTAGCATCCCTGAAATGACCTATATCTTAAATTGGAAGCTCTTTCTAGAAAAACCTCCATTGTTAAAAATTTCTTGGTGAGCTTTATTTCTGCTTCTGACAAGTTATTTAGTTCTCTAATGAAGAAGTGATAGTAGAAGGATCCAAGGAATGAGAGATGTCTATGGTCAGTTACTTTATTGAAAACATTATTATGAAGCTCTTCTAACTCACTAGAAATAACTTATACCAAAAAGTTACTTTATCACTTGAATTTTTTAATAATGGATTCTTTTTTCTTAATTTTTCTTTGCTTTGAGAATTTTGACATGGTGTGGATGGTTAATCCATGATTTTTATTCAGCAATCTTTTTATCCTTAAAAAATGAAAGCCTGAGTTTAAACTTATTATTGAAACTTCATATCAATTCTTCTTTAGATTAAAATCCTTGAATTGTCCTCAAGTTGTGTGAATTCGAGGGGTATATTTAAAATTGTGAGTGCTATGGGAACCCCTCTAGTTGTTAATGCTCTTATTTCTGAAAAAAACTCACTGAGCATTTGCTAGTGTCTATGTCCAAGTTGAGAAACATGCTCAACTGTTAGATGAAATTTTCCTATCTATTATGTGAATGGAATAAAAATTGAAAACTCAATATGATTGGAAACTTAACGCATGCCTCAGATGTGGATCATTTGTTCACCCTTTGAATCTTTGTCTTATAAACCCCATTCAATAGTTAAAATCTATTTGTCCCCTTAGGGGTGTAGTAGAAGTAAAAAAGCAACACATGACATTTCCCACCACGATAACCCCCTCAAGCCCTTTTAAGCTCCCGTTTTCAACTGCTTCATAAAAATTGAAACCCCTACCTTCTTCAACATATGTGGTTGATGAGGGAATGCGAAAAATTACAAACATTCACCTCACTCCATTTTAGCACAACCTCTCAATCTACGTAAACACTCTCTCACCAACATAAACACTCAAAGCATCTCCCAAGTAGCATTCCACAACCACTTTTTATTCTTAACACAATAGAATAAAACCTAGTGCATGTAGACACAAATGGCCTTCTTAGAATGGGTTAAGTGCTTTCATTAGAACTTCTCTTCATCTAATAAAAATGTTAACCAAAATGTTAAAAAAGTGCCATCCTTTATGAAAAATTAATGACTTTCTCGAGCTTTGTAACTTGGAATGTGAGGAGCTTCATGATAAGGTTCATGTACTTTGCAAGGATATAATTCATATTAATAACCTTGATTTTATTTTCTATAATTTAGAGGCAAAAAATAGTTATGATCAATTAAATGATCAACAGTTTCACAACTCTCTTTCTCTCTTTAACACTAAAGCTAATCATCATAACTTCTCTTTCTCTAAGTTGGGGAGATTTTGGTTAAAGTGGAATGCATGGAAAATTTGTTTTACTCTTTATATTCAAATATCAAATTTTTTCATGGTTAGATTCTTTATGGATAAAACAAATCATTTCTTCTATATGTGGTATATGCTGCAAGCTCTCCATCAGAAAGAGCTTCTCTCTAGTCCATTATAAAAAATGTTTGCACTTTTTTCAATCTCCTTTAGATTTTTTTGGGTGACTTCAACTATTGTAAATATAGCTATGAAAAGATTGGTGAGAATCCATTATCTATAAGTACTTTGATATCTTATTAATATGGCTTTTGATTTATGTCTTAATGTGCTTGTATATGTTGGCTTAAGGTCTATTTGATTTAATTTAAAATCAACATAGATGCTCCCACTCACATTAAGTTGGATATGATTCTTGTAAATGAAGAATGGTTGGACTTATTTTCTTTTATCTTCCTATCGAGTTGATAATATTTGATGCTTTGACAAATCTATTTTGATCATTCACAATGAGCACCTAACCACAAAGAAGAATTAGTTTCTCTTCTATAACTATTGGCCCAAATTTCCTCTTTTTTTTTGGATAGGCTTCAATCCATTTTTTTAAAAGAACATTAAGGGTGACCTTATCATCTCTTTGTATAATAAACTCCACCAACTGAAAGCTAGATTAAAGTCTTCAAAATGGCCCTTTTCCTCTTACATCTCATTCAAGTGGAATATTGCAATCCTTATCTATTTTTGAATTGAAAATGGAGGAGATCACCATATACTTTACTATAGATTATTCCAAGTTGAGATAAGGACATGATGAATTATGAGTTATAGTGGATCGATTGACTAGGTTAACTCATTTTCTCCCCATGAGGTTAACACATTCTATAGAGAAACTAGGGCAAGTATATGTGAAGAAATTTGTTAGATTGTACAGAATACTAAAGGTAATCATTTCAAAAATCAAATGATGAATATGTGAAATTGATTGATCAGATACAATCTAGAAAAATAATCTAAATTACAAGTGAATGATCATGATATAATGACTTGTGATAGTTGATTATGGGTTCTAATTAATGGTGATTTGAGGAAGAAAAATTTGTATGATGCCCACTATTCTGGATATTTGATTTATCTAGGTGGTAGCAAGATGTATCATGACTTGATGTTGATGTTCTAGTGGCTTTGATTGAAGTGTCATATAACAAAGTTTATCTCTAAGTGTGAAATTTGTCAAATAGTGAAAGCTGAACATAAGAGGCTAAATGGATTATTATAACACTTGCATATTCTTAAATGAATATGTGAGGAGATCTCTATGGGTTTTGTTAAGTCTTCCCAAGTCTAGATAAAGTCGTAATATAATATGGGTTATAGTGGATAGATTAATCAAGTCAACTCATTTTCTCCCATGAGGTAGACATATTCTGTAGAGAAGCTAACACAATTATATTTGAATAAAATTGCTAGATTGAATGGAATACCCCAGGTAATCATTTATTCTCATGATGGTTAACTTACATTCCATGTTATGGAGATGTATTCAAGAACATTGGGTGACTAAATTAAATTTTAGTGCACCTTTCCTTTCTTAGACTGATGGCCGACCTGAAAGAATTATTTAAGTACTTGAAAATCTGCTGAGGTTATGTGTATTAGATTTTAGAGGAAGCTAGGAAGATCATGTTCATTAATGGATTTTTTTTTATATAATAATAATTTTCACAAAAATATTGATATGACTCCTTACAAAACTATTTATAACAGAAAGTGTAGGACACCATTATGCTAGATAGAAGCAAGTAAAACAAGGTTTATGGGGCATGGGTTGGTAGATTATGTAATAGAAAAGATTTGATTGATCAAGAATAGGCTTGAAACAAGTTAAGATAAGTAGAATAAGTATTACAATCCTAAGCATCAAGTCGTTGAATTCCAAGTTGATGGTTCTATTTTTCTAAAAGTCTGCCCTATGAAAGGTTTAAGCAAATTTAGCAAGAACAACATGTAGAGTTCGAGATATATTGGATCTTTTGAATCAATTGAAAGAGATGGGAAGCCTGCTCATAAATTGTCAAGGCTAGATCATATGTCAGACATCCATATTGTATTCCAAGTGTTAGAATTAAAAATTGAGTTTATGATCTTGACCAGAAAGTCATTAAAGATGAAGTTGAAGTAAGGCTCGATCTTATATATAAAAAAGAACTTAAACATTTATAACCTATGATGTGAAACATTAGAAATAAATAAATTTCCAAGGTTTAGGTTCAATTAAAGCATAAGTTAAAACAAAAAGCAACTTAGGAGAAAGAAGCTGAAATGAGATAGTTGTATCTAGAATTATTCTTAGGGTAGCTTATTTGGAAATGTGAAAATGATATTTTTATAAGGGAGAAAGTAATGATTCTAGCTGTAGAAAATTGTCCACCTAAAATGACCCAAATAAAACCTAGTAAGAATTGGGTGCTTGTTTTGTGTTTGTTAAATATTTGTAGGGTTTGTAATCAAATTAGAAAATTGAGAAATTTCAAGTGTAAAAAGCTACTTGGGAGTGGTGCACTATAAGTTGCGGCACTGACTCTTAGGCTTCGTTTGTTTTTTTAGTGCTTCTGTAAAAGACAGTTTTAAAAAATATTAGTTTAGAAATGGAGTTTTCTAACGGAGAAGCATATATAAAAAGCTTTCTCAAAACTGCAGAAAAATGAAAAAAAGGAGTTATTGAGAACGTGATTTGACGAACCAAACAACACAAAAAAAAAATTCCTCCGTTTTTGGAAACGGAAAAGGCAACAAAACGCTCAAACAAACAAAGCCTTAGTCTACGGGAAGGCGCTTAAGAGCACTACGACGTTGGAAGTGGGCATTACAGCACTAAGCTGTTTGTTTGCAGCATCTAAAACATTTAGCACTATGATGCCCTAAGGAGTGGAACCGCACAGTTAGGCAAAATTTAAAAATTTTAGGCAAGTTTGCAAAAATTAGAAAAGAGATAGGTTCAAAGTTTAATTATTCGATCGTGATTGAACTGAAGTTGAACTAAATGAAAAAATAAATATTTAAAATTTATAAATGATAATATGACAAAGTATAGTTATGAAACAATATAATTTTGGGATGAAATATAAATAAAATTCATACATAAATAATATATTATATTATTTTGATTTTTTTTTTTAAGGCTTGCAAAACTTGCATTAAGAGAAAAAAGTAAAACTAATTACACTTGGAAAGAATGAAAAGCATCACATTCCTCCTTGATAGCAAATAAAAGCAAGGAAGGAATGCTACTAAAAGAAAAGCTATCAAAGAAAAAACTCCTACTACTAGCCATGGTAGCACAAAGGTTGGCTACCTTATTACAATTCCTATGGACATGATTAAAAGCCACATTATGAAAGTCATTGACAAAAAGAATCTCCTCCAAAGGCCATCTATCCACAATTTGATTATTCTTCTTGAATGAAGCTTGAATGGATCTAATAACATTGAGATTATCACTCTCAATAATCACCCCTTTGTACTCAAGCATCCAACTTTTAATATAATCTTTGACCGAGAGAACAGCCTCCATCTCAAGTTTGTTAATGTCCCAATGAATCCTCTTTTCTCCAAAAGCAAGAATAAACCTTCCTTTATGATCTCTAAAAATTCCCCCCACTCCAGCACAATGGGATTTGAACAGTGAAGCATCAACGTTGATTTTCATTTAGTCTTTCAGAGGAGGGCACCAAGACTCATGAGACTCCCAAAGGAGATTGGTTCCACAGTTTGAAAGATAAGGACTACATTTAATACTAGCCAACGCCAGAGCATTTGAAGCCGTCACAGAAGAGGGTAATGTTAATTTCCCATGCTTCACACAGTTTCTATTTCTCCAACTTAAGTACACAACAATGAAGTAAAGCCTTACCATTCCAGGCTGACGGTTTGACAATCTCCTCAGCTCCTCTAGACAGCTATTGATACTTTGAAAAACAGGAAAACCGATGCCCCAACTTTGTATCTGGTTTATAACATCCAACAGGTACTTACAATTTACCATAATGTGCTCATAGCTTTCAATACTATTATAACCCCTCACACAGTTTTTATGCAGCCCAAGTCTCCGGTAATGTAGAAAAACCTGTGTGGGAATAGCTGACTTTCCAAGCCTCCACCAGAAAATTTCAACCTTCTTGTTTAGTTTAAGCTTAAACACCCATGTGAAGTAGTCCTCATACTCAAAATTGTAGTTGCACTTCAGGTTATATTCAAACGACATAGCAGAAATTGACTTACCCGACATCTTCCATAACAATTCTCTGCGGTCCTCCATCCCAGTGACGATCTGAACATTGCTGATTAACATAATGAAATCTGCATGGAAAAATTCTTTAAGCAATGAATAGTTCCATTGTCCATTATCAGATAATAGATGGCTTATATACATCCCTTCCAAAGCAACACAGTCTACCAATGTTGGCCACTTGTTGATGCTCATATCCAACACCCAAACATCATTAAGGACATTTATATTATTACCATTACCTACAGCCCATCTGATAATATTTTGCAGTTTTCTTCCCCCATCCGAAAGGATTTTCCAAGCATTTGACGTGCACTTATTTTGTAATCCACTCCTCAAATCTTCTCCATATTTGTGCTTGATAACTCTGAAATAGAGAGATCCATTTTTCTGATAAAAATCCCATGCTAACTTAGATCTCAAAGAATCAACACGTAGCAAAGGAGATTGAAGACCCAATCCTCCCAAACTTCTCGGTTTACATAGTTCTTCCCAAGCCACATAGTGTAGACTATGCACACCACCGGATTTTTGCCAAAGAAACTTTCTACAAAGTTTCTCCACCTCATACAACAACTTCTTAGGAATTAACGAGTGGGTTATGAGAAAGTTTGGCATAGTCAACAATGAGCTAGAGATAAGAGTAATCTTACCTCCCAAAGATAAAGTCTTCTTACCCCAAGCATTGAGCTTTTCCATCGCATTACTAAGTAGATCTTGGAAATCAGCCAACTTCAATCTTCTTAAGGACAATTCGATCCCAAGATAATTCATCTCCTTCACAGTCTTGTAGCCAAGAAATCTGGTCACCTTCTTCTTAATAGTATATCCAACTGCCTTACCAAATAAAATCTGAGATTTATTGACATTAATCCTTTGGCCCGTCCAATTGCAGAAATCTTCAACTATCTTCTTCAATGATTTGGCTAAAGGAATGGACACATGGGATAAAAGAAGTACATCATCTGCATATAAGAGATGAGTAATCCTAGGGCCTCAAGGGGATACCCTAATACCAAGATCATGACCCTTCTGCTCAATCGAATTAGACAACAACTGGAAGCACATTATGAAGAGATAAGGAGATAGTGGGCATCCTTGCTGAAAGCCACTATGAGCATCAATCCATTCAGAGTTCCTTCCATTAATCATTATAGAAAATCTCACACCTACAACACAATCCATGAGTAGTTTAGAGAACATATAAGGAAACCCATACCATTTAAGGATCTGATCAAGTACAGGCCACCCCATACTATCATAAGCTTGTTCCATGTCAAGCTTCAAGGCCATCAATCCCTTCTTGTTCTTGGATGACTTGAACTTATGAATAATTTCTTGTGTCAGCAAGCAATGCTCAGCGATGGATCTACCCGGCATAAAAGCCATTTGCTCTTCAGTAATAAGATTCCCAATGCATTTCTTCAATCTATTGACCAACATAGTTGTTGCAATTTTATAATTGATCTGACATAGACTAATCGGCTTGTAATCATAAGGAGTTAACGGGCATTTGATCTTGGCAATCAAAACAACGAGAGTGTCTTTCCAAGATTTGTTCATACGATCAGAATTCAAAAAGCTCCTAATAGCTGCCCATAACATTCTCCATACTATATCCAAATAGTATTTATAAAAGGAAGAAGTCACTCCATCCATACCTGGTGCTCTATTGTTGCCCTGTTGAAAAATCGCAGTCTGCAGCTCAGCCACCGTGAACTCCGAGCACAATTCATCAATAACTCTTTGGCTTAGTCTTTGTTCTTTCGAAACATTGGGCCATCCATTTAACTCACAATTTCTGCTCCTCCATTTAGCTTCAAAGAAATGAGTGAAAACCTTCTCAATTTCCTCCTCTTCAACATGAACAATATTATTCACATCTCTAATTTGAACTACTCTATTTCCATTCCTTCTAGCCGAAGCAAAGTTATGAAACATCTTCGAATTGTTGTCCCCTTCTTCATGCCATCTAACCTTTGCCCTTTGATTCCACCATGTAGCCAACCGATTCAAGGTAACATTCAATTCATGTACTTTACTCCTAAGCAAAATGAGATCCTCATTAGTCCAGCCATTGCCATCCGCCTCTTTATTTTTGAGTTCAATGATTTCCTTTTTCAGCTCATCCTTGAGCGTCTTCAGATTTTTACATTTGCTTCTACTCCAAAAGAATAATGCCTTCATTGTTCTACAATTCTTCCTTTGAAGGATTTCACTATGATCACCAAAATAATTCTTCTTCCAAGAATGAAAAACAACGCTTAAAGCCGCTGGATAAGACCTCCAAGTATCTTCAAATTTGATATTATTTCTCTTGACTTGAATCTTCCCATCCAATTTGATAGCAATTGGACTATGATCCGATGCTACCCTTGCTAAATGTCTAGTCATAGCTGTCGGGATTCTCTGTAGAGCAATAGAATTCAGCAAACACCTATCCAATCTTTCCCAAATACGAGAGGTTCCTTCTTTGTTGTTACACCAAGTGTACTTTGGACCGATGCTCCTTACATCATGAAAATCTGAATTTAACATGAATTGCTTCATCTCCCTTGGTCCTTTGGAAAAAAGAAATCTCTTACCTCCTCTCTTCTCCTCCTTGCTCAAGATACAATTGAAATCCCCACCAATGATAGTTGGAATATGATCCTTTAAATTCTCTTCAAGCTGTCTCCAAAGTTCCTCTCTTTCATTGCAACAACGGCTCCCATAAACTGTAGCAATCTTCCACATACCCATACTAGGGATCAACAAATCCCCCAAAATTACTTGTGAAGAATTATTTCTAACCACAAAAGAGACAATTCTCTTATCCCATAACACTAGCATTCCACCTGATAAGCTTACAGCTGGGACATGAACAAAATCCCAATTATTCCCAATGAGATAATCAATCTCCTTCCTACCCATATGAGACATCTTAGTCTCCAAAAGACCAACTAAACAAACATCCTGTTCTCTAACTACCTCCTTCAGATACAAGGCGGCCTCCCTCTTCCTAGCCCCCCTGCAATTCCAAAAAAGAAGGGTAGACATTAAGATTTGATTGGGGGACCATCCCCACACATGGAACTCACTCTTCCATCTCTTCTCTTCTTTTTTTGATCTGTTTCAATAGGTCCCAAAGATCTGATTTCCTTGACTAGATTAGCTTTACAGCTCTCAGTCTGTATTATCATATATGAACTCTTCATTCCTAAATAATCTAAGTTCGCTGCAATGTTTCCATTTTCAATAATCTTCTCTTTGCCCTGTCTTTCCAATGCATCAGAATTATCAACCTCCACATGATTCTTCACGGGTTCATCTCCTGAATCATTCATTAGAACATCAAACCTATTGTTAACCTCAATAGGATGAGATTGTTTAACAGAATTCTGCTGTCCACCTCCCTCCTTACTTTGAAAACCAAATTTCTCATTTGTAACATTCAAATTACAGAGATTAACTCCATTCTTCAGCTCAATATAATCGGCTTTCTGTACAGGTTTGGACATCACGTTAGCCATCTTATTCATCTTTTCCTCATTCAATTTTCTCCCATCTCCCCATGCCTTAACAGAGCGTGTGTTTTTGAAATGAACATGAATCCATGGGCCGTATTCTGACTTGATCAAACTAGAGCTGGTTTCCGTGATGGCATTCCCGGGCTTGTCTGCAACCACTTCAGACGAGGCCTGATCTCTAATCCCCTGAGTAACCTCATCAGGGCATTCATCTTTAATGTGACCCACACAGCCACAATGATAACAAAGCAAATCCACCTTCTCATATTCCACCCACTGAAAAAACCTGCCCGCTGAGCCTTCCACCCATACTCCATTTGGTAACTTCTTCTCCAAAGCAATTTTAACACATACCCGAGCGAACTCCCTCTTCCCCCAACAGAATGTAATACCATCAATGTACATCGGCGTCCCAAACTGAGATGCAATTCTTGATAAGTTGTCTTCATCCCAGCAATACAATGGCAAACAAGGGAATCGAATCCAAATAGGAGCGGTGATCCCCTTGAAAGAATAAGGATCAAACTCAGCATTCCACCTGTCCATACCAACAATGTGCCCTCCGATAAACCATGGTCCCCCATTAAGTACTTCCTCTACAGCTTCTTCCATCTTGAAAGAACAAAGTATCCAATCCATACCAATTGAGGTTAGATGAAAACCTCCATACTTGCTCCATTGTCTCCTCAGCTCCAAGCTACATATAGGGAATGGTACATTGCTACCCAAAACTTTAATAACAACAGAATTTCTCAAAACATGCTTATTTTTCTCCTCCATTTCTGAATCCAGCAAAACAGCAACCCCATCATCTGAAAGTTCAACATTTTCTCGGTTCCATTCGATTTTGATGTGTTTTGGCTTGGACCACGCATTGCCCACCTCATTCCATCCTTCTGTTTTTGCATTATCCGTCACCAATCCTTCAGCTTCCATATCCACATCATGATTATGAACAAGATTCAACTCTTTCACACTTTCTTGAAACTTGCAAGAATCCCGATCCTCTTTCGAACCACGAATAATAACAGAATCACCATTCATCGACGAATCAGTTCCAAATTTATCAAAATCAAGATTCAAAATACCTGCCCGTGCTCGATCATCACATCTCACTATTGCTTCCTCTTCCATAATCACCTTCTTTCCCTTACCTTCGATCACCGACAGACGAGACGGAGGTCTCATCCCTTCTCTGATTACAATCCCATTTCTGCCTCTACCACCATTCTGAAGCGATAAAGGAGGTCGCAGATTAGCCATAACAATCAACAAGGAGTTCTGATCATCATCCGATGACCGCACCGCCCACCGTAGAAAAAAGCGGGAACAGAAAATTTGAAAAAAGCGATTTTCTCTCTCTAGAAAATCCCAGACGTTCTCTCTCTAAGAAATCCCTTTCAGTGGAATAGGACTTGCTAATTATATATTATTTTGAATTAAATATAAGTATTTATTAATTTATGTTATATATTTAAATATAAATAATTAATAGTTTAGTTTAAATGCAAATATTCCCAATCATTGATTTTAATTCACATTTAACAAAAGTTTAGTTCATACATAAATATATAAATTTAATATAAATAATTACTATTTTATGTTATATATTTAACTATAATTTACACATATATATTATATATATAAATCACATTATAAAATAAATTTATAAATTCATACTACATTATTTATAATTAAAAAATAGATACAAAATTAGTTTTTATATTATATAATTATTAACTAAATTTATAAATATTAAATATTATTAACTAAAAAGTAAATATTAATTACATTATTAAAATTAATTAAAACTAATATGTAAAAATATGCAGTTTATGTGTTAGTTCTTTAGTCAAACATTTTCTCGACATTATAGGTTAATATTATTTATAAATTTATATTACTTTTTTTATTTGAATGAGCAAAGAACTCACATGGATAGTGATATCATGTAAGCTTGGAGCTTATTTAGAAATTGATTATTTTAAAGAATTTAATATAATAAATTATTATTTTATATTAAATTTATCAAATAAAATTATTTAATTACATAGAACAGATAATAATTGAAACAACCGATTCTTAAAAATCCAGACCACTTTGGCAATTTGAACTGGTTTTATTATGTTCAATGAAAACCCAATTTTAGAGAAAATTTGGACCAACTGCTTACAAATTCCCGGTTAAATTGAATGAACATGCTAGTCCAGTCTGATTGTAAAAATAATGCTTTTAGGTAGGCTTTTATTCCCTACTTCAATTTTCAATTTGGGAATTTCAAGTGAAAGTTATGGAATTTGATTTGATATAAATATATTTAAGAACATTTCACCACATTATTTTTTATATGTTGTATGATAGAAAATTTTGACCTTTTGATAAAAAAAATCAAAATTTACCAAGTGGTTTTAAAAATATGATTTTTCATGTGTTTTATTATTTATGTTGATTTTAATATAAAGTGTAATATAACAATAAAATCCCCAAAATAATCTTATTTGGAAGGTTCAAAGCCTAAATAAGATGACCAAAAGACATCCAAATATAAAGATGCTTATAGTTGAATTTTGCGGCTTGGCGAGACAAATCCAACAAGTCTAACATCGCTGATTCTAACATCATTAAGGCACTTAAACACTTGAAGAATGCTTTATGGTCATGTGAATCAATATGGGTTATTCGTAGAAGCACTCTGAACCAGACCCAAATCTACTCTATATTTATGGGGTATGCCACTCATGAAAAGTTATAATTAGACTCCCACTCTCTAACTGAGGGGGGACTAAGATATTTGGCAAGAAATCTGATAGAGCTCTGAGCCTTCAAGAGCTCTAGCACCACCACCGAATATGGTCCCTCTGACCTTCATCGCCTACCGACAACGATGCCTCCAACCTCAATGGCTCGCAAACTACTTCCCCTCCGACTTCTATTGTTTGTCAACTATAATTCCTCAAATCACCATCTTTAGCTGACTATAGACACTCCAACCTTCGTCACCCACTGACTATAGTCCCCAAGACCTTCATTACCCATTGAATGCGGTCGTTCCCTCAAACCTCTATAGCCCACCGATTACATTTGATCCCTCCAACCACTGTCGCCTGCCAACTATGGTCCCTCCAACCTCTGTCACTCACTAACTACTATCCCTCCCATCTCCATTGCTTGCCTAGTATGATCTCTCATACCTCTGTAACCCACCTACTACTGTTGATCCACCCGACCTCCATTGCCCGCCAACTACAGTCGATCCCACTAACAATTGTCACCCGTCAACTACAGCCCCTCTGACCTTTATCGCCCACCCACTACTATCCCTCCGACCTTCATCGCTCATCGACTATGATCCCTTTGACCTTTCACTCTATTGGACTACTATCTCTCTAACCTTTGTAACCAGAAGACTATGGTTCCTCTTACCAATGTTGAAAAGTTTGTATCCTAAAAAAAAACTTTTCAACCACAAAAATAAATTGCTGAAAATAAAATGCAAAAATAACACAATAATTTATAGTGGTTTGGTCCAACATGACCTACATCCACTCCCTGAAGACTACTTTTTCAGGTATTACACTATAACCAAAGTGACTCTTCTTTTTCCCCCACAGCAAGGTAGAGAAGCCTTTACTACTTTTCTCTCTTCCACCAATTCCCGGTGTGTCAGAGTACCATCGTCCTTTCACACCCTCCAAGTGTCGGTAGAGTACAGACATCCTTTTATACCATCCAAGTATCAGCAGAGTACTATTATCCTTCCACACCCTCTAAGTGTCAGTAGAGTACCAGCATCTTGTCACACCCTCCAAGTGTCAGCAGAGTACCAGATCTTCTCTGAAGATTTTCTCTCGAGCAACTAGAAAAAAGAAATGAAGAGAATTCACACACTAATAAAAGAGTTTCTCACATTTGAGTAACCTTGTGAATCTTTTATACTCCACTTGTAAGAACTCTCTCTTAAACACTCTCTGAAATCACCCTTTCACTTACTCTCTAAGAAATCACAAAGACTAGATTCATCAAAAGTTAGTTTAAAGGACCTTACATATGAAAGGAGAAAAAAAATCGTCCAAACAATTGAAAATTTAATTTTGAGCATCCATGATCATATAGTACGATTGATGCTTGTACGTATTGACATTTTAAAAAATTATGCGTACGATCCTACATGAACTAATTTCTTATACAGATTATCGTCTATACGAATGGACATTGTACAATATGAACTACTTTAATCAAATCATGCTTCATATGGACGAAAATGTTCGCATCAATTTTATACTCTAGACATCGTCTATACAAAGGCATGATCATCCCGGATGAACAATTCAAAAAAATTTCCTATTAATATAGACAAAAATGTTCACATCTTTTTCGTACTCTAGATATCATCTGTATGAAGACAGGATTATCTTGGATGAAAAGTTTAAAAAATTTTCCTATTCGTATGGACGAAAATATTCGCATCATTTTTAATACTCTAGACATTGTCTGTACAAAGATAAGATCGTACAGTACAAATAGTACTTAGAAAATTTTTCGTCCATGATTTGATTAACTACTTGCAGGAGGAACTAACCGGACAAATCATCCCATACGATTAGAAATCATACATTACGATTAGTTTAAAAATTTATAAGTTTTAACTCTCCCCTAGTACTATGTGTGCATGGTTATCCAATTATAATCACACTCTCTCAAACTCTATAAAAGTGTAAAATACATACTCCATCTATAATAAACCCTAATTCAACAGTCTTGAGTATGATTTTTCTAAAATGTTAGTACATATAAACAACAAAAGTAATATATCCAATATATGTTAGGAGAAACACTAATCAAAATAATAATATTTGGAATCATCAAAAACACGTATGATATAAAAACATAGTTATGAACATTAAGTTGCAACAAATGTCACCCGTCAATTATAATCCTTCTGATTATCATCACCAGCCAAATATGTTCCCTCATACCTCTATCGTTCGTCAAATATCATCCCTCAGACCTCCATCACTCGCTAAATATGATCCTTCCAACCTCCATCGCTTACCAACTATAATCCCTCTAACCATTATTGTTGGTTGGCTAATGTCCTTCCAACCTCATTCACCACCAACTATTATTCCTCCGAGCACCATCGCCTAGTGACTATGGTCCCTCTAATTACCATTTCCAGTTAACTATGTTCTAGAAAACTATGTCACCCATCGAATATGATCCCTCTGACCACCATCGCCCACCTGATATGGTCACTCCAACCACCATCACCCATCAACTACGGTCCCTCCAATCACCATTTCACGATAACTAAGGTCCCCACAACTGCCTTCATTTTTCTACTACAGTCCCTCTAATTATCATCACATGTTAACTATGGTCCTTCTAACCATCTTCGCCCATCAACTACCATCCCTCCAGTCTTTATTGCCCAAATATATCCTTGCCAACCAAATGAGCAAGCTAACATTCTCTTGAGAATGAATCCCTTATACATGGATTCTTCCAACCCCAATCAAGTAATGTGCTCTATTGATACAGTGAGGCAATGCCTTCTCACCATGGATGGGGACCATTTGTAATTGACTACAAACACTAGTGGAATCCTTATAATTAGCCCAGAACTAGTAATTTTTTCTTTTTCAAAGTTTTCCTTGTAAAAGTTTTGATATCTTTTATTACTCTCACACCCCTCTCTCTTTATCTGTATATGTGATAGATGTTTTTTCAAAGCTAATACATTAAGCTATTTATCTATCTACCATAATGAATGTACCACTTTGTAACAGTTTGCTTCCATCTATGAAAAATAATCCTTGGCTGGGGAAACCTTTACATCAGCCTTGAAAAGTTATTCATGTTAATATCCTGGGTTTACTTGAAGCATAGTAGTCCCCTTATAATGATATATTATCATGTTCAAAATAATTTTTTCAATATTAAGGAAAAATTCAAAGTGGAGAAAACATGCATTATCTCCCATAATTTATCAATCATCGCTACATGAATTATGTGAGAAATGATTCCTAGCTAGGGGACAACCTTTACTTTAACCTTAAAAGGTCCTTCATGTCAATGTCCTGGGCAAGGTTTAAGTGATATATTCCCTTTTCATGGTTTATTATCGAGTCTGAAAGAAGTTCTTCAATACTTAGGTCAACTTTATTACAACTGCAAGTAGAGATTATTCCATCACCTCTCAACCATTTGTTATTGATGCATCAATTTCATGAGAAATAGATTTGGACTGGGGGTCAACCTTGATTGATATCTTAAATGTATTCGTTACTAAGGAAACCACTCATTATCTTCTACGTATAAAAATGATATCATTGTTAACAATTTTCATAAAGTTTCTTATAAATATTAGAAGGCTTCAAGTGAATCTTAAACTCCATACATTCCCCAGTCAAACTTCTACTTATTAGGCAAGGTCACTATCTCGACCTCAAAAAGATAGTAATGTTCTAAAGATAAATCATTCTACACCTTTGATTTGGGATAGACATGGCATTCTCCCCTCCTAATCAAGGTAAAATCAATCCTAGGGGGATTTGATTCAAACTCTTCCACAAAGAATGTCATCAATAAATGTTCTGACAAATAACCTCATATAACTCAATAATCCTTGGTGGATTTTCTCAATCTCATCCATATAAGATAATTTCATCAAGTAATGATTTGGAAAACAACCTCAGATAGAACTTTAATAGACCTATCTTGATCTCTTCCATATTGCCAACATCATCGAGCAATACTCTGACAAATAATCTCGAATAGGTTAAATATCCTTGATGGATTTCTTTGACCTCTTCCATATAGGTTAACATCATCAAACAATACTTTGGAAAATAACCTTAGATAGGTATTTAATGGATTTATCTTGATCTCTTTGACACAGGTCAACATCATCAAGCAATGCTTTGATAAAAAAACCTCAGTTATGTTAAATATTTTCTTAAGGATTTTCCCTTCTTTTATGCTGGTTAACACTATCATGTAATGACTCAACAAGTAACCTTAGATTGGTTAAACATTCTTGGTTGGTTTTCCTTTACCTTTTTCATACAACACTTTAAAGCATCTCTCTTCAATCCCTTTTCAAGGAAAGATCATAGCCTCGCCTCCATCAAGCCCTTACATAATTGGCATAATCAATATGTCATTACACTATTACCATCTATATAATACCATACCCCATTTTTTAGGTTATTCATTATCCTCCCATAGTAGCGCAGATTCATACTTCTTTCACTAAAATATAATTTGATCGCCGCCATTATCGACCCTTTCCTTGATAAATATTGTTGCTCTGTTTCCTCTCTACCTCTATCGACCCCTTTACCGTTTAACGACCATCATTGGTCCATTACTCGATGACCACTATCAACATAAACTTGTAATTGCATACATCAAAAGACTAGGTCTTTACCATAGATTGATGATCCTTAAATTCCTTCAGGATAGTTTTTCCCATATTATGGAGGAAGACCGGAGTCTACATAGAAGACCAGGCCTTTATTGGAGATTGATGATCTTTAGGCTCCTCTGGGATAATCTTTCCCTCTATTACAGAGGAAGAGTTGAGCCTGCACAGAGGACCGAGCATTTATTAGAGACTTAAAGTCTTTAAACTCCTTCAAGATAGTCTTCGCTTCTGTTATGGAGGAATACTAGAGGTTGTGTAAAGGACTAGGCCATTACCAGAGATTAATGATCTTTAGACTCCTCCAAGATAGTCTTTCCCCATCTTACGTATGAGATTGGAGCCTGTGTAGAGGACCGAGCCTTTATGGGAGATTGACGATCTTTAGACTCCTCCAGAGTTATCTTCTCCCATGTTATAGAGGAAGACCAAAGTGTACGCAAAAAAATCAGGCCTTTGACAAAGATTGACGGTCCAAAAATTTGCTAGTCTATTTCTTCTTTAATTTATGGAAGAAATTTTGGAGTGGCTTAGAAGAATCGTGCCTTTTCCACCACCCCAAGGGAGATAATTACAAATCCATGAGGGGGAGAATTTGGAAAAAGTTTTAATTTTTTTGAATTTTTTATTAATTTTTGGAAATTTAAAATACCCCAAATCAATTCTTTCTATTTTTGAAATAATTAAAAGGAAGAATATTAAAAAATAAAAAAATTTAATTAATTAATTATTTTCATTTTGAAAACTATTTTGAATTTTTCAAAAAAAAAATCAAATTTTTTTTATTTTTTATTTTTAGAAAAAAATTATAAGGAAATAAATAAAAATAATTTTACAAAAAAAGCTTTTTTTTTGTTCAGCAGCCTTAAAAGAAGTGGCACTATAGCTGCCTCTCTCATGGAGAATCAAGGCTTAATATAAATAATAAGAGGAAAAATAAAAAAGAGAGTAAATATAACATTAACATAATCATGCTTTAAGAGATCTATTCAAACTTTTTTTGAGTCCTTGAAATAATTTTTCAACTTTTCAAACTCAATTTTTATACTTTTGGAGCTCAAAATACCCTCTATGATCAAATTTTAGCAATTTAAAAATTTTTAGACTATTTTTTTTTATATATTTTTTACTTTAATTAATCTACTGACTTCATGGAATGCTGAAATTATGTAAATATTTTTGGACTCTATAAGATTCTACATCTAAAAAAAGGGGAAACATATACATCACCTAAAATCATCTTGATTGTGAACGAATCTTGAGGCATTTCAAGTTCAAAACATCCAAAATTAAATACCCGACCATCTAAACTCCAACTTTAGCAAACTTATTGTCAAACTAAATGTCTTGAAGAGATGAATCTAACGACACCAAAATTAGTCAAATACGAGCCCAAATAGGTCCAAATCGGGGTATTGAATCTTATTTAGAAAGTTCAAAGCCTAAATTAGATAAACAAATTATATACAAATATAGCATGCTTATAGTCAAATTTAGTGGCTCAACGAGACAAATCGAACGAACCTAAGATTGCTTAATTCCCACATCATTAAGGAACTTAAATACTTGAAGAATGCTATGTGACGGGGAATCAATACTGGCCATATGATGGTGCACTCCTAACCTTTCTTATATCTTCTCTATATTTACGGGGTGTCCCACTCATGAAAATATATAAGAAAACCCCCACGCTTTACATGAGAGTGGACTAGGACCTTTGCCTGGATATTAGAGAGAGCTTAGAGGCTTCAAGAGCTCTAGCACCACTATCAGACCATCGCCTGTCCACCATGACCACCGCCAGACTTCTATTCTACCTTCGACCACCATTGAACTTTGAATCAACCTCTGATTATCGCTGGACTTCCACTCAACCATGATCGGCTCACCACATGGCTACCAACAGCCGCTAGACTTCCACCCATCCGCTGACCATCGTTGAACTTCTGCCCAACCATCATCAGACCACTGCCCGATCATAAACCACTACTAGACTACCACCCGGAAATTGACTGCCACTAAACTACCACCTATCTGTCGATCACCAATGGACTTCTACCTAAATATCATCGGGTGATCACCTAGTAGCCAACCACCGTCAAACTACTTCCTATCTATTAACAATTGCCTAGCGAATGATAATAATTGATTGCCCACCAACTACAATCGATCCCTCCTACCTCCATCTCCCACCACCTAATATAGTCCATCCAACCTCCATTGCTCAACAACTATAATCCTTCTGATCATCTACTATAGTCAATACCTCCATCGCCCGTCGACTATGATCGCTCAACAACTATCGTTGATCCCTCTACCCTCTATTGTACATCAATTATGGTCCCTCTGACCTCTATTTCTTACTTAGTATGATCCCTCTGACTTACTTCAATCACCAACTATGATCACTCCGGCCATCGTCGCTCATTCATTACAGTTCCTTCGATCACCATCGCTGGGAGGCTATGATCCCTCCAACCTCTATTTCCCATTAACTTTGGTTCCTCCAACCATAGTTGCTTGTTGACTACAATCCCTCTGATTACCTTTGCCCACTAACTATGATTCCTCATATCTCCATCATCCATTAATTATTGTTCATCAGACTATCATCATGCATCTTCTATGATCCCTCCATCCTCCATCACCTTTTGACTATGATCCCTCCAACTACCATTGCCCACCGACTTCTGTCCCTCCAACCACCATCACTCAATAACTATGGTCCCTCCAACCACTGTAGCCTCTGACCATGGTCCTTCCAACCACCATCACCCACCGACTATAGTCCTTCAAATATTCATTGCCTAAATATAGCCCTATCAACTAATTAAGAAGGCCAACATTCTCTTTAGAATGGCTCCCTCATTATTGAATTCTTTCAAACCCAACTATCTAATGTGGCATATTTATAATCGACTATAAACACTAGTGGATTCATTTTAACTGGGCCAAGCCCATGGTTTTTTTCCTTTTCATGGATTTCCATGTAAAAATATTAGTGTATTTTATGACTCTTACACCCCTCTCTTTTTATTTGTATATGTGTTGGATCTTCATTCAATGCAAAGACATTAAGCTCTTTATCTCTCTATCACCACGATGTTCCAGTTTGTAACATTACTATTAAAATGTGTATAAGTTCTATCACATAAGTACTATTAGAATTGGGGGATAGGAACCCACTGAAATTTTCTGATGAATAGGTCTATCAAAATTATTTGTTGATATTTTCATCAGTAACAAGTTAATAATCCACTAACTTCTCCTTTTTGTGATGGCTATTTTTTGCATGTGTTATCAATGATTTTTTTGCTAAAATTTTGTTAATACTCCACTGAAATGTTTCTTATAGAAATATTATTGATAGAAACTCTTTCCAATGTGCTTTCTAGTGATAGTTTTAAATCTACCTAAAATTTGCTATAAATAGTATCTTCTAATGGGTTTAAGAAACTTTGTGGAGGATTTGTCTACCAAAAATGCTTGAATTTCTTATATTTCTTCTTCTCAAGGCACATTCTCAACGATTATGTTAGTATTGTTAAGGCTTTCGATCATAAACCATTAGAAAAACCTTCTAAATTCTCAAAATTGACCATTGATGTTACCCCTCCACATTCTAATGATTGTCAAATCCCTCCACACTTTATATCTACTCCCACTACTCCTATCTCTAATGAGAAAATCATTGAGGTTATTTTTTTCACCTCTAAATCTGTTACTCTTGATCCTAATGGCTTCACGTTTGATTTATATGCCCATGAGAGATGATTGGAAAATATGTTTGTGAGCTGTCAATCTTTTTTTACTAAAAGCTACCTTCATAAAAAATTGAAAGCCACTTGGATTGCACTCATCCCTAAAATGTGACATGCTAGAAATATCTATAATTTCAAAATTATTTCTCTTCGCAATACCTTTGATAAAAATATTACAAAAATTCTAGTTGTTTGGCTCAAATAAAATATGACTCACATTATAAATCCTAGTCAAGTTGGGTTTATTTATATAAGATCCTATTGATAATGTTATCCTAGCAAAGAAAATTTTGGTTGAATTCAATGGGTCAAAAATGGAAAGCTTTCCTTTGCAAAATTAGACATATTTAAAGCTTTTGATACTAAATCCAGAGATTTTAGTCTCCATAGAATGCAACAAAAAAGATTCCCCATCCCCCTCTTCTCTTTATTTATTAGTTAAATAAACCTTGCATTAAGAATATGTATCATTCAATTGGCATTAATGGAAATCATAAAGGCTTCTTTTCATAAGGAAAGGATGTCCTCTCTTTTTATACTTGTTTTGTATTGACACATCTGCTCTTTCTAATCTTTTGACATGGCTACATTAAATAAAGATTATTTTTTTATTAATATTGAGAATCTTCACATCTCTCACCTTATGTATGGTAATGACCTTCTTATCTTTGGCAAGGCTAATCTATCAAATCTAAATGCTCTTAAGGGAATTCTAACTTACTTTAAGTCCCTCTCTTGGCTTGCTCTTAATCATACTAAGAGCTAATTTAATTTCTCCAAGAACACCTCAAATCATTATCATCTCAACCAAATATTCAATATTCCTAATGCAAATCATATTATCACCTACTTAGGGATTCCCATATTTATCAAGAGACTTCTTATTCATAATTATTCTCCTTTACTTGGCAAAGCATCCATACCGCTTAATGGTTGGAAATCAAAGTGCCTTTAATTTATGGAAGAACTTCAATATCTAAAATTCAACATATGGAATAGCATTGTATATTGGATAAAATGTATTTTTTACCTAAAGGTTGACTTAAAATCTTAATAAACTTTGCTTTAGGTTTCTATTTCATAGTGATATCAATAGTAAAAAGATTCATCTCATCTCTTGGTTTAATACTTGTAAGCCTAAGTAGTTTGAAGGGATCAATTTTCCATCATTCCTTACTTTTATTTTTCTTACAATTTTTCTTTAATGTGGAGAATATATGACTCTCATAATCTTCTTACTAAATGGTAGAGTGGTAAATATGGCTCAATATGGAAGGATTCTTGAGGTAAAGGCTTTATTTTTTGGGAAAATTTTAAGAATGTGGCTACATTGTTAGACCTTATATCTCTTAAAAAATTAATGATAAGGGTAATATTTCCCTTCTTTGTGACCCTTGGTGCAGTGGGAACCATTTATAAAAGATAAATTATGCCTCTAGTCTATCATTTGGGTTGAATTTTAAGGCTTATCTATCATCAATTATGCTTCATGGGGCTTAGTACAACCAGCATTTCATTCATGCTATAATTATTTATATAATAAAAAGGTACATATTTATGCTAATATTAAAAATGATTCTATATTATGATCAGGTTCATTGAATCATATCTTTAAGAGTTATTATTTTACTAGCAATGTAAAGTTTTCTTGGTGGATATATATTTGGTATAAAGTATGATCTTTGTGATTGTCTTCTTCTTGGTTGGTAATGGTTGGAGGCTTAAAATAATAGAGGCTTTCTCCCTTTGTTCTATTCCCTAATACTATAAGTGCTCTTTTTGTATGTTGAAAGCAAAAAACACCAAACACCTTTTTTTTATGTGATTACTCATTATCTCTCCTCTACAATATTTTACTTGTTGCTACTTCCTTCCTTCTCAAGTCAAGCCTTACTCAAATCTTTGAGCTTGTTAAGGTTATGAAGAATAGTTCTTCTCATTCTAAAAAAGTTTTTTTTTTTTTACTTATTTATGTAATGTGTCACTTATTATATATGTGCCACTTAGCTTGGACCACTATAGTGCATGTTAGTTTGACCATTTTTTCATCTTCATTTCTTACTGATATAAAATCTTGGTTTGTTTATTTTGTTGTGACCCAATAACTGATTCTTGAGAGGGGTTTTCAGAATCCAAGCCACACAATCAGGTATATCATTTCGAGTAAGGTTTGGGAAATTTTTTGGAAGAGCCCATTGCTGCCATTATAAATGGGGTCAGAGAATTTTTTACTAATGGAAAAGAGGTAGTGGATAACAAATGTTATATTATGGGTAAGTGGGTCTCTTTTAGCTTTATAAAAATTAATAAAATCTATAAACTTAGAGATTTTAATTTGATGAATGCTCTAATTTTATTGTGACACCTATAAATCTTCAAGATATCATACTATTCTATATGGACCCAATAGTGGAGAAAGTTAGAAAATAAGATAGAACAAAATTATTAATTTCCCTATCACTTACCTAACCCAAGCCTCTAAATTATTGAAAGTTCGATGGGGATGTTAAGCCCTATGAACTTAGTCCCAAACTAACCAAGAGGGGGGGTGAATTGGTATTTTAAAAACTTCGTTTTTAAACAAAGAAATAAAGTCACATAAAACCAAATCACACCACGAAAATAATGCGGAATTTAAACGTGCGGAAGCAAGAAAAGAAACACAGAGATTTATAGTGGTTCGGTCGACTCGACCTACGTCCACTCCTTGGAGGCACCCTCCAAGTATTGCACTAAACAAAAAGTGACTCTCCTTTAGCCCCCACGGCTAGGTGGAGAAACCCTCACAAGAATCTCCTTTTTGCCACCCCGGCAAGGCAGAGAACCTATCTCCTTTTGCTTCCTCCTGAAGCTGGCAGAGAACCAGAACCAAAAGCACAACTCCTTACCTCTACCGACCCTTCCACGGACGAGAAACTCTAGACGAAGACGACGCAGAGAGATCCTTGAAGCAACCCTTGTGAAACCCCTCACAAGCTCCCCCTCACAAGATCCTCTCTCTCTCTTCTCTCTCTCTTTCTCTCCTCAAGGTCTTCTCAGGTCAAGGCAGCAGCCAAAGGTCCTTAAAAAACGTTGAACAAGAGCTCTTAAATAGAAGAGCTTCAAAAGAGCTTATTAATTGCAAGTTGCCGACTTTATCGTCCAGGCCGATCTGGACATCGGCCTGGCCGATCAGTACAAATCAATGAAGATCGGCCAGAGCATAGCCCTGGATGCAAGATTGGACGATTGAAAATTAGCTTAATCGTCCAGGCCGATCTCACGATCGTCCTGGCCGATCAGTTCAAATCAGACGAAAATCGTCCTGACAATAGCCCTGAATATGGGCTGGCCGATATTGATCGTCCTGAAGTAACTTAAGGTTTTTTGACTAGATCGTCCGGGCCGATCCTGCGATCGTCCAGGACGATATGATCGTATCAATCATCCTTAATTACTTCCTTGATTTCCTGAACAATTATGGCATAATTTGTTAATATCGTCCAGGCCGATACGAGGATCGTCCTGGCCGATAATTTAAAGATATGATATACCATACTTGTCTATGGCGGCTACTTCTTTCTGTTTTGAGCTTATCGTCCTGGCCGATAACCGTATCGTCCAGGACGATCGGTTAACGTTGGCTGCCTTAATCAAGAATCCTTAATTAGACTTTCTGTTTTAAGCTGATCGTCCAGGCCGATCAAAGATATCGGCCTGGCCGATATGAGTAAAAACAGAATTTCTAATTCTCTCAAGTGTGTGTGTGAAGGGTTACAAAGTATCAGTCTTTTTGACTATTACAAGAGGACTCAAAAGGTAAAAAACAAAAGTACAGACTGACTCAACCCTAAACCTACGCATTCCTGAACTTGGCTCCTTTTTGATTGTCCGATCGTCGATTCCTGAAAAGTTAGAAGCAACAAGCTATCCAAGAAAAGCATTGTTTGTCAATCATCAAAACATAAGCCATGAAAAATAGATTTGCAACAATCTCCCCCTTTTTGATGATGACAAAACACAAGTAGGAAAATCAAAATAAAACAGATTCATT
The DNA here is from genome assembly GCA_016618105.1 of Dendrobium huoshanense. NCBI lineage: Eukaryota > Viridiplantae > Streptophyta > Magnoliopsida > Asparagales > Orchidaceae > Dendrobium > Dendrobium huoshanense. The sequence goes on along the minus strand of CM028349.1, from coordinate 13,443,397 downwards.
AAAAAATAAGGTTACAACATCAACTTTTTCTTACCACATCCTATCCTACTCCCCCTTTTTGTCATCACAAAAAGAGAGTCCAAAAACAGTAAAAAAGAACAACAAACATCACGAAAGACTACTATAAAAAGACAAGAAATAATAAAGCACAAACTAAAAGAACGAGGGATCCTGATCATCAGATGGAGGAGGTGGAGGTGGCTGCTGAAAGTAACTGGCAAGGGTAGTAAACTGAGTATTGAACCAGGCGATGTCCTGGTCATGCTGCTGCTGCTGGTGAGTGAGAAAACTGTCAAAACGAGCTAAGTCCTCAGCACGGTGATGCTCGTAGCGGGCGATGTCCTCAGAGTGTTGCTGCTCTTGGGCAGCAACATATGCATCAAATCTGGTCTCCCAACGATCAAATCTCGCAATCAACTGATCTACCGGTGAATGTTGTTGGAGAGGGTTTGGGTCAGGAAAGGGAGCTGGAGCGGGAGCCTCCTCCTCTCTAGCCTCCCGTGGTTCATCCGGGTGGAGACGAGTACTGTGAAGGGTGCTGAATGAGTTGTTTGAGTAGAAGAGAGTTGGGTAATTTGGTGGATTGGGATATTGAATTTGGTATTTGGTTTCAAGAACATAGGCTATGATATGTCCTAAGGCTAGATTTGGCTTTCTTCTGTGGCCTGGATCTCGAATTGTTGTTAGGTGATCAATGTAACGAAAGAATAGATCTGCAGTGTTAAATTCCCTATGTGCCATGATGTAGAAGGTAGTGAGGGAAAGTAGAGGGGTAATGTGGACACGGTCACCGGCTTTAGGAATGACAGAGGTGTGAAGGACATGTTGGATTGTCCTAGCATCTCTGACTAAAGAGCTAGTCTCTCCAACATGGTAACGGGCATTGGTCTGGCGAAGAAAGTGGTTTGCCGTGGACCAATCAAAATCAGGGTCAAGGGCAATAAGGTGCAGCTTATCTCCGGTGGTGGATAGCTGTAAAAGTTCAACACAGTCCTGATATGTGATTTCGACTGGGCGTCGATTCACATAGGAGGACAGGGCTGTGAAGGTAGGGTTTATGCGGAGGTTTGCAAAGAATTCTAACAGGAACTCAGAATTGAAAGGAAAAATAAGGGACAGAATGAAACAGAGGGAAGTGTGTGCGAAGAGATCCATTACCGGGTAGGAAATGTGGGTCGGATTGATAATCCTGGAGACAGTAATTCCACATTCCCTATAGCGATGATAAGCAGCTTCATCTTCTGCTTCACGGAACCGAGGGTCAACCCTTGCCCTCGAGGAACTTCCAGAGGTCTGACGGACGCGCTTCCCACCAGCCATATGAGAGAACTTTAAGCAGAAAATCAAAGGAGAAAAGATGAGGTGTGAGAAAACATGGCTGGATCGGCCTATATTTAAAGAATCATCAATATCGTCCTGGCCGATCGCGGAATCGTCCAGGCCGATATGTGTCAATTATTACGTACAGGCCGATTGGTCAAAAAGGCGGTCCAATCGTCCGGGCCGATCAGATATCGGCCTGGCCGATTAGACACAGGCTATCGGCCCGAGGAGTCAGTCCGGACGACCGTTGAAAAAGCAGATCGTCCGGGCCGATTAGGTGTATCGTCCAGGACGATGCACAATAATTGATCGTACCGGCCGAAGTTAAAACGATTTAAATGCTTGCCACGTGTATCGTCCAGGACGAACAGTGGATCGGCCCGGCCGATGGTCCAATAATGGATCGTCCGGGGCCGAATTTAAAGATAAAAACGTACTGACACGTGGATCGTCCGGGACGGTCCAGTGTATCGGCCAGGACGATGCACATAGAATGCATCGGCCAGACAAATAAACTATCGGCCAGGACTATCATCATGAGTTTTGATCAAATCGTCCAGGACGATACTGTATCGTCCAGGACGATGATTTTCATTAAGCACAGAAAAAGGTCAGCAGATGGATTTTGGAAAGAATTTGTCCTATCGGCCAGGACGATATAAATATCGGCCAGGCCGATGTGACTTGAAATTGAAATCAAGAAAGGAATGGTGATGATCAAGACCCTCAAAAATAAAACAAAAGAAAAGACAGTAAAAGACACACAAAAAAAAGTAAAAATAAAACAAACACCGAATATTTTTGGATTTTAATTTTTTTATATTTTTTTTTGTTTTATGAAGGCATCATATGAGAATTCTTTTCTTGAATTTAAATTTTTGAAGTTTTTAGGAGATCAAGAGGTTTAACAAAATCCAATTAGAGGAAGATAGAAAAACTGATTCCATTAACCCTAGATCAGACATTCTTCAGGGTACAAAAAATCTTTTAAAAACAACAGAGTCCTAACATGGAATAACACAAGAGGATTTAAGAGATCAATCAAGACTTGTTAACAACTAAAATATCTTATAAATAATAAACCAAAATAGTTTTTCTCAATCATGGAATTTGAAATCAAATCTTTGAACGTATCATATAATCAATGAGTTTTCTAAGTTTTAAGAGTTTTACCAAAGAGATGATAGCTTGCAATTAGTGGGCTAATTTTATGCCTCTTTTTACTTTTATTGGCTCTTTGAGCATCTTTTGATTTTTGATACACTTTTGTGTATATAGTTTTCTTTTTCAATTTGGCTTCATTGGCCTCTTTCCTTTTTATCTCTTGCAAGCTAATAACTCTTTAATATACCCTTAAAAAAATACTTAGTTGTGAGTATATCCTCCAAATATTAGAGAATAGGGGCTCTCTCTCTAACATAGGGAAGAACAATCCACAATACAAAATCAAAATCACGTGATGACTGTAATGGTAAGATTTCAAAAGTTTGAATGATATCAAAGAATTTTGACTATTATGCATAAGATGATTTAATGTAGCAAGACTAGAAAGATATCTTAAAAAGTCATTGGTTAAACTGAGTTTAGACTTTTTGTTTTATAAAAGAAAAATCATGCCACTAAACAAAGTCAGAAGAGGGAAAAACATCACCAGTTTACTCTCTTTAACCAATTTAGAAAAGCTAAACCCTATCAAAAGAAAAACTCCAATATTTAAAAGCTTGAGAAGTTTCATCATATGGAATGCCAAAAGATAAGGACAAAAGTAAAAAAAAACAAAACAAAAACGTAAGCAAACTAAAGACAACAAAAAAAGTGAACACAAAAACTAAAAATAAAAGTCACACAAAAAAAAGATATCAAGCAAGTGATAAAACAGCGGATTTTAGCAATTGAGCTGCAAGCCTCCTTATGTTCAGTTATCCTATGCTCCCACGAGGTCTTTGGTGAGAGCACTCCTGCAAGACTCAACAACAGTCAGATTTAGGAACCCAAACAGATTTGGGCTCCTTCTTAGGAAATGTAGAGTGCAATGCAGATGTGGTATGTATTGGATCATGCATCTTAGGTCTCCATACCCAATGTGTACTGCGGTGAACTGTGCAAGTGTGTGAGATGTGTCCTACCATGCCACAAGAAAAACATTGGATTCCAGGAAAAGGTTTTCTTAAATGATTTGAGTAAAAATGCCTCTTCCTAGGTTCTGGCCTTTGATTAAAAGTTGGTGTCATCCTAGCTTTCTTACATGTTTCCAAATCATTTTGAATTCTCAAGTTAGTTCTTTTCAATGCATCATTCTCAATCCTCAAATTTTTCTCAATCTCTTTAGATTTCTTAAGATCATCATTAAGTGAGGTGTGTGAAGCTTTTAATGCATTGCTTTTATCAACTAATTCCAAATGCTTTTTGTTTAATTCATCAAATTCATCAAGGAGAGCCATGTGATTTGAATCAATCGTTGCATGATCTTTGAGAAAAACTTCATGCTCTTTTTGTAGATTTGAATGTTCTAATTTTATGCTAGCATGAGTTTTCTTTAATTTCCTATATGATGCATAGATTTTTTCACAAATTTCAAATAATTCATCATAGGTTGGTCTACATACCTCTTCCTCATCACTTTGGTTTTCTCCCATGAAACACAAGTTTGTAGTTTCTTCCTCTGGTTCAGTCTCAGAGGAATCAGTACCTGATTCTGCCCAGAAGCCTCTTTGGATTTTCTTATTCTCCTTCCTAGACTTAGCTTTTTCCTCACCTTTTTCCTTTTCCTTGCTTGAATGATCTTCAAGTGTAGGACAATCGGCTCTTACATGTTCCGGTTTCCTGCATTCAAAACAAACAACATCAGAAGATCCTTTAGTATGTTTATGATCCTTACCTTTTCTCCAACTTTGATGATGCTTATGTTTCTTCCTTAGAAAGCTTTTGAATTGCCTTGTGATGAAGGCAACTACATCGCTTTCAGACCCGGAAGATTCAGAATCCGATTTGTGTGCCTTCAATGCAATTGTTTTCTCCTTTTTCTTCTCACCTGTATCAAGATTTCTTTGATTCACCCCTTGCTCGTAAGCAATGAGTGAGCCAAGCAAGTTATCAATAGAATAGGTGTTTAAATCTTTAGATTCAGTGATTGCAGTAATTTTTGCATCATAAGAAGAAGGCAAGCATCTCAAAATCTTGTTAACTTTTTCATAGTTCGAAAGTTCTTTTCCTAGTGCATGCAATGAGGTAGCAATCTGAGTAAACCTAGTGTACATGTCAGAAATTGATTCATGAGGTTTCATACGAAAAAGTTCGTAGTCATGCAAGAGAATGTTTAAACGGGATTGTTTAACTTCATTAGTGCCTTCATAAGTAATGCACAATTTATCCCAAATTTCTTTACCAGTTTTGCAAGTTGAAACACGCATGTAATCCTCAGATTTTAAAGCACAGAAAAAGCAATTCAAACATTTCGCATTCAATTGAGCTAAATCTCGTTCATCAAAAGTCCATTCGGTAAAAGCAACCTCAGTTTTAAAACCGTTAATTTCACGAGAAGGTGGAGAATAACCTTCTTGAATAAGCATCCACATGCGATAATCAGTAGATTGTAAAAAAGTTGACATGCGAGTTTTCCAGAAATCAAAAGGTAGGTTATCGAACAGAGGAGGTCGGGTAATAGAATACCCTTCCGTAGTGTTGCGATTCCCAAAGTTAGACATGGATCAAATTCAAAAAGTTTTTAAACTTTAATTTTCGAAACAAGCTCTGATACCACTTGAAAGTTCGATGGGGATGTTAAGCCCTATGAACTTAGTCCCAAACTAACCAAGAGGGGGGGTGAATTGGTATTTTAAAAACTTCGTTTTTAAACAAAGAAATAAAGTCACATAAAACCAAATCACACCACGAAAATAATGCGGAATTTAAACGTGCGGAAGCAAGAAAAGAAACACAGAGATTTATAGTGGTTTGGTCGACTCGACCTACGTCCACTCCTTGGAGGCACCCTCCAAGTATTGTACTAAACAAAAAGTGACTCTCCTTTAGCCCCCACGGCTAGGTGGAGAAACCCTCACAAGAATCTCCTTTTTGCCACCCCGGCAAGGCAGAGAACCTATCTCCTTTTGCTTCCTCCTGAAGCTGGCAGAGAACCAGAACCAAAAGCACAACTCCTTACCTCTACCGACCCTTCCACGGACGAGAAACTCTAGACGAAGACGACGCAGAGAGATCCTTGAAGCAACCCTTGTGAAACCCCTCACAAGCTCCCCCTCACAAGATCCTCTCTCTCTCTTCTCTCTCTCTTTCTCTCCTCAAGGTCTTCTCAGGTCAAGGCAGCAGCCAAAGGTCCTTGAAAAACGTTGAACAAGAGCTCTTAAATAGAAGAGCTTCAAAAGAGCTTATTAATTACAAGTTGCCGACTTTATCGTCCAGGCCGATCTGGACATCGGCCTGGCCGATCAGTACAAATCAATGAAGATCGGCCAGAGCATAGCCCTGGATGCAAGATTGGACGATTGAAAATTAGCTTAATCGTCCAGGCCGATCTCACGATCGTCCTGGCCGATCAGTTCAAATCAGACGAAAATCGTCCTGACAATAGCCCTGAATATGGGCTGGCCGATATTGATCGTCCTGAAGTAACTTAAGGTTTTTTGACTAGATCGTCCGGGCCGATCCTGCGATCGTCCAGGACGATATGATCGTATCAATCATCCTTAATTACTTCCTTGATTTCCTGAACAATTATGGCATAATTTGTTAATATCGTCCAGGCCGATACGAGGATCGTCCTGGCCGATAATTTAAAGATATGCTATACCATACTTGTCTATGGCGGCTACTTCTTTCTGTTTTGAGCTTATCGTCCTGGCCGATACACGTATCGTCCAGGACGATCGGTTAACGTTGGCTGCCTTAATCAAGAATCCTTAATTAGACTTTCTGTTTTAAGCTGATCGTCCAGGCCGATCAAAGATATCGGCCTGGCCGATATGAGTAAAAACAGAATTTCTAATTCTCTCAAGTGTGTGTGTGAAGGGTTACAAAGTATCAGTCTTTTTGACTATTACAAGAGGACTCAAAAGGTAAAAAACAAAAGTACAGACTGACTCAACCCTAAACCTACGCATTCCTGAACTTGGCTCCTTTTTGATTGTCCGATCGTCGATTCCTGAAAAGTTAGAAGCAACAAGCTATCCAAGAAAAGCATTGTTTGTCAATCATCAAAACATAAGCCATGAAAAATAGATTTGCAACAATGGGACTATTTCATTTCAGCACATTTATTGCCTAATAGGAACATTAGTGAAATTACCCGTAATCATGCCCTATTAAACTATTCTATTCAAATGGAGTATTCCATTGATGTAGGGAAGCTTACTTTTTCCTCTTTCATGTACATCATCTAGGGTACCACTTCTATTGGGTTAGGGCACCCTTCTTTATTTTATACTTTTTGTGTTTCAGCAGGTGTAAAGAGGATAAAATTGAAGAATAATTATTTTCATTGTAGCCCTTACAAAAAGAAAAATATAGAGCTTTAAGTAAGCTGAGAATGAGGAATAAGAAGGAGACCTTAGTGAACCTAGAGTATATGTCCTATCTATTAGTTGTAGTAGCAACACAAGAAGTGTTAAAACTCCTAAAACTTTGGGAGATCAGGTAGCTGAACTAAGAGGAAAGATGGAAGAGTTTTTTTTATATTCTATGAAGAATCTAAATATTGGAATACTGAGATGACGATGAGGATGGCCCATAGCATGGACCATCAAGAAAAGCATTATAAATACAATGCAGACTTTAATGATGCACTAGTTCAAATATTTGAAAGTATCCCTTTTGAGGAGTATCCTTATATGCTTCAAATTTCATCAACACGTTCTTATGATCCTTTTGTTTGGTAGCCTGATAAGAGAGGCCATAATGATGATGATGATGAGGAAGAGGAAAAGGAACAATACTTATGATGAGAAAGAGGAACAATATAGATTAAGGCGTGTAGATTAAGGTTAAAGAATATATATGAATAGATTAAAATTGATAGTCATAGCAACCAGAATTTTGAATTAGTAATCTTATTAAATCCTTACACTAAACTCATTAAGATTGTAAGAAGATTTTAAGCAAAATTGATATTCAAAATCCTTAACTATATACTCCATAAAAATAAAAATAAAAATGAAAAGTGTTCCAAAAAGAAAAGAAAAGATAAGAAGAACAAAAAAAGAGAGTACATTCACAAATTGGTATTAATTAAAAGCTTAGAGTCTAACTGCAATCTTATACTTAAATTCACAAAGGATAAGATAGGAGAACTAGTACAAATGATGGTGAATTAATGAAATTTCAAATTGAACTATATACATATCTAATCTTTAAGATACATTATTCAATTTAGAATTTAAAAGTCAATGACGATATTCATTACATGTAAATTCAAAATAAAATATTAATGAGGGTAACTAGTTAGAATAATTGTTAATATTTTTTTCAAACAAGAATTATAACATTATTCATTTTCAATACTTCTAAGTTGTGATGTGTTATTCTATAGTTTAGTAATTTTAAATTATCAATTTTCACTTTGTTTTTTATTTAATCAGAATTATCAATTTACTTTATTTGCTTAAGGACAAGTAAGAATTTAAATTGGGGAGAATTTAATAAGAGTAAATTATGTAATGTTCTATATATATATATATATTTTTTAGTGAAAAAGTGTTATTTTAGTTATTTTTGTACAGGAAAAACTAAAAAATGCTAGAAAATTTAAGGAGCTTACAGTACGCATCTGATGAAACAACGTTGTAGTGCCACCTTTAATATTGTTGAGGCACCACAAATCAGACATTACAGCGCAAAGTTCTCATTTTGTCAGTGTTGTAGATGATAACACAGCCAGTGTCGCAGCATTACCCATGATGTGGCACTAAGAAGTTAGCTTGGTAACACCGAATTCTTGATTTTCAAATTCCACAAGACCATAAATTTTTGGCACCATGCATTTTTTTTCACTCGAGCACCATAATGCTGGAATGTTAATAACTATATGATGTTATTGTTGTAACTTCTAAAGGTCATGTTCTATTAGTGAAAATATGTGATTGTTCACTAAGTAACTGATCCATGTCAACAAGCCCCACGATAGTGCAAACATTTTGGCACCGAGGTGTTAGTTCACTTCATTGGTGTCACAGCATCACTTTATCAAGAGACGCAGTGCTAGATGCCTTTTTGTGTTGGCATATAAATAGTTATAATATTATATTTGTAAGAGAATTCAATCACTTGAATAAAATTTTGTACTTCTTTTCGGAGTACTTCTCTAGTTCTCTTAGACTAAAATCTAAGTGAAGTTAAGAGATAAAGATACAATCTAAGTTAGAGGACTACAAGATACAATCACTTTGGAGTTTTTAGCATGTGTTTCATGAAGCAACTCTATAAGTTAAGAGAGAAAGAGTGTAGAGGAGATACTTTGATCCTTTCTTGTGATATCACTCTATCATATTTTCATTCTTCAATGAGTTTAATGAAAATGAGTTTTCTTGTCATTTATATTATGTCTAACTAATTCTCTTATTGTGTATTGATGATGCAAAATACATGTTATGTACTAATGAATACTCTTGTTTTATAAATTAAATTAATATTTTTAATATTATCTCATTATTAATTTAATACTTATAGTGGTCATATGTATAATTAAAATATAGTGTGATGTATAGGTTCACGGAGGAATACTAAAATAACCAGGAATATTAAGATAGGATGTTTGCAAGTCTATATATAGGATGCAAAATTTTTAAAGTTCTTAAGGAGATACTATAATTGTAGGAGGTTGACATATATCATTTTCACCCCTACAAGCTCGACAATGATCCAAGGTTATATATGATCTAAATCATATTGATAATTAAGAATCTCATTAAGAAAGATATGAAATTTACACTCATCAATAAAAAACACTTTTATTAAATATTGCATCAAATATTTTTATTATTTTATTCAATGATAGAATCTCTAAAAATATCATTTTTATTTTAATAGGATAATTATTTTAATTAAAATAAATGGTAGTAGTTTGTTGCAAGTAAGCATTTTTTTCATGGGTTCGACACTCTACTCTATCACTTTATTACTTGAATTGACATGTATACTTATATATATTAGGTGGAGTTTTGTTAATTTTATATCAAAGAAAACTTAAATATTATTCAGCGGTGATAGAGCCCAAAACTTTTATATAATTCAAAATATGACTCCATAGCCCCCATTAGAATACTCTCAATTAAAATAGTGGAAAATATTTTTCTTTAGACTTCAACAATTAAGACAAAGATGAGAGGCTAAGAATTTTCAAAGGGGATTAGATCCATTTAGAATAGTTTTTTTTCTTGAAGCCAAAGAGTTGAAGAGTAGGGAGCACTTTAGGATTCTAGGATCTCCTAGAAGCACTCCAATATATCCTATATAAAGATTTAATAATTTAGAGAGAATATTTTATATTTGAGTTTACATTTTATTAAATAGTTGAGATTATATTCCTGGAGGATGAGAACTTATCATTTAAGGTATTCCTTAGAACCTAGATCTAAGTTGGGAACTACACAACAATAACCAGAACCTACCTAATGAAGTGCAATTTTGGGCTTACATTGACCTTTTTGGTTTAGATTTAAACAAGAATTTGACTTTTAATAGGACACAATGGAGAAAAAGGATTCATGTAGCCGACCCCACGTAGTGGGATAAAGGCTTGATGTTGTTGTTGTTGTATTGACCTTTTTGGAAAGCTAGCTAAACCATCTAATTTTCTAAAAAACCATGCTATACAGTCTTATTTAAGATGGTTAAGTAGTTTTTTTATGTTTTTGAGAATTTAAGGTCGTCATCTTAAGAAATCCTTAATTGACCCCTTTACTTATTAATGGTGTGATTATGCTTGATGCAATTAAATCTTAATTAACTTTCATTTATTTATAATACAATACATGCTAATTGACTCTTCATGCAAAAATGATATGTTTAAACTTTAAAAATAGGCTTAGAAAATGGATTTTTCCCTAAGGAGCACAACATCACCTAGACAAAATTACACCTCAATAGGTCTGGTTGTCTATCATGATCCGTAGGCTGGGAGATACCTAATAAGAAGATAAAATATATATGAATGTATGAGAACTCCAATTATACTTTGGCTTACTTATTAAGAGCATTTATCTTTCTACGTGAGCTTAATTTCTTTTATTTAGTTATGAGTATAATACTTTTTTTCCTTAATAGCCTACCCAAATCCAAGCTAAAATAGAACATGCAATTAAAAAACCTTCGAAAATCAGACAATTTTTACTGAGCAAATAATTTAAATAATCATCGAAATAATATAGAATATTAAAAGTCCATGTAGGAAATGTTGCTTAACGTACAATCTAGTAATTTCTTAATATAAAGTTGGCCAGGCTCCATCGATGACAACTTAGATTTTACACCTATGAAATAACATAAGTATTAAAATAAGGCATTTTCATCACTTCAAGTTCTCTTCCTCTTCTTCAACTTAGTTCCTTGGATCATCCTCTTTTCTCCCACTCTTTTGTATTTTCAACCCTTAGAGTGTCCAAATGAAAATAACTCTCCATTCAAGGATGTTCTTTCCTCTTTAGTCTCTAATTGTTTGGGAAAATGCCTTATTTTCAACTTCGATAACTATTTTATTTAAGAATTACATAATTGAAAAGTTTAAATTACTTAAAATCCTTGCATGTTAATAAAGTAATTCATATAAAATATCAAAAAATTTACATCAATTACTTCCTCATTTTTTAATAATTCATAACTTGACCATACTTTTATATAGTTAAGGGGCTAAGCAGCAGAACCATTTGCAAGAAATTTGATTAGCTTTAAATCATGATTAATTTTTTCCCATTTTTATAATTGCTCTAGATAAGCATGACCACCTACAAAAAATTTTATTAACATCCATAACATTCTTAACCTAAAAAAATCTAGATGCTCATCACATATCACATCATAAATAATGTGGTAAAAGCATCATAGCATAAATTACATCAAACCATAGTAATCAGCATTCATTCAAATAGAAATCTACATCAATCCACATCATAGAGAAAAATAGTATGAAAGAAACAACAGCCTAGCCTAAAACTAAAATAGGTTGTCCTAATAAGCCATCTATAGTGTATAAAATAGACTATGCGGCTTTGATATGTCTAAAATTTGTTAATGTTTGAAATTTTCTAAGGATTTCAATTTTATAAGGGAGTTTTTACTTGAATTCAAGTTTCAATATTTTGATGTTTTAAAACTTAATTTATGATAGGTTTTAAATATTGAAGTTGATTATTGGTTGCTTGTTTAAGGTATTTTAATCAGCCATTTAGAGGTTTTAATTCAATCCATAATAGCCTTCCTAAAAGAAGTCAAGAAAGGTATATGTAAGCTTCAAAGGTTAAGTGTTTTATTACTAATTTAAAGAGTTATTTAAGTTGAGTGGTAATTACCTTTGTTTTCATCAGGGCAATGAGGTTTATTTTACCCTCCTTAGGGCTAAGTTAATCTCCTTGTGAGCCCGGGTTATTAAGAAATTACCTATTTATTTAAGTTTGATTATTGTTACTAAATTTTAATTAATTTAGTTTGTAGATTATTGGTTCAATATAATTATGATTTAATGTTTGCATTTGGTCAACTCATTAGTGGCGTTGTCACAATCAGCATAAGAACCAAGACCTCCTTAAGATACAAAGCTCCACACCTCGAGATAGTCCAGCCTAAAAACTTTGTTGACAACCTATTGGTTTCTTTAGTTAATTTTGATTCATTGATTACTAATTTAGGTTTTGTATTTTAATAACTATATTCCATCAATTCATTCGTGGCGTTGTCACAATTAGCATAAGAACCAAGACCTCCTTAGGATACGTAGCCCCGCAACTCGGGTAGCCTAGCCTAAAAACTTTATTGATGGAGGGAAGAGTATTTATTTTTAGTTATCATTATTTTACATTTCATGTAGTTAATTGAGATAATCAAATTCTCAATTTTCTAGATTTTATTGAATATGATTTTTTATTAATTATTTTATCCATTAATTATGATCAAATTTTGACTTTTAACTTTACTTTGAATTATGGAAGTTTATTATTTTTCAAAAAATAATAGACACACATATGATTCTAATGTCTCTATGTTTATGTTATTTGAAATTTTCTACAATTAGTTATAATATTTCAAAGTTTAGTGCATTTTAATGAGGTCAATGCCTTCGAGTTTGCTCAATTTAGAATTTTCTATAATTAGTTATAAAATTTTGAACTTATGTGATTTTAATGAATTTCTAAATTGTTTAATTTGAGATGATTACGTATTTTTATACAAAATCAACTCCAAGCCTCTTAAAATCTTTCCCAAATGTCACTAATGACTCTTAGGGGTTTTTTGGTATCGGATTTATAGCAGGATTTAAGTAGTATTTATGTTAAATCTAGCCAAATAATTTTTGTGCCTGCGTTAAATCCCAACGATGGATAAATTCATATTTAAGGATTTACATCATAAATTTAAGATTTACTAAATCCCTTGGTTTGGCAGATTTATGGGATTTAGCCGAAGAAGCGTGGGAAAGGGAAAAAGTTACCTTCACAGCCAGCGAGCTCTTGTTGTTTCTTCTTATTATTATGTTGCAACTTCCAATCCGACAGGAAGAGAAAGTCGTCGAAGGAGTGTAGTCGAACAGCCACGAGCCAAAAAAGTGACGTGTATAATCTCTACACCTTCTATGAAGTAATGAAGCCGAATAGCAATGATGAAAAGAGGCAAACCCTAGACACCACTAAGTTATTATTGATTAACTTAAGTTAAGTAACTACTGATTTCAAAATAACCAATAGGATTAAATATAATTTTAAATAGAATAATTACTATATATTATTATAAATAATAACTAAATATTTTTTATTTAAATATTTAAATGATTAAAAAGATAATTAATAATATAATGAATAATTAAAACTAATTAAATAATATTTTAAAATTAATTAAATTATTAGTATGAGTATTAATTAAATAATTATTTTTAAAAAAAAATTAATTAATTTATTAGATACTTACTTATTTATCATTATAATTTGTTAACTATAATTAAAATTAAAATTAATAAGTAACTTGTACTTAAATGTTATTAAATTCATAACACATTAATTTTAATTTTTAATTATAAATTTAACTTTTAATTTATACACAACTCTTTTCACATTTAAATCTCTAATTGTCACAAATCCTAAAATATGTTACCAAACAGTTTCTTAAGATTTAACATTTGTCATACCAAACAGTTTTCAGGATTTAACACCCTCGGAATTTACTAAATCTGAATTTACAGGATTTAGTAAATCCCACTAATGTTAAATCCCAATTGTTTCCAAATAGCCCCCTAAGCATGATTACTAGTGTTTAAAATTATTTAAATATTTTTACTTTTCTGTTTTAATTAATTCAGAATTTTTATTTTAAATATTTTAAATTTTGAAGGTTTATGATTTGGCTTTTAATTTTCATTAATTGAGTGATTAATTATGAGAAATGTGACACTTAATTTATTTTTTTTGGATTTATAATGATTTTTGAATTTTTTAAGGCTAATTATTCATGTCAAGGTTCACTAATTTTCTGACCAAATGAACTCCAAATTTAATGAAATTTGAAACATAGATTCACTAGAACATATGCTTCAAGCCCACCAAATTTGGAGTCATGACAATCTTCCCATGTTTTAAAATTGTCCTCTAATATTAAATGCATCTATACATTTGGGGATTTAATTTGGGAGATTTCTTGTCAGGTTATGGTGAAATCAGTGGCATTCGAACCCTTACATTAAAACATACAAACCAAATAAAACTAAAAACCTAATTCTATGTTGTGTGTGAGTTATGAATTTTTAAAGTTTTGGGTTAAAATTTGACCCAAAAATTTAAAAATTCAATTAACTAAGATCCAATCATCACCAGGGCCTAAAATTCTTATGGTTTGTAGGAAACATCCCCAAGTATACCCTATCCAAATTTGAGCTCATTTGGACCACTAAGAAGTGAGGAATTGAGTAAATTTATTTTTAATAAAATTCAAATCACTTGAAATCAATTTAAAATAAAGTTAGGCTCGATACAGTTGCTATAAACCTAAGAACATCAAATTTGGACTACATATGAATGTTTGGTGATTTTTTAAGTTCCAAACTTTTTTTTTAAATTATTTTTGCATTTCTTTTACTATTTATTATATTTTATTTAAATATTTGGCAACCTAATCATTAAAAATGCATTTTTAATGAATGGATGGCAGGTGGGATACATGGCAACTCCTAGATAACCACTTAAACACATCGGATTGGGTCCTAGGTCATCAAATCGGTGTGCCTTGGAATTGATTGCTAGGATTATGCCATGCAGGTGTGTGTAGCCCATGGGAGATCTCATTGGACAGCCATATATGTTTCAGACAAATCTAGGACATTTGATTGATCTATCGGACGATCTAGATTGATCCAAGCTTCTTAGTTCAAATTGAACTAAAACTTTAAATGCTCAGAATATTATGTAGGGTGCTCCAAATTTCATGAAATTTGATAAATAGCTTCCCCAGAGGCATATGAAGAGTGTCGATATATTCGTTTGCTTTGAAATTTTTTTTTTTTTTTTTTGAATGCACTTTTTGAAAGAAGTTCTAAGCTTATTTTGGGAAAATACCTTGATCCAAATATCGAATTGACTTGATTTTAGGCTTTATGGACTCTTGTTGATGTCATCTACAACTTCCTTGAAAACCTCAAGCCTTGATTTCCACAAGATTGAAAGTTACCTGCAAATTATCACATTCTCTCTGTCTCTCTCTATCCTCTCAACTCTCTCTCTCTATCCTCTCTACTCTCTCTCTCTCTCTCTCATTCTTCTCAATTGAGGGGCTTTTTTTAGCTAGGGAAGGATGGGAAAGGATATGGAGAGACTTGGAAAGATGTTTGGAGATCCGAGGAATAAATACCAGGGATAGAGGAGCTTAGAAATGGGAAAATTGAGTGAATGAGTGTGGAATGAAAGATTTCTCCCCTCTTTGCCCTATTCCAAGCCCTCTTTTTCAAATAAAGGGTTGGGATTAACTAGGGAGACTCCTTGGATGATTTCCATATGTATAGAGTGATTGGTGGAAATTCTTTGGGGTAGGAGAGTGATTGCGAAAAGGACAAAATGATGTGGAAAGTGATTTTTTGCCTTTTGTGCACATGTGGCCAGATGGGATGATTTGGGCTAATTTGGATTTAACCATTGCTTAAGCATGTATTAGAGGGTAATTAAGAATATCCTAGAATTAATTTGAATTAGTCATGTAGGTTGGTGTGGAGGGAATTTGAAATTTGGGCTAATTTGATCATTTTTAACCATTTAAGAAATGTTTATGTAATTGACCATCTTGACTTGTCAAACTTAGCCAAGCCACTTAGGATGGGTCCTAGGGAACTTCAAGAGGATATTTGCATGAATTCATAAGGATTTGGTTGCATTGATGTGGAATTTTCATTTTTAAAGTGGGTATGTGAGAAATTTGACCAATTTATGTGAGTTGAACAAGTGAACTCGCCATGAATTGCCTCACAAAAGTCTTTGGCTCATTGAAGGCATCCAATAGAGTAAATTTGGGTGATTGAAAGATTTGATTTTATCATTTTTTTGGAGCTAAAAGGCTTGTTTGTTCAACCATGATTTACTTGGTCAGCTATGATTGATCAAGGCTTGGGGTGTGATGATAAAGTAGCTACATCAATGTATTATAATAGTTTTGGGCATATATCAAATTTTATATAATTAATATTATTGAAAAAAAAATCATTCAATCTTTGAACATTTTTCCTCTGCTTTCAATTTTTTGAAATATGAATGATGTTTTTCATGTTATCTCAATATTAGAGAGCCTTCTGATAATGAAAAAATTTTATTATCAAATTTCAATTGTAATTTCCTCTTCTAGTTTGAAAGAAGTTCAATAAATTAAAGAAATTGATGTTGATATTCGGGAAGATAAAAACAATTCGAAATGATGATATATTAGAACAAATCTAATAAGTTTAAGAAGTGGTAATTACTTCAGCTTTGAATACCAACTTTTATAGTTTAAAAAAAGGATAAAAATGTTATTACTCAATATCTTTATAAACATCTTATTAAGAAAAGTAAAGATAAACTCAAAGCTTATATCTCACATCATAAGGTAAATTATAATATCTTGGCTTATTTGAAAAAAGATTCTTACTTTATTAAGTGTCTATGATGCTATTTTGATGCCCAAAGATCTTTATAAAACCCTAATAAGAGTTTTGCTTGAGCTGTAATTATTCGCACTCTCGAGTTATTGTCTTTGAATGTAAAAAAGTTATGTTCAAATAAATTAATGTTACACGACTTCAATAGAAAATGTCAAATGACCCTTGGCTCCTTGGCTCCATCGACCTGCCTCTTCAATTTGGTGAATTTAAATTTGATGTTAAGCTTCATGTTATTAACATTAACTAGGGCTGTCAAAAATCGGGGTACGGGTCGGATTCAGGACCAACTCAGAACTGATCCGACACTGTTCGACCCAACTCAAACCCGACCCATTTTTACAAACGTGTTGTTTTTTTTGGATCCGAACCTGTCCCGCTTCGGGTCCGACCCAACTTGACCCGCTTCGAGACGAGTCAACACCAACCCGACTCGCTTCGAGTATGTTTTACTAATTTTTTTTAATTCGATTTACTTAAATATAAATCGAATTAAGATAAGATTTAATTCAATCAATTTAAAATAAATCAAGATTAATTCAATTTGGGTAACATTGTTTATTATTTTTTAGAAATAACATTTACTTATTTCATAATAATGTTTTAAACCCTCATAAATCAATTAAAAATGGGTCAAATCGGGTTGATTTCGAATTTTTGGTTCAACCCGAACCTGACCCAATTTTACAAATGGAGCGAAATCCCTAAGCCGAATCCGACCTTCGGGTTCAGGTTGACCCGAACCTCGGGTCGAATTTTCGGGTTGTGTCAAAAAACCCATAACATTAACCCTTTCTATTTTTCTCCACTAGGACAACATTGGCTTCATGAATGCGAGATTAACCTTTCACTTTACACCAATATATTACACCCATGGCGAAGAAGAGTTTTCCATCTTAGGTGATTTATAATATTTTGCAATTAATAAATTTGGCATATACGATGATGTCAAATACTTCACAACGAAGAAAAAGTCAATTCACTCGTTATCTGACTTACGATATTTCAATCAGAGATTTTAAAATCATAATTATGATAATTTGCATGGTTTTGAAAATTTGATCGGACCAAACGGTTCAACCGGTTTAATCCCGAACTGGCCGGCTGGCCTGTTACGGTTCAAATCGAAACCACTATAACATAAAAAAGTAGTTAAACCGCTCGAACCGGTGGTTTGACCGCCGAACTGCTGAACTGGTCCCAGTTTTTGCTAACCGGCCGGTTCAGCTACAAAGCCTTTTTAGCGAAATTGAGAAGATCCGTCGGCTGAGATGCGAAGACGATGATGCTTTATGCGAAAAAAAAAAAGAAACCAAATTTCTTTTGTCACATATGTTATTCTTTTCTCCTGTTCGCCTTTTCTTTTTTTGGCTCTTCCCGACGTTCCCATATCGCAGCGTCTCCTTCTCGTTTACGATGTCATAAGCCATCACCGAAGAGGTCTGCTCGTTCGCGAAGACAAAAGGCAAGTCTCACTCGTTCTGGTTTGTATCGTTTGTTTCTAAAGTAGTTTTTTTTTTTTTTGTCAAATCAAGGAATTTTTATTGCGTCTCCCACCTGACGTAGAGATACGTCCTCCCTCCGTAAAAAAATTCAGTTTTTGCTCGATATTGCTAGGTATTATTTGATAATAACGAGGAATATCATCATGTGAAGACCAATACCGAGTTATACCGAGCAATACTGAGCAATACCGAGCAATACCGAGCAATACAAAAAAATACCGAGTTTTTTCTAGGAAAAACTGTGTATTTTTTTGTATTGCTCGGTATAGCTCGGTATAACTCGGTATTGGTCTTCACATGATGATATTCCTCGTTATTGTTTGGTATTGCTCGGTATTTGCTCGGTATTTCTCATTTTTAGCGCGATTTTAGCTCTGGGAGGACGTATATCTACATCAGGTGGGAGGACGCAATAAAAATTCCAAATCAAGATACATGAATCAATGAATGTATTTTTTTCATGTATGTTTTTAATTCCATTTTCCTATTCTAAAATGCAAAATATTAGTCCAAATTTCAATTTGTTGATAGTATTTAGGATATGATGAAACTCCTATTAATGCTCTTACCTTTAAGTTTTAACTGAAATTTTTGTACGCATTAATTTTCATTTAGGCTTCGTTTGGGATGGCTTTTTTATTGCTTTCTAAAACGGATTTTTAGTACAAAAATAAAAAATTTTGTACTAAAACTCCGTTTTAGAAAGCAATAAAAAAGCCGTCCCAAACGAAGCCTTAATCTGCAGAGATTGATCTCAACTAGGAGAATGTTCAAACTTCAATCTAGGATTTAACGGTTTAACCTAAATGTGCACTTGTACCAGCAACTAAGTCCACAAGTGAATGTTCTTGTGAGTTCAATAAGGCTTGAAACTTGATCCTAAAACTTAGAGCCTCAACAAGAAGAAGATTCTCCATTCCAATATGATTTTACAATTGAACCTCCACATTCATATGAACTTCAATCTAGGATTGAATCTAAATGTGCACCAACGCCAATGTTTAAGTCCACACTTCAATGTTCTTGTGAACCAAAACAAGATTCGAAACTTGTTCCTAAATCTGAATTTGACCATAAGTCTAATCACCTTATGCTTCGTAAAATTTTTAGTTTGCTTGTTTCTTCTCTTTATCTTATTACTCTCAAGAAAGTATCTATTAACAGTTATCAAATGTACGTTATTAGCACAATTAAGATTTCCCAAGTTCACAAATGAATTTTCTTGTGAACTAGAGCTACTCTATACTTGATCTTGAAACTAAATGTAACATTGAACCTGATGACCTCTGTCACGACCCGACCCGACCCGGGACGGATCCCGCTCGCACCGGGCCGCGACCAGCCAAAACAGACCAACTGACCAGGATCTGGCTTTGGAATTTGTTTTAGAATTGATTCTTCCAAAGATTTCAACTCAAAAACTGACACACAGAGCTACTATGAAACATCAAATGCAGCGGAACAAAAGATCTATATGTTTTTTTTCCATTCTTTTCCTCAAAACAATCATCTACAACTACAGACCAGGGCTCAGACAGAAAGAAACAGAACAGAAGAGTCATGTCTGTACAAAAAAATTCAAAAGTAAAAAACAATACCTACAGATCAGACTCTGAACTCTAGTCCAATACCTCCTTCCCTTTCCCAGAACCTAAAAACCACCAGAAAGCAAGGTTGAGCTCAACAGCTCAGCAAAGCGACAAACCTCCAATCAAAACTTCCAGAATCCCAAAACCAAACACTTCAAACGAAATCCGTACAGAAACCAGAACAGAATCGGACAGATATCAAATCATACGGATCAGAACGAAACAGATCAAATCAGAATAGATACGGACATATATCAAATTAGAATCAAACTTGCTTACAGAACATATACGAAAATCAGATATCAGATATTTAATTAATAGCTAAATTCCCTGACACTGACAGAATCTCTATGGATTCCGACCTCTTATGCCTCCCTTTGTGCTCACGGCACCAGACAGATGTGCTTAAAGCACCAGAACAGATTTCATCGGATCCGGAATAGAACTGATTTCAGATTTCAGATTGAGCTCATTTCAGATTTCCCAGACACTAACTGAATCTCTTAGGATCCGGACCACTTATAACTCCCTTTTTATAGCATATACATATAACATATCCATTTAGAAGAAATCCGGACAAAATCAGAAA
This sequence comes from Dendrobium huoshanense, assembly GCA_016618105.1. Classification (NCBI taxonomy): domain Eukaryota; kingdom Viridiplantae; phylum Streptophyta; class Magnoliopsida; order Asparagales; family Orchidaceae; genus Dendrobium; species Dendrobium huoshanense. The sequence goes on along the minus strand of CM028349.1, from coordinate 13,423,066 downwards.
TCACCCAAAAAATCGGGCAGCACAACGGCTGTATACGGAATTTACACAATTTTCCTGAAAAATCACAGAATACCAAATTTGCACAGAATATAGATAACAACATTGCAAGACTTTAATTCTATTGCTCAAATATTTTTAGACTACACAGAAAAATATAGTCGACGAAAAACGCCGTCAAATCAAAACTACCCGGACAAAAATCTTCAGAAAATAATCAAAATGTGCACACTCGGCACGTCAACAACATACGGAAAATTTCGCGGCAAAAATTGAACCAGACAGGAAATACGGACGAAAATCACGAACAAAAATCAATTCCGGACAGATAATACCGCCAAACACGACGGTTCTAAAAATTGAGAAAGGCGAATTGTTCCTTACCTTGCGTACAACAATATCTTCAACTGTCATAACGGACGAAAACAGACCGACGTCGCCCAAAAATCACTTTTCCTTCTTTTTCCTTCGTTTTTCTCTCTCCTGGGCTTTTTCTCTTTCTTCAAAATATCTCATTTCTATATATATCCAAACTGATCATCCCGGACGATCGCACTTCGTCCCGGACGATCCATGCTCAGGAAAATTTCGTCCAGGCGAAAATTAATTATCGTCCCCAGACGGCAGGGCTCTGAAATTTTTTCGTCCAGACGATCCAAATTTCGTCCAGACGAACCATCCAGCCAAACATGTTTTCCTGCACAACCTGTACCGATCGTCCCGGACGATCCAATTTCGTCCCGGACGAACCTGGGAGCAAAATGATCTTTACAACCTCATACTTGCTATTTAACTAGTTTCATTAAGGATATAACAATTAATGTTTTAGGAGAATTGATAAATAGATAATACATTGATTAAGAAAGTTAGAATTCTTGTAAATGAGATACCTTACATTTTTAAATTTAGAGAGTTATGGGAGATATTATTTTAAACTAAATAAATAAACATAACATATTATGTTTTTCTTATCATCATTAACATTATCCCAACTATTTGGGCCAAAATTACAAATTCTAATTTATCATTTATTTTCATTGAGAATTGTCAATGATGTTAAACTTACTTTAATCAAATTGTTTTATCTAAGTTAATTTATTTTTACTCCTTCCTAAATCTGAGACACTAATTTTATCAACTAATTCTTCTTTGGAGATAAAACTTGAGAATTTTTTTTTTACTCCAGAATGGATCTACCAACAATTTTGTCTCATAGTGTGCGTGAAAAGATCGATATTGTTTGGAGTCATTATAGTGAAAGTAAAGGTTCATATGAAAAAAATATATTATAGATGCCTACATTGTGAGATTATTTATAAAGGTGGAGGAATTAATAGGATAAAGCAGTATCTAGCAGGAATAAGAGGTAACATAGCTTCGTGCAAAAAAGTCCCACGTGATGTTCTAAATGATGTTCAAAATGACAATGAAATAATAGGCAATGACAATATTGATGTTTTTGGAGGGAAATGTTTGATCAACAAGGATTTAGAGATATAACTTTTGATGATTCAAATCTAGGAGATGACTTTTAAATTTATTTGCAGATTTATATTTGAACTTTGAAGTTTGACTTGATATGAAATTATGAACCTTTTGTTTAATGCCAAAGCTATGCATTTGTTTATGTTTTATTGCCTTATTTGATGCGACACTTATATTATGTGTTATTTGTTTATGTTTCATAAACTTAATTGTTGTCATGTTTATGCTATTTGAATCAGGGATATAAAAATAGAATGTAGAATGAAAGTATTAGAGGAAAATTTAACAATTATTTTATTTTATTTTATAATATTACTATTTATTATGTCATCCAGTTCGATCTACATTCTATTTGAACCGGTCGAACCGTGAACCCCTCATTCTTCCGATTTGTTGTCCTATCCTATTTTCAAAACCTTGATAATTTGATAAAATGCAACATTAAAATTTTCAGATTATAAGCTAGTTTTTTACTACTTTTTCATCAAAGAAGTGGTGAATTAATTTGAAAACCTAAAATGCTCTGTTTTATCCGCAGGTTCTTATTTGGCAGACGTATCCGTTTCCGCCCAGTCCGCCTACTGGGTCTGTTAGCCTTCCAGGCACCACAGTTCGGCGCGACGATTGTGTACTGAGTATACGCAGCATCAATGTAACTAATTATTTACTGCCACGTAGCTGGAGTAGTTTAATTTTAAAAAGATCGGAATACCCCATCCTACGCCTTTATTATTTTTCTCAGATTACGCTCTCCAGAGCGGGGCGCCATATTCCTCTTTCAAAAAAATTCGAACTCCGCTACTTCTCTTATCCACCCAGTTCGCACTGGCCAGTCGGCATGGATCTTCATCCTACCCCTTTTCCAGGTTATCTCTCTCTCTCTCTCTCTCTCTCTCTCTCTCTCACGCACACACACATTGTATCAAGAGTTTTCTGTAAATTTGCATTCTCAAATGATTGCAGGAAAACGGAGGGCAGCGATAAATCTGACCACAAAGAAAGAAAGGGATCAACCAAAATCTGCGGTACCTCAAACTCAATCCAAGTAAGTATCATAAACTCCGAAGCAAACTTTGGTTTCCTCCACTTTGTTTTGCCACAATCATCCGATCTGGGGATCCTCTCGATCATTGACAGGCCTAAGCGCACATTTGGTAGAAATTTAAGTGGCAACATTACCTTCGAGAGACCATCGCAGAAATCTTTAACAGCAAAGCCATGGAAACCTTCTGGGGTTTCCAAGAACACCCAGAAGCCGCCTATGATGGTTACCAGTGCTCTGGCTTGTGCTGGAAGTGCAAAGTCCGGCAGCAACAAGAAAGACCATCATGTAACCTTTCTAGAAACGCAACCTCCGGAGGTGGTGGCGGTGGATGAATCCATTAAGGTTTCCTATGATGATGTGTTAGTCTGCACGCCTGTTTTGTCGACTGATACATCGATGCAGGAAACTCCTTACCAGAGCGCTGAAAACTGCAGTAAGTGTCGGCTTGACAGGCTTGAGACCGCCTCCTACTGGATTTCACAGGTTAAGGTTGCTGAGCCAACTGGGAAGCATTTTGTGTCTGCTGCATTCTTCCGCCTCGCCCTGGAGTGCAGAGCGCAGGTTTTCACTTTCGTTTTTTTATTTTTAATTTAAAAAAAAAAAATTAGACATTTTAGTCACAAATTCACATACATCACATACTCAAGCTTCAAATTCAAGGAGCTGGATCACTCGCGTCACTTTCCTTTTTAAAATATTCGAAATCTGAATTGGATAAAGTAAATTTTAATAAAACTGGATTTAATAAATCTTATAAATTCAGATTTAAACCTTGAAAGGGTTAAAACCTTGGAATTATTTTGCATAACAGTTGTAAAATTTTCTTAGCTCCTTATGAACCATTCAGCTATCTGTTTTGTGGTTTAAGATTCGTTAGTAGGAAAAAAAATACATCTGTTAAATACTAAACTATAGATTTAATCAATAATGGAGCTGCAATGAAATTTATCGGAATGTTAGGATTTGAAGTTCCTAAAATTTTATTTGGCAGGTTTTAAGATATATATTGGTTAAATTCTGCCTAAAATTAGATACCCAAGAACCCCGGCACGCTATGGATTTTCTTATTTTTTCTTCGTTTTGATTCTTTCTTTTTGATGCTTTTGCTTTCCTTTTTGTCAGCCATTTGTTATGCTTCAGAATGAGCTTAAGCATTATAGGGATCGGCATGGAGGTGTTAATATGGAAAGTTTGTGGGATGATCTGTGCCGGAACTATGGGTTGATAAGTGAGCAATCTGAAGCTAATTCTGACGATGTTGACAGCATTGATGCTGTTATAGTTGAGCAATTTTGTTCCAAATGCACTGTTAAGGAAGAGGGAGATGGTACTGATGACAGAGATATGTGCAAAGATTATGATATAATTGATAAGCCTGAACACATTGATGAGGACATCATATGTCCGTGAAAATTTATCAAAGAAGGGGTAGAAGATCTACGGCTATGATTGGACTACTTTATTTCTAAGCTTCTATGTGTATTTGATTTAGTTATGTATCTTTTTCTGTTTTTATCCTCACTTGAGAGAGTAGACTTATATGAACCCATTGGGGCACTTTTGTCATTAGACATGACATTGTATTTTGGCTATTTATAGACCTCTCCCCCTCTTTGGAGAGGATGATGATTATTATGAAAAATTTATATATTTTGTTTTTTGGAGAGTTGTGAGAGTTTGAAGTCACTTGCTGAGGGCAGTGCATTAGCCATCAGCCACAAGAAGGGTCTAAACTCGTGGTTTTTCTCCGGCCAAATTATGAAGAGCACGTTTCATGTTTAAATATGCATAAAGAGCGTTAATAAAAAAGAATTTAAAAAGGAGTGAATATGGAGAGCGAAAATTTGGTTTCTATGAAAATCTAGAAACCGGATTTTGATGATTCGGTTTATATAGAAATTGGATTATCGAAATCCAGTTTCCTCCTAATTGGGATTAACGTGTTAAAATGGTTAAAAATGGGATTAACGATTAAAAATGGGATTTGCAATGTTATTCTAGATTTTTTGCAATATTGTTTCTTTATTAAATTATTATTTCCTCCTCCCCGTTAATTCCATTTGGATTTTTCTCTTGCAGCGCTCACCATTAGCTTCCATTTTTCAAGCTGGACCCCCACACGCGGAATGTTGGCGTGCCCCTGATGCACTATCCTGTGAAATTTGCTCTTCTTTCTTGTAACTTTTGTCACAAATTAAGATATGGCGAAATTTTTTAAAGGATCATCATTCATCATCGAACCACCACATGCAAAATATGGCGAAAATGGCTTGCCTTCGCTTCGTTCCCCGACCCCCACACACACAATCTCGCGAGATTTCTGGCATAAAGATCATCATTTATCTTTATTGGCCGACCCCCACCACGCGAGATTTCTGGCAAAATTGATCACGGGAATGGTTACCTGTGATTTCTTGCCTGCTTGGTCCGTGAAGCAGCCCACCAAAGGAAAGAAAATTATTTTTAATTGCTTTATTTTGCCTATAAATAAGAGGGAATACATAACTGAAAGATTTGCTATTTGAAGGAGAGTTTAAGGGAAGTGTTGAATCAATTAACGTTAGTATTTATAGTTATTTTTTAAGTTCTTTTAATGTTCAATTAACAAAATTTTTTGCAATAAAGAAATCCTAGCAATTTATTTTTATAAGCTTTGTTGAAATTTTGATGTATTATCCCACATCATATGTGTATAATGTTGAAATTTTTTTACAAATTATTGTTGAGAATATGATATTGAGAGCAAGATATGTTGAAATATTGACATGAAAAAATTTGCCAATATTATTGTTAGAATTAATATTTTTATGATTATGATTATTGTGTAGTTATTACCTATATTTAGATTTGTGAACTTTTTTCTCGCATGTATATTTATCAAAATAGTGTAGTTAACTTGTGTAAGTTGTTGGCATGCAAAAAAAAAAAATTTGTACATAAATCATTGGAAAATTCTATTTTTTGTAGAGAGAGAGAGAGGTTGACAGAGATTAAGAGTGAGACTGAGTTAGATAAAAATATTCTTCCGGCTTAATATGAAAGTATTATTAAATTCGAAAAAATATTTGAAAATAGATAAATTAATTATAAGTCAAAGTTATGAAAAAAATAAGTGTATATATAGCTGTTTATAAATAAGTTATTGAAAATAAATATAAATTTATATAGAAGAAAGGTTTGTTAGTGAAATGATTATTTTTTTATTATTGATCTAATTTTAGTTTTCTAGTTAAATTTGTAAATAAGTAATGATGTAATATTTAGTAATATTAAATATTACATATATATATTAAACTTATAAATAATTAAATAGTAAAAGAGGGGCAGAGAGTTTGAGAGGTTGCCAAAGCTCAAAAAGTTAAGACCCGCAATGTTTTGCATTAAATTTTTTGGTAATCACACATCAGAATCTCATCTTATTTTTTTCCTATTATTATGAAATTTATATAATTTAAAAAACCCTTTTTTAAAAAAATTTAATTAATATAAGAATATGCTTATAATGAAAATTATTAAATAGAAATATAGGATAAGTAATGAATATAATTGTTTAATAAATAAAAAAGTTCATTTAGAGACATTGACTTGTATGCATATCACATAAAATATTTTTTGTAAAGCATCCCTAATATAGATATTAAATTTCATTATTATGATGATAATTAAGGGGGAAGTGGGCCAAGTTGTTTTGAAATTAGTGGTGAGCCTATTGGGTCAATTAATTTATGATAGAACATTTTTTCACTAACAAAGTGATTTAGTCTTAATTTAAGAACCTAAGAATTTATTTTAAATTAAAAGAATATTTGAAAAATGTAATATTTGATTTTAAATTTAAAAATATTAGATAATAATAAATATGGTAATAAATTCATTCAATATACAAACATTAAAATTTAAATGAATAATTATATTAAATAAGTACAAATTATAGTCAAAGGTGTTGAGTCCAGTAATTAGGTTGTTAAGCCTAAGTAAATGTCTCACGGCTACCAAGAGGGGGGTGAATTGGTAGTTTTTAAAAATTTTAAACTGATAAAGTTGAACCGAAATAAAATTTTCTTTTAAAGTTTGTAGAAAAATGTTTTTCAACCACAGAGTTGTTAAAACTGAAATTTAAAGTGCGGAAACGTAAAAGCAATAAAGTAAATGACACCAGATTTATAGTGGCTCGGTCTATAACCAGACCTACATCCACTCCTCAGAGGCACCCTCTGAGTATTGCACTAATACCACAAAGTGACTCTCCTTTAGCACCCACAGCAAGGCGGAGAAGCCTTTACAACACACTCTTTTCACCACTACCCGGTGCGGCAGAGAACCGTCGTCCTTTCACACAATCCACAGTGCTGGCAGAGAACCGTCGTCCTTTTACACTCTCCTAGTGTGGGCAGAGAACCCTACGGCAGTTCACACTCTCCAAGTGTAGGCAGAGAACCTTTGTCCTTTTTCACTCTCCTAGTAAGGGCAGAGAACCTTCGTCCTTTTACACTCTCCAAATGTCGGCAGAGAACCGGATCTCCTTGACTGATCTTCTCACAAAAATCTAGAAGGAAGAAGAAAGAGAGTGAAGAAATCCAATTTCACAAGTAGAGACTCTTACCTTAGTAATCCAAGTGAAGCCTTCTCGCTCCAGTGGTAGGAATTCTCCCTTGAATGCTCTCTTCCACTCTCTCCTTGGCTATTCTCTCAAGAGGCACGAAGATAAAATGACAAAAAGATCGGGTGGCAGTCTAATTTGGACTATTTATACAAAAGACATAAAAAACCGCCCAAAAACTGCATATTTTCAATTCTGTACGCAGTGGATCGTCCCGTACGATCCTGGATCGTCCTGGACGATTTTACTTAAACGATCTGAAACGACCCAATTTGTATATGTGTACGAAATGACTTCGTACAGCTGATCGTCCTGTACGAACTAGGTTCGTCCAGTACGAACGGTTATTACAAGGTCGGTTCTAGAAACTGCTGAAAACTGTTCTAAGTTGGTTAATCGTTTGGACGAAAATATGTTCGTCTGGACAAAAATTTTCTAGAGAGCCGATCGTCCTGGACGATTATTTATTTCGTCTGGACGAAAATTTTCCAGAGGACCAATCGCCGCGGACGATAATTTGTTTTCGTCTGGACGAAAATTTTCCAGAGAGCTGATCGTCCGGTACGATATTTATTTTCGTCTGGACGAAAATTTTCCAGAGGACTGGTCGCCTCGTACGATGGTAAAATTCGTCTGGACGAAAATTTTACAGAGGACCAATCGTCCGGGACGATAATAAATTTCGTCCTGGACGAAAAGGACTTAGAAAAAAAATTTTTAAGCAAGTTCCTATTCGTTCCAAGTGCTCTATAGGAGATAACTGACAGATCGTCCAGTACGATAAATATCATCCTGTACGATCAGTATAGAATTTTAAGATCTCCTTATTTGTGTGTGTGAGATTTTATTCACTCAATTACAATCACTCCCTTTCAAAATTAATTCAAAGAAAAGGCAAACTTCAAATAAACAAAGTATCTCATGTTGAATTTGATTTGAAGTTATCGTAGTCTGGAGTCTGATTTTCCTGAAATGTTAGTACACACAAGAGCAAGTGCAAATCTTCTGAAATTGTTAGGAGATAACTATACATTTGAACAATAATATTTGGAATCATCAAAACTACATAAGTTGCACAAATATACATCATTCAAATAGCAACTATTCAAACAATCTCCCCCTTTTTGATGATGCAAAACAATTATTATTTGTATGGTTTCAAATTAAAACAAATCTTCTATCTCCTAAACTCCCCCTGAATTGATGAGTACATTAAAATAAGGAGGCATAAAGAATAATATTTTTGTTTTTCAAATAAAATTTTAACACAACAAAAAAAAAACTTGCAAACAGAACAATTAAAAATAGAAATTACAAAAATACAACAGAAAACACAATAATTTCTCCCCCTTTTTGACAGCAACAAAAAGTGAAGAAGAAATAGATAAGAAATGTAAGGAATTATATGAAATTCATTTTTAAAATTTAATCTAAATTGTGATTGACATAGGGTATGCAATTTTTAAACTAAAGATATTAGGTCGATCATAGAAATTCATAAAATTTAAGAAGTGATATAACATTGTAAGTAAGAAGAATTTATCAAAGACATGATTCAATTTAGACATTTGACTATAGAAAATCATTACAAGAGAGATGTATAAAAATTCTATATTTCAAAGTTCAATAGAATATAAATGAACATAAGATCAATTTGAATTAAGAGATTGAACGAATTTGGAAAGAAGAGAATTACCTCATGTGGCGCTTTGCGCATCTTTTTCAAAATTTTGGGGCACATTTTTGTGCATTTTTTCTTGATTGGGCTTATTTTGTGCCTCTTTTTCACTTTGCAAATTTTTGCGAATTCCTTTTGATTTTTGTACATTTGTACAATGTTCAAGAGTAATTGGACCAATTCTTTTCAAAATCTATAATCTAAAATTTCAAATATTTCTAGGTACATAAATATCTCTTGAGCATAGAAATACAAAATAAGAAAACATCTAAATTGCAATAGTAATATTAACTTTTATGTAGTCTAAATGAATAGACATGAATTTAAAAGTTCTAATTACAACAAGTTATATACAACTTATAAATTAAGAAAGTCTAGATTTTCTAATATAGATAATCTCAAATTACAATCGAATTTAAGCACTATGTAGATTAAATAATACTAATGAAATTCATAAACATTAACTACATTTTAAAAACAAATCTAATAAAAACAAACTTTCATTGATATTAAAGAAACGGATTACAAAAAAAAAAACATTGAACTAAAAAACATAAAAACAAACACTTAACAATAAAACAGACAAGATAAAAACAACAAAAAAAAATACAACAGACACATAAAAATACTTCTACTGTTCTGGAGGAGGAGGAGGAATGCCGCCAAAGAGGTTGAAGTAGGAGGCCATCAACATTACATTGGTATTTATTTCATGAACTTCATCTTTAATATTACCAATGTCATGTTGCTGCTGCGTAAGTTGAGCATCAAATTGATCAAACCTTTGATCAATGTGAGTCTCTAGTCTATCAAATCTCTCAATCAGATTCTGGTAATCTGATTGAGAAGCAGAAGCTTGCACTCCTTCTTCTTCTTCTTCTTCTGAAGCACTGGCATGTGCTTTTTCTTTTTCTTTTTCCTCCTTGAAGAGCAATCTGAATGATGCATCGTTATAGTAAACTGACTCTTCATATTCTTCATCAGGATGCACTATATTGTACTTCTTTTCCAAAATATAAGTAATTAAGTGCCCTAATGAAATGTTCTTCTTCCTCTTCTGATCAGCATGTCCTATTTCTGAAAGCCCATAGATATGATCTATGATGAGTTGGGCTTCGTCAATAGGATGTCTTTGCATGATTAAAAAAGTTAGAACAGAAAGGAGAGGAGTAATGCTAATCCTATCACCAGCTTTAGGTATAATTGAGGATCTAAGGATATGCTGGATGATTCGGGCATCTTGGGTCATACCGGAGACTCTAGCAACATGATAGGTTATGCCTATCTCTCTAATCACCCTATTGATTTCAAACCATTTGAAGGAGTTTTCTGACATTAGGGTGTGGGCTCTATATCCTTCAGTTCTTAAGTTTAAAAATGCACCAAGGTCGTGCTTGGTGATCTCAACTTTCTATTTAAAAACATAAGAACTAATGGTGGAGTGGTCAGAGTTGAAACTCATGTTTGCTAGAAAGTAATGGTAGGTTTGTTTATTGTAGAAGTGGACGAGAGAAAGAATGAATTGAAATTGGGTTGAGGCGAAGAGGTGCAATACCCAAAATTTCAACTCAGTTTGAATGAGAATGCGAAACGGAGTGATTTTTGCGGAGGCAAAACGAGGAAAAGATTCCTCATTTTCCTTGGAAAGAAAGTTGTCTGGGGCATTCCTATTTGGTTTCTTCACCAAAACCTTTTGTCTTTTGCTAGAGGAGGCCATTGTTGATTTGATGTAGAAAGGGATTGAAAAAAGAAGTTTGGAAGTGTGATTGTCAAGTTTGAAAGCCTTCATATTTAAAAAAAACGATACGTTCGTCCTAGACGAAAATCTTCGTCCTGGACGAAAAATTATCGTTCGTCTGGACGATATAATTTCGTACAGACGATCCGATTCGTCCAAAATGTAACGGCTTTTCGTAATCAACACAACTTACGATGCGTCCCTTCGTACAGGCTTTTTGACTTGACCGATCGTACAGACGAAAAAATTTCATCCAGACGATCAAAAAGTGAATCATTTTAATGACTCTTGAAAACCGTCCCCTACAATGAACCGACACATGTTCGTCTGGACGAACGAAAATTTCGTACAGACGAAGTTCATATTAAAAACTGTCTTATCCACTCAACCGCTGCATTCAATCGTCCCGACGTTTGAGAGAAAAAAAATCGTCCTGGACGATCACAGATCGTACAGACGATCTAATTAAAATTGCTCTCAAAACGGTTAAAATTCGCGCAAACTGTTCCTTCACACATCGTCCCGTACGAAACCAATTTCGTCCTGGACGATCTCCTCCAAAAAATTTTTTTTTTAAAAAAAAAAAAAAAAAAAATCATACAAAACATTCAAAAACACAGAAAATATAAAGCAAAACCATAAATACAAAAACAATTCATTCAAAACACACAAAATTTCATAAAATAAAAAAAACAAAACAAAACACAACAAATATCAATGTTGCAAAGACATTTTGGTTAAGCATTCAAATCAATAATACCAAGCCTTGTTCTTAAAGTACTGAAAGTATCAAAGGCTAAAGGTTTTGTAAAAATGTCTGCAAGTTGATTTTCAGTTGAAACATGTATGAGTTCAATTTATCCTTTGGATACATGATCCCTTATGAAATGATGTCTTATATCAATGTGTTTGGTTCTAGAATGTTGAATAGGATTTTTGGAAATGCAAATAGCACTAGTATTGTCACAATAAATTGGAATAGTGCCTATAGTTAATCCTAAATCAATCAACTGTTGTTTTAACCAAAGTACTTGTGCCACACAACTTCCTAATGCAATGTATTCTGCTTCTGCAGTAGATAGTGCCACTGAATTTTGTTTTCTACTAGATCATGAAACTAATGAATTTCCAATGAATTGACATGTTCCAGAAGTGCTTTTCCTATCCACTCTACAGCCTGCAAAGTCAGAATCTGAGTAACCAATAATTTCAAATGAAGAGCTAAACTTAGGATACCAAATTCCTAAGTTTTGAGTTCCTAGTAGATATCTTAAAATCCTTTTCACTGCTGTCAAATGTGATTCTTTTGGATCTGATTGAAATCTAGCACATAGGCAAACACTGAACATAATATCTGGTCGGCTAGCAGTCAAGTAAAGTAAAGATCCAATTATCCCTCTAAATTTCTTTTGATCAACAAATTTTCCCTTAAGGTCCTTATCCAACTGAACTGAAGAACTCATTGGTGTACTAACAGGTTTAGTATTGTCCATTTCATATTTTTTGAGGATGTCCTTAATATATTTAGTTTGACTAAAAAAATTACCTTCCTCAAGTTGCTTAATGCTAAATCCTAGAAAGTAATTTAAATCTCCCATTAGACTCATTTCAAATTCACTACTCATTGTTTTAGAAAAATCATCACAAAGATGTTTATTTGAAGATCCAAAGATGATGTCATCCACATAAATTTGAACAATAAGTATATCCTTTCCAATTTTCCTCAAAAGAGAGTTGTATCCACACTTCCTTTTTCAAAAGATCTTTCAAGTAGGAAGGTGCTCAACCTCTCATACCAAGCCCTAGGTGCCTGTTTCAATCCATATAATGCCTTTTTTAATTTGAAAACATGATTTGGAAATTTAGAATTTTCAAAACCTTGAGGTTGTTCTACAAAAACATCTTCTTCAATTACCCCATTTAAAAATGCACTTTTGACATCCATTTGAAACAATTTAAAACCTTTAAAACAGGCAAAGGCTAGTAAAACCCTAATTGCTTCAAGTCTAGCTACAAGGGCAAAAGTTTCCTCAAAATCAATTCCTTCAATTTGATTATACCCCTTAGCTACTAATCTAGCCTTATTTCTAATGACTACTCCTGAGTCATTCATTTTATTTTTGAACACCCACTTGGTTCCAACAACACTTTGATCTTTTGGCCATGTAGTTAGTTCCCAAATTTTATTTCTTACAAATTGATTTAACTCTTCTTGCATGGCCAATATCCAAAATTCATCTGAAAGTGCTTGATCAATATTATTGGGTTTAATAGTTGAAATAAAGGCTAAATGATTGACTTCCTTATTTAATCCACGCCTAGTTCTAACACCCTCACTTGGTTCACCTATAATCAATTCCTTTGGATGGTTTTTAGAAAATCTCAAATCTCTAGGCAAAGGGTCTTCTCTTTCTAAATTTTCTTCCACATTTTCTTCCAAATTTAATCTATCAATCTTTTGTGAGTTTTCTTCAATTTCTTCTTCAACAACATTTGGCTCTTTCATGTTTCCATTTTCATCAAAAACAACATGTGTGGTTTCTTCAATGACTAAAGTTCTTTTGTTGAATACTCTATAAGATTTTCCAACACTTGAATATCCAACAAAAATTCATTCATCTGATTTTGGATCAAATTTTCCTAAGGCAGATTTTCCATTATTATGTATGAACACCTTGCAACCAAATACATGCAAATGAGGCAAATTTGGTGTTCTACCTTTTAGCAACTCATAGGGTGTTTTATTCAAATTTGATCTCACATTCACCCTATTCAGAACATAGCATGCAGTGCTAACCGCCTCAGCCCAAAAATATCTAGGAAGCGAGTATTCTGCTAACATTGCTCGGGCGGCTTCTATTAATATTTTGTTCTTTCTTTCAACAACTCCATTTTGTTGAGGAGTTCTAGGTGCAAAAAAATTGTGATCAATCCCCTTTTCTTTACAGAAATTTTCAAATCTTTCATTTTCAAATTCTCCTCCATGATCACTTTGTATAGAGATTATTTCATATCCTAGCTTTCTTTGTATCCAAGTTGAAAAATTTCTGAACTTCTCAAATGATTCACTCTTATGAAAAAGAAATTTAATCCAGGTGAATCTTGAAAAATCATCTACTATAACAAATCCATATATCTTTCCTCCTAGACTAACAGTGCTTATAGGTCCAAAAAGATCCATTGGTGGGAAAAAAATTATATCACCATGCAGATTTTGATTTCTCCTATTTTGTAATCGAATACTGCATTAAGAATAAAGTACAATCTCGAGAGACTGACACAATATTCTACAATGGATTCAATATCAAAATAGGGTTTTGAAAATTGATATTTCTATAATCAAACAGTTCAAAGAATAACATATCATCTTAAAAGATGAACATGAAATTCTATAGAATATGTTTAAAGATAGAAATACGGTTTTTTTTTGAAAAAGTTTATTCATTCTTTTATTTAGATATGGCAAGAAGAATATTATATCATCTTAAAAGACGAACATAATATTCTTCAAGATATCCAAAAGCGAGAATGAGTTTTATAAAATTCATTATGTCTAAAGTTAAATATAACAAGTATAATATTATATTATCTGAAAAGATAATAATAACATTCTAAAAGTCTATTCAAAATTAGAAATAAGGTTTTAAAAATATCTACGTTCCCAAAGATTCTTCCCTTGTTTTATACAAATAAAACAAGATTTATTTTAATCTGGGGTTCTCAAATCCCTATAGGAGCAAGCTCCTATAGTTAATTACATCCTAGGAGGAATGCTCCTAAGAAAACTCTCGATTAAAGCAGTGATTTCATACTCTTTGACTACAAAGTAAAAGACAAGAAACAGAAGTAGAAATTTTCCAAGGTGAAAGCTCAATGTTGAACATTTATTAGCGAGTCAATGGAGGAAAAGTAGGAGGTGCCGGATTCTGAGAAGTTCAGAGGCGACCTCAGCCTATCCTATGTTGGGCTTTATATTTTAAGAGAAAATTTTATGTTTAAGTTGACATTTTATTAGAAAGTTGAGATTATATTCCCGGAGGGCAAGGACTTAAGATCTAAAAAGAATCTGCCACAGAACCTAAATCTAATTTGGGTACTACAAAGTAGCGACCCGAACCTAACTAATGAAGTGCAAATCTGGACTTACCCCGGCCTGGATTGGGGAGCCAGCTGACCATCTAGGCGCTTTAAAACCATGTGTCCAGTCTCTTATGAAAGATGGGTAGGGATGTTGTTTAAGTTTTAAGGAATTGGGGGCCGACATCTAAGACAATTCCTAATTATCCCCTCAACTTATGTAGGGTGATAAATGTCTAGAAATGCAATTAAAAATTTAGACTCTTTTTAGTTTGTATCTAATGCAATGCATGTTAATTGATTCGAATGCATAAAAAGATAATGAAGCAGTTTAAAAATTTAAGCTTAGAAAATAGATTTTTCCTTAGAGATTGCACAACTTCCCCTTGACAGAACTGCACCCTCATAGGTCAAGTGGTCTGCCAGAACCCGCAGGCGAGGAGGTGCCTAACAAGGAAGAGAAAGTGTTAATATGCTTATGCTGACTCTCGGCGGTCCCGAGCTTACTTCTTAGATCGTTAGAGTTACTATGTGAGCCTAAAAATTTTTATTTAAAATTACAAGTAGAAGAATTTTAAGCGTACCCTTACGAAAAAAAAAATCTCTCCGTTTCGAATCCAGGCTAAAACAAAACACGGCATGCAAGGTTCTAAAAAAATCTACTGCACAAACAATGTAAACAATCAATTTTAATAATCCAAATATAATGTCCAATGTCCAATGTCCATATTACACCCAGAATTTGCAGAAAAGTAAAGTGGCCGGGCACCACTGACAACAAACCCGGATTCTAATCCTAAGAATGACGCAAGTGATTTTTGAAATGGGATATACTGTTCCTTAAATCTTCATTTCTTCATCATTTTCTTCAATCTTCTTGTTCTGTCTTTTCTTCTTCTACGAACTTCTCGGGTCCGCCAAGTTCTGGATATCCAAATGAAAAGAAACTCATCCCTAAGAGGGGTATTTTCTTTTCTATTTGGATATTGAATCATCCTAATTTGGCTTTCCAAATAAAAGAGAATAATCCTTTAAGGTATATTCTCCTTTCTTTGGATTCCAAATTGGATATAATATCCCACTTTTCAAAAAAAATCACTTTTACATTTATTGACTCTTGATATATTATATTTACATTACATTTCATTTCATAGAAAGGGAAGAAAAATCTAGTCCACCTGCAAGGTTATCCTAAGCAATTTATAACAAAAATCATCCCACGCAGTTATATATATATATGCAATTGAATTTAAATTAATAAGCCACACTTGGCCACACTCTTCTTCATTTGGGGGCTAAGCAGCTGAAGCACCTGTAGCATTTATTTATTATTAATTAATTAGCCCCTCTTTTTCTGCCCTGCATGAGTGTGGCCACCTGCAGAAAATCATATTAACAATCCAGATCGCTCCTAGCCTATGGGTATTCTAATCGTCAATCAAACCAACACAGAGTACAGTAAAAATAAATAAACAAACACACCAACATTTTACAACCAGCATGCAATAAAACTCGAGGAAAAGCCCGTCACAGTGCAGTAAGGAAATAAACACCGGCCTAACCTAAAACTAGAGTCGGTTGTCCTAACAAACAAATCTAAGTGTGTGCAGTAGGCTGTGTGGTTTTGAAATGTCCTAAGTCAATTATTGGCTAAAGCTTTCTAATTTATTGAATTCTAATTTAAAGATATTTACTAATTCTAAAGTGAGATGTCACTAAATTTTATATGTTATAAGTTTCTATCCTAAAGTGTGCATGCTTCCTAAGTTTAGATTTTCTAAGACCCGGTCCTTAATTTTTGTCCTTAAGTGTCACTACTGTTGTATAGGATAAAAATATTTGTTATTACTAACCCTTAGAACTTTGCATATATGTAAAAGGGGTTTAGGGATCTAAGAGCAAACAAAAGTAAACCTAATAAAATTGAAGTTACTATAGGGACCTAAAGGAAGGGTTCACGCATATCACATCAAGGGGCCCCTAAAGGTTTTCTAAGTTTAGAAATACTCACAATCACCGGGGGCTACGACCCGGTGGTTCCGCCCGTAGCACCTCTACCCGGTTGGATAGAGGCGACTGACGCCTTTAGCTCCTTGTCCTTTTGTTCCCTCGACCAGTACCATTCCTCGCAGTTTATGCAAATAAAATAGGAAAAACAAGGAAAACAGGGATTAGAAACACTTTTAATAAATAATAATAAAATAATTTAAATTTACTAAAAATAAAGACGTACCTTTCTTCGGGCTTGAACATCAGTTCGTTGAATGTCTTTTTGGAACCTTTCCTTTTTTGATAGCATATTATACTTTTCCAACATTTATCTCGAGGTATAAGAAAAGAGAGGTAAAAGGGGAAAGAGAGAGGTAAAATAAAAAGAGCTTTTGATTTTTAATGCTTTCATTTTTAATAAACATTCAACTAACTCATTTCCCAATACAAATGGCTTTTCATCTCATTTACCAAAACTCGTCATACACAAATATTAATCCAACACATTTCACTTTTCACATAATTCAAACATTTAAATTTTCAAAATCACTTTTATACACAAATATTAGTTCCTAACACATTTCACTTTTCCCAAAATTCCAATATCTCACTTTTCAAAATTAGTTTTATATTCTTCAAAACATAAACTTTTCCACTTTTCAAAACATACAAATTGCTTCTCAAATTCGAAACACTTTACTTTTCACCTTTCTAGCACAATACCTTTCCAACATACACTTCTACATTTAAAACATACAATCTCCACTTTCCACTTTCCAAAGCACACACTAGTCACTTTATATGCATACGCTTCTTCCTTTTCTAACACACAATTTACATTTCTCAACTCCTAAAATTATACAAACTCCACAATTCCACTTTTCAAACACATAAACTTCTCACAAGCACTTTTTCTTCAAAAGCATACATACAATTTACCTTTTCAAAATTTATACAATTTATCTTTCTAAATCCACACTCATTTATCAAAATGTACACACACTTCACTCCAAAATCCCTATGCACATTTTACTTTCTAACACCCTTTACTTTCTAACAAACACTTTTCTCTTAGCAAACATTTGCTTCTTTTTATACACGCACAACAAGATTCTGTCGCCTCTCTTTCCTCATTAAGATATTAGCATCTATCACAAGATATTGATTTCTTGAAGAAACATGCATATAACACTTTCTAAAAAACAATATAACTTCAACATTTTTCATTGCAGTTTCATAAAAGAACCTAATCAATTAACTTAAGTATTCCTTTTAACTTCAAACTCTAATCAGAATATTTTCACATACTGAGTTAACAAACTGTGAGATGGAAGATATACTACATTGCTAAACAAACAGATCTCACCAAAGAAATTTGATGGTCTTTTTCCCTTCTCTTAAAAAATAACCACAACACTTAATTCTCTAAGAAGGAAATATAAAAGAGAGATAATTCCAACACATTCATCTCTCAGAAAGTAAATTTCATCAAACTTTATTCTTATACGCAAGAATTAAAGGAAAGATAATCCAACAAAAACACCTTATCAATTTTAAATCTTAGAGAATAAAAGTATGAAATCATTACCTTCATGTTTTTCAAAAAGATTCTACCATTTTCTTTTACCTTGAAGAAATCAGATAAAATCAAAATGCAAGAGAAGGCCGGCTAGGGCTAGAGATTGGCTTGGTCGGCGGCAGGCTTCTTTGAGCTTCGATCAACGGCAGCCTTAGACGTGCGAACTGGGAAGAGGCAAACTGGGAAGAGGCGAACTGGGAAGAGGCGGGATGAGGCTGCTCGTGAACTGGAAGAGAAGGGGAGATCGTGGTTTGGACCTATTTGAGAAGGATCGAGAGAGAGATCGTATGGAGGTGGTTTCCGAAATGCTGAGAGAAGGGAGTGAGAGAGGATGTTCGGGAGTTAAGAGAGGGGGAGGTAGTTCGCAAACTGCAGGGAGGATGGGGTGGTTTAGGAATTTTGGAACTGTAGACAGAATAACCAATGGGCTGGACCGATCGGTTGACATTTGAAGGCCTTAATGATTTCGGAATTTGGTGATCTTGGGCTCATTGGATTCGTCTCGTCCAGCCGTTCGATTCGAGTATAAGCTCGTCAAAATCGGAGATTGTTTGGTCACTCAAATTGTGGTTTGAACCTTCCAACAGCAATTTGAGCCCTTGATTTGGACTCATTGGGGCTCGGATTGGGTTGATCTTGGTGTCGTTGGGTTTGTATTCTTGAGACGCTCAGTTCGACTGTAAGTTTGCTGAAATCGGAGTTGGGTGGTTTCCGAATTAATTTTTGAAGTTTACAAACTTGATTTTGCATCGAGATTCGTGCCCGATTAAGATAATTTTTTACAACGTATCAATTATTATTATATATATACTTGTGACGAGTCAAAACGGGTTAATCAGAGCCATTGAAATCGAATTCAATTTGAGTTATTTTGATTCGATTGGTGAATTGATTTGAGCCCAATGATGTATCAATTTTGATCGAAAAATAAATTCTATCATATCAAATTGAGTCGATCGAGATCGACGAATCATAAATCGAGCTTGATTTGAGTTCGTTTGGAGTTGAATTAAAATTGGATTGAATTGATTTTGGTTCGAGTTGAGTGATATGTTTGAGTCGACGCTACGTCATTAGGTGTCCACCTAAGGGAAATCCTGCGGGTGCGACATCTACACTAGGTTACAAAAAACCTAAGTACTAGAGTCGATTCTGGGGAAATTGACCTCGAATAATGAGGTCAACAAATGGACCCCCAATAGGCATGATAAACTTGCCAAAGTTTATCATGCGTATTGGCGTTGACCGAAACGATTGACTAGATCCAAAAATTGAACTTGAAGATTTGAGTATATGAATTGAAAAGATTTCATTATTTTGAGAGAAAGTTAAAACAAAAGTTGACCAAAATTTGGGTTGATTGTCTGAAAGATTAAGATTGATTTATTGATCTGAAAGTTTATAACAATAATAATGGTTTTAGCAAATAATAACTAAGAAGATTAGTATTATTCAATAAACCCAAGATATTGAAAAGTTGAATGAGGTTTGACACGAATAGGAATTTTGAATTTGATTTTGATATGATTGAAACCTTTTTATAAATCAAGATTAACTTCAAGAATGTCAATAGAATGAAGAGAAGATGCCGCTGGGGATGCTTATACTTCTCCTCGAGACGAAGATTAGGATGCCACTAGGGATGCTTATTCCTAACTCCAAAGATGCCAATAGGATGCCGTAGGAGGACTTATACCTAAAGACGGATTTAAGATTTAACATTTAATGAAGAGAAGATGCCGCTAGGGATGCTTATACTTCTCCTCGGAATGAAAATTAGGATGCCACTAGGGATGCTTACTCCTAACTCCAAAGATGTCAATAGGATGCCGTAGGAGGACTTATACCTAAAGACGGATTTAAGATTTAACATTTAATGAAGAGAAGATGCCGCTAGGGATGCTTATACTTCTCCTCGAAATGAAGATTAGGATGCCACTAGGGATGCTTACTCCTAACTCCAAAGATGTCAATAGGATGTCGTAGGAGGACTTATACCTAAAGACGGATTTAAGATTTAACATTTAATGAAGAGAAGATGCCGCTAGGGATGCTTATACTTCTCCTCGGAATGAAGATTAGAATGCCACTAGGGATGCTTACTCCTAACTCCAAAGATGTCAATAGGATGCCGTAGGAGGACTTATACCTAAAGACGGATTTAAGATTTAACATTTAATGAAAAGAAAATGCCGCTAGGGATGCTTATACTTCTCCTCAGAATGAAGATTAGGATGCCACTAGGGATGCTTACTCCTAACTCCAAAGATGTCAATAGGATGCCGTAGGAGGACTTATACCTAAAGACGGATTTAAGATTTAAAATTTAATGAAGAGAAGATGCCCCTAGGGATGCTTATACTTCTCCTCGGAATGAAGATTAGGATGCCACTAGGGATGCTTACTCCTAACTCCAAAGATGTCAATAGGATGCTGTAGGAGGACTTATACCTAAAGACGGATTTAAACAGGATTGGCTGCCGTAAGAGCGGACTTAAGCCAGAAAGCCAATAGGATGTCGTAAAAGCGGACTTAGACCTAAAGACTGATTTAAACTGGATTGGCTGCCGTAAAAGCGGACTTAAGCCAGAAAGCCAATAGGATGCCGTAAAAGCGGACTTAGACCTAAAGACTGATTTAAACAGGTTTGGCTGCCATAAGAGCGGACTTAAGCCAAAAAGCCAATAGGATGCCGAAAAAGCGGACTTAGACCTAAAGACTGATTTAAACAGGATTGGCTGCCGTAAGAGCGGACTTAAGCCAGAAAGCCAATAGGATGCCGTAAAAGCGGACTTAGACCTAAAGACTGATTTAAACAGGATTGGCTGCCGTAAGAGCGGACTTAAGCTAGAAAGCCAATAGGATGCCGTAAAAGCGGACTTAGACCTAAAGACTGATTTAAACTGGATTGACTGCCGTAAAAGCGGACTTAAGCCAGAAAGCCAATAGGATGCCGTAAAAGCGGACTTAGACCTAAAGACGGATTTAAACAGGATTGGCTGCCGTAAGAGCGGACTTAAGCCAGAAAGCCAATAGGATGCCGTAAAAGTGGACTTAGACCTAAAGACTGATTTAAACTGGATTGGCTGCCGTAAAAGCGGACTTAAGCCAGAAAGCCAATAGGATGCCGTAAAAGCGGATTTAGACCTAAAGACTGATTTCAGGGTGGTGAATTTTTAAAGTAAAGTTGATTTCTTTAAAGCTTTGAATCTTTTCCCTCAACCACAAATGACATTGACAACTTGCAAATGTTCTACTAGAGATCATAAGCTTTTATATATGTCATTTTCTAGAAGGGAAAGAAAAAATATTTTGACGATTGACAGACTTGAAAATCTTTTGATTAAAATTTTGTTTTATCCTTCATTATGAATGATCTTTATAACTTACAAATAATCCACTAGGGATTTTGTTTTTATATCGGATCATCATATATGAGAAAAACAAAAGGGGAGTAGTTTGATCATCTTTGATAAGTAAAAACATAACAAAGATCTCGACCACCAAAGGAGAAATGCAAGATTTTGTTTAAAGATTGATTCTATGATTGAATTTGTTTCGATTAACTCGAAGAAAATAATATGAATTTTCTAGAATCTTCGTTTATATGTTCTAAGAGAACTAAATGCAACATGATAAAATTTTCCTTAGAAAATTTTAACTTTTGCATGAGTTGTTATAGAACAATGAGTATATTTGAGCATCCTTTATAGTGAAAACACTAAGGAATATCAAATACTCACAATGATTGAGAAAATTTTGATTTTCATTAGAGAGTGAAAGCTTTATTATTATTATTTTTTTTTGATAATTTTCTTATAATATTTGACTGTGATCGCTTAAGTTTTAATCATCTTCACCCAATCAAAATGACATTGGAAAAGATTCAAAAACTCAACGAAAGATTGGTTGACTCCCTCTAAATTAATTAGTTTGAATATGACCAGAACGATTTCAATCAAAAGTTAAAACTTAACAACTTCCTTCAAAGAAAATTGTAGTTTCAAAATATTTTGAATTTCAATGCTATGAAAATATTCTTTAATGGGAATAGAGTTATTTAGACTCTAACATCCAATTCTAGTTTATGATAAAGATATATCTTGAATTGAATTTTATATCTTTTTGACGAAGTTACAATGAACTTTATCAGGAATAGAATCCCTCCAATTCTAACATCCAAGATTAGTAAATTATGGACTTAGTCAAATTGTAGCTTGATTTTGTCTTAAAGTTTGACACAGATTCAAACAAAGGTATCATCGACATTACTAAGGATAGAACCCCTCATGTTCTAACATCCTAGTTCAGTCAATAATAGATTTAAATTTGGAAGTTATAGTTATTCAATAGTGAATGAGAACATTAGATAATCATCTCATAACCAACTAAGGGATGTCCCTTAGTTTAGTTTCAAAAATTTGAATCTAAAGAAAGTGATTTTTATATCTATAAATATCACTATAGATCATCCAGTATCAGGATCTTATCTAGAAACTCATTCAAATTGGAAGATGTCCAAAAGAGAGTTGAAGATAAATATTTTGGATAATTGTTTGTTTATGCATCTTAATTATGTTAGATATATGAAACCCAATAATGCACAACCAGCACCATTATAATTCCATTTAGATTGATCATCTATGCGATTTTTCTTGATAATGATTTGAAGATATGAACTGACCTACTCAAGTTGCTAACTAGAGAGGTCTCAAGATTTAGATTTTATTAACCCAGATCAAAGCTCCCTACAAGCAAAACTGGGGTTTCCTTCTTTATGTTTTCATTGAAATAAGAATTATATCAAAAGAGAATCAAATTGGAGGTAGAAAATTAATATTCCCAAATCTTGTAGATGATATTTATATTTTACATTTAATAGAACATCAATGCTTGATGATGAACCAAAAATTTTGAATTCTCAAAAATCAAGTGTTAAAAATACTAAAGGATAAATAGGTCCTTTGATATTTAAGATTTAGAAAGCGAAGCCACTTTTTTCTTTTTCTTTTTTTTTTCTTTTTTTTTTTTAGCTACACATTTAATGAATGTGTCTCTTTTTTTCTTTTCTTTTCTTTTCCTTCTTCACTTTTTTTTTTTTTTAAGAGGCTTCCTTTATTTAAATCTTGAAAAGATTATTTAAGTTGTAAAATCATCTTCCAAGTATAAGAGTTAAAAAAAATAACACTCTTATACAAGGAAGATTGATTTACAAATTGGACCTGATCCTTATAGTATGAATAGACAACTTAGTTGAGATAATTATAATATAAGTTCATCAACTCGTAAGATGCTTATGAGATGTATAATAACAAGGTGAACAAAACTTTCCTTTCCTCTAATTTTAATTTGACATAAATCTTAATTCAAAAGAAGATACATATTGATATCATAATGGGTGAACCCAAATATGATAATTTTTTATCACTATTGAAGAGGAAAAACTATTAAAGATGTTTTAAAATCACCTGACTCAGTATCAATTCAAGGTGTGTCAATTAATTTTAAGAAAAAGCCACATGACAAAGAAATGTTTATCATATCATGGGTTAGCCTTAATAAGGAACCTTGAATTATCCCAAGTCTTTGATTGAAAGAGGAATTTAAGATGATCAATCTTAACAAGAATTGCTCATGAGTTTTCTCAAATGGAGTAATGAAGCCAAGAGTAAACTTAGCTAATATTTGATTTAATAATATTACCATAAAAGAAAATTACATATGATGAACAAAAGCTTTTATATAACTTGTCTATTTATCTTCATTGTATGCCTTAAGATCCATTTTTTATCAGAGTTAAATCACATGGCAGAGGACAAATCGTCGTATCCATGTAGTACTCTTAGGAAATAGGATTTATAGGCATATTAAACTTTAACCTACAAGAAGGTTTAAAGGTGAGGAAATTTAGAAGGATTTTCAAACTTCAATATATCAACCAATATTTATACATTCCTAAGATTAGAAAAATCATAATATGGTTGAATAGAAGATTTGAAAATATATTTGAATTTAATTCAGCGATTGCTAGGAACTTAGCAAAATTTGCTAAACTTTTATGCTTTAAGGTTCCAAAAGGAAATAAGATTAAATATATCTTCATCTAAAGCGTTAATCCACTCAAGTGGAGGGAGGGAGGGAACACACTTTTCTTTTTAGCATTGATAACCATTGATCTTATTCTTTAAGTGTTTAGAGGAGTCAACCACAATGAAGTTTTAATTATAATTTAAGAAAGATAGAGGTAAATTTTTTTTTAAAAGAAATCAACCTACTATTTTTCCTAGCAAAATTATTTTTATAAGCTTAACTACTATTCGAACCTTCAAACTTTTCTCAATGTAAATCTAATTTAATCTTGAAAATCTTGCATATATCACATTCTAGACCCTATCCTAGAAAATATATCAAGTTACAAAGGACATGTAACTACAATATATTATTAGGACAAGTAGAAAATTTTGATTTGAAGGTTTGAGCTTTTGGACCCTATCCTACCAAACATATTAAGCTATAAAAATATATAACTGTAATATGCTGGTTTAGATAGGGAGAAAATTTTGATTTGATTTAAAAGCTCAAATTTTCTTAAGTTTTGTCCTACTACGTGTTGAGTTATAAAAATATATAACTGCAACTTGTTAGCTAGGACACGAAGAAATTTAAATTTTTAAAGACTTAAAATTATTCGGACCCAATCCAAATAATACATTAAGTTACTAAAAGAAGTAACTATACATATTACTAAAGATTGGGCAAAGAGATTTTGGACCCAGTGCTAAGTCAAACATCAAGCTACAAGAAAAATGTAACTACAACATTCGAATTAGCACATAGGGATTTTCTTTACAAAAAGGTCATTATAAAGGAGCTCCTCGTTAGTTTTCTAACGGGGTCCAAAATAAGACCTCTAAAAATTTTTTTATAGATACCAGCCAAATTATCCAAGAATGAAATGAATAAAAGAACCGGCGGAAGAAAGGTAGTTACAACCTATGACGAGCACAAGTATACTACCGATTAAAGGGTATAAAATACTGCTAAAGATGGAGAGATGATTGATCCCCAGCGGAGTCGCTAGAAAAACCTTGGTGGGAAAAAAATTGTGTCACCATGCAGATTTTGATTTCTCCTATTTTGTAATCGAATACTGCATTAAGAATAAAGTACAATCTCGAGAGACTGACACAATATTCTACAATGGATTCAATATCAAAATAGGGTTTTGAAAATTGATATTTCTATAATCAAACAGTTCAAAGAATAACATATCATCTTAAAAGATGAACATGAAATTCTATAGAATATGTTTAAAGATAGAAATACGGTTTTTTTTTGAAAAGGTTTATTCATTCTTTTATTTAGATATGGCAAGAAGAATATTATATCATCTTAAAAGACGAACATAATATTCTTCAAGATATCCAAAAGCGAGAATGAGTTTTATAAAATTCATTATTTCTAAAGTTAAATATAACAAGTATAATATTATATTATCTGAAAAGATAATAATAACATTCTAAAAGTCTATTCAAAATTAGAAATAAGGTTTTAAAAATATCTACGTTCCCAAAGATTCTTCCCTTGTTTTATACAAATAAAACAAGTTTATTTTAATCTGGGGTTCTCAAATCCCTATATGAGCAAGCTCCTATAGTTAATTACATCCTAGGAGGAATGCTCCTAAGAAAACTCTCGATTAAAGCAGTGATTTCATACTCTTTGACTACAAAGTAAAAGACAAGAAACAGAAGTAGAAATTTTCCAAGGTGAAAGCTCAATGTTGAACATTTATTAGCGAGTCAATGGAGGAAAAGTAGGAGGTGCCGGATTCTGAGAAGTCCAGAGGCGACCTCAGCGTATCATATGTTGGGCTTTACATTTTAAGAGAAAATTTTATGTTTAAGTTGACATTTTATTAGAAAGTTGAGATTATATTCCCGGAGGGCAATGACTTAAGATCTAAAAAGAATCTGCCTCAGAACCTAAATCTAATTTGGGTACTACAAAGTAGCGACCCGAACCTAACTAATGAAGTACAAATCTGGACTTACCCCGGCCTGGATTGGGGAGCCAGCTGACCATCTAGGCGCTTTAAAACCATGTGTCCAGTCTCTTATGAAAGATGGGTAGGGATGTTGTTTAAGTTTTAAGGAATTGGGGGCCGACATCTAAGACAATTCCTAATTATCCCCTCAACTTATGTAGGGTGATAAATGTCTAGAAATGCAATTAAAATTTTAGACTCTTTTTAGTTTGTATCTAATGCAATGCATGCTAATTGACTCGAATGCATAAAAAGATAATGAAGCAGTTTAAAAATTTAAGCTTAGAAAATAGATTTTTCCCTAGAGATTGCACAACTTCCCCTTGACAGAACTGCACCATCATAGGTCAAGTGGTCTGCCAGAACCCGCAGGCGGGGAGGTGCCTAACAAGGAAGAGAAAGTGTTAATATGCTTATGCTGACTCTCGGCGGTCCTGAGCTTACTTCTTAGATCGTTAGAGTTACTATGTGAGCCTAAAAATTTTTATTTAAAATTACAAGTAGAAGAATTTTAAGCGTACCCTTACGAAAAAAAAAAATCTCTCCGTTTCGAATCCAGGCTAAAACAAAACACGGCATGCAAGGTCCTAAAATAATCTACTGCACAAACAATGTAAACAATCAATTTTAATAATCCAAATATAATGTCCAATGTCCAATGTCCATATTACACCCAGAATTTGCAGAAAAGTAAAGTGGCCGGGCACCACTGACAACAAACCCGGATTCTAATCCTAAGAATGACGCAAGTGATTTTTGAAATGGGATATACTGTTCCTTAAATCTTCATTTCTTCATCATCTTTCTTCAATCTTCTTGTTATGTCTTTTCTTCTTCTACGAACTTCTCGGGTCCGCCAAGTTCTGGATATCCAAATGAAAAGAAACTCATCCCTAAGAGGGGTATTTTCTTTTCTATTTGGATATTGAATCATCCTAATTTGGCTTTCAAAATAAAAGAGAATAATCCTTTAAGGTATATTCTCCTTTCTTTGGATTCCAAATTGGATATAATATCCTACTTTCAAAAAAAATCACTTTTACATTTATTGACTCTTGATATATTATATTTACATTACATTTCATTTCATAGAAAGGGAAGAAAAATCTAGTCCACCTGCAAGGTTATCCTAAGCAATTTATAACAAAAATCATCCCACGCAGTTATATATATATATGCAATTGAATTTAAATTATTAAGCCACACTTGGCCACACTCTTCTTCATTTGGGGGCTAAGCAGCTGAAGCACCTGTAGCATTTATTTATTATTAATTAATTAGCCCCTCTTTTTCTGCCCTGCATGAGTATGGCCACCTGCAGAAAATCATATTAACAATCCAGATCGCTCCTAGCCTATGGGTATTCTAAACGTCAATCAAACCAACATAGAGTACAGTAAAAATAAATAAACAAACACACCAACATTTTACAACCAGCATGCAATAAAACTCGAGGAAAAGCCCATCACAGTGCAGTAAGGAAATAAACACCGGCCTAACCTAAAACTAGAGTCGGTTGTCCTAACAAACAAATCTAAGTGTGTGCAGTAGGCTGTGAGGTTTTGAAAGGTCCTAAGTCAATTATTGGCTAAAGCTTTCTAATTGATTGAATTCTAATTTAAAGATATTTACTAATTCTAAAGTGAGATGTCACTAAATTTTATATGTTATAAGTTTCTATCCTAAAGTGTGCATGCTTCCTAAGTTTAGATTTTCTAAGACCCGGTCCTTAATTTTTGTCCTTAAGTGTCACTACTGTTGTATAGGATAAAAATATTTGTTATTACTAACCCTTAGAACTTTGCATATATGTAAAAGGGGTTTAGGGATCTAAGAGCAAACAAAAGTAAACCTAATAAAATTGAAGTTACTATAGGGACCTAAAGGAAGGGTTCACGCATATTACATCAAGGGGCCCCTAAAGGTTTTCTAAGTTTAGAAATACTCACAATCACCGGGGGCTACGACCCGGTGGTTCCGCCCGTAGCACCTCTACCGGTTGGATAGAGGCGACTGACGCCTTTAGCTCCTTGTCATTTTGTTCCCTCGACCAGTACCATTCCTCGCAGTTTATGCAAATAAAACAGGAAAAACAAGGAAAATAGGGATTAGAAACACTTTTAATAAATAATAATAAAATAATTTAAATTTACTAAAAATAAAGACGTACCTTTCTTCGGGCTTGAACACCAGTTCGTTGAATGTCTTTTTGGAACATTTCCTTTTTTGATAGCATATTATACTTTTCCAACATTTATCTCGAGGTATAAGAAAAGAGAGGTAAAAGGGGAAAGAGAGAGGTAAAACAAAAAGAGCTTTTGATTTTCAATGCTTTCATTTTTAATAAACATTCAACTAACTCATTTCCCAATACAAATGGCTTTTCATCTCATTTACCAAAACTCGTCATACACAAATATTAATCCAACACATTTCACTTTTCACATAATTCAAACATTTAAATTTTCAAAATCACTTTTATACACAAATATTAGTTCCTAACACATTTCACTTTTCCCAAAATTCCAATATCTCACTTTTCAAAATTAGTTTTATATTCTTCAAAACATAAACTTTTCCACTTTTCAAAACATACAAATTGCTTCTCAAATTCGAAACACTTTACTTTTCACCTTTCTAGCACAATACCTTTCCAACATACACTTCTACATTTAAAACATACAATCTCCACTTTCCACTTTCCAAAGCACACACTAGTCACTTTATATGCATACGCTTCTTCCTTTTCTAACACACAATTTACATTTCTCAACTCCTAAAATTATACAAACTCCACAATTCCACTTTTAAAACACATAAACTTCTCACAAGCACTTTTTCTTCAAAAGCATACATACAATTTACCTTTTCAAAATTAATACGATTTATCTTTCTAAATCCACACTCATTTTTCAAAATGTACACACACTTCACTCCAAAATCCCTATGCACATTTTACTTTCTAACACCCTTTACTTTCTAACAAACACTTTTCTCTTAGCAAACATTTGCTTCTTTTTATACACGCACAACAAGATTCTGTCGCCTCTCTTTCCTCATTAAGATATTAGCATCTATCACAAGATATTGATTTCTTGAAGAAACATGCATATAACACTTTCTAAAAAACAATATAACTTCAACATTTTTCATTGCAGTTTCATAAAAGAACCTAATCAATTAACTTAAGTATTCCTTTTAACTTCAAACTCTAATCAGAATATTTTCACATACTGAGTTAACAAATTGTGAGATGGAAGATATACTACATTGCTAAACAAACAGATCTCACCAAAGAAATTTGATGGTCTTTTTCCCTTCTCTTAAAAAAATAACCACAACACTTAATTCTCTAAGAAGGAAATATAAAAGAGAGATAATTCCAACACATTCATCTCTCAGAAAGTAAATTTCAGCAAACTTTATTCTTATACGCAAGAATTAAGGGAAAGATAATCCAACAAAAACACCTTATCAATTTTAAATCTTAGAGAATAAAAGTATGAAATCATTAACTTCATGTTTTTCAAAAAGATTCTACCATTTTCTTTTACCTTGAAGAAATCAGATAAAATCAAAATGCAAGAGAAGGCCGGCTAGGGCTAGAGATTGGCTTGGTCGGCGGCAGGCTTCTTTGAGCTTCGATCAACGGCAGCCTTAGACGTGCGAACTGGGAAGAGGCAAACTGGGAAGAGGCGAACTGGGAAGAGGCGGGATGAGGCTGCTCGTGAACTGGAAGAGAAGGGGAGATCGTGGGTTGGACCTATTTGAGAAGGATCGAGAGAGAGATCGTATGGAGGTGGTTTCCGAAATGCTGAGAGAAGGGAGTGAGAGAGGATGTTCGGGAGTTAAGAGAGGGGGAGGCAGTTCGCAAACTGCAGGGAGGATGGGGTGGTTTAGGAATTTTGGAACTGTAGACAGAATAACCAATGGGCTGGACCGATCGGTTGACATTTGAAGGCCTTAATGATTTCGGAAATTGGTGATCTTGGGCTCATTGGATTCGTCTCGTCCAGCCGTTCGATTCGAGTATAAGCTCGTCAAAATCGGAGATCGTTTGGTCACTCAAATTGTGGTTTGAACCTTCCAACAGCAATTTGAGCCCTTGATTTGGACTCATTTGGGCTCGGATTGGGTTGATCTTGGTGTCGTTGGGTTTGTATTCTTGAGACGCTCAGTTCAACTGTAAGTTTTCTGAAATCGGAGTTGGGTGGTTTCCGAATTAATTTTTGAAGTTTACAAACTTGATTTTGCATCGAGATTCGTGCCGATTAAGATAATTTTTGACAACGTATCAATTATTATTATATATATACTTGTGACGAGTCAAAACGGGTTAATCAGATCCATTGAAATCGAATTCAATTTGAGTTATTTTGATTCGATTGGTGAATTGATTTGAGCCCAATGATGTATTAATTTTGATCGAAAAATAAATTCTATCATATCAAATTGAGTCGATCGAGATCGACGAATCATAAATCGAGCTTGATTTGAGTTCGTTTGGAGTTGAATTAAAATTGGATTGAATTGATTTTGGTTCGAGTTGAGTGATAGGTTTGAGTCGACGCTACGTTATTAGGTGTCCACCTAAGGGAAATCCTGCGGGTGCGACATCTACACTAGGTTACGAAAAACCTAAGTACTAGAGTCGATTCTGGGAAAATTGACCTCGAATAATGAGGTCAACATCCATGTGTAGAATTTCTAAAGGTTTACTGGTCCTAAGATCTTTATTGGACTTAAAAGAGGACTTGACTTGTTTTCCTAATTGACATGCATCACATAGATGGTCCTTAGTAAAGTCTAGTTTAGGTATTCCTCTCACCAAATTCTTTTGGGTAATTCTTCTAAGATTTTTCATACTAGAATGACAAAGTCTCCTATGCCAAAGCCATGATTCATCAGAAACAGTTTTCAAACAAAATGCAGTAGGAGATTGAATACAATTTAAATCTAGCATGTAGACATTGTTCACCCTTTTTCCATTTAAAACAATTTTCCCATTTAGGCTAATTATGCAGCTAGTAGGTAAAAATTTTACATTATAGCCCTTATCACATAGCTGACTTATGCTAAGCAAATTATGTTTTAAGCCTTCAACTAATAAAACATTGTCTATGAAAAAGTTTTTCAAATTTCCAATCATACATGATCCAACCACTTTCTTTGTGGTATTATCTCCAAGTGTAACCTTGCCTCCACTCCTGGCTTCCAGCATTATGAATTGAGCAGTATCTCCAGTCATGTGCTTTGAACATCCGCTGTCCAGGTACCATATACTCTCACGAGGTCTTGTGTGAGAGTATTCCTGCAAAATTCTCAAATGTTAGACCTGGGAACCCAAACTAGTTTGGGTTCACCTTTATGAAATTTATAATCAGATGCATGTATGATATGTCTAGGTTTATGGATCTTAGTTCTCCACACCAAATTATGTTTCATCTTTAAAGTGCAGGTGTGAGATATATGTCCCAAAAATCCACAATTGTTACATTTAACATTAGGAAAAATATTCCTATGTTTTCTTTCAAATGATTGTCTTCTAAGGGATTTCATGAATTTAGGATAATATTTAGGATTTGTAAAATCTTCAAGTTTAGGGGGGTTCCTATTATCCTCGAGAGCTCTTATAGTGAGTTTGTAAAATGAATTCATATCCTCCAAGATTCGATTGGTATAATTGATTCTATATGTCTTGCTCTCAGATTCATCCTTAAATTTCTTAAATTCTTTTTCAAGTTCAGCATTGGATGATTTTAAATTGTCAAAATTTTTATTCAAGTCATCATATTCATCAAGTAGTTTCATGTGGTTTCTATCAATTAAAGCATGATCTTTCCTAAGGATTTCATGTTCCTTATTAAGCTCTTCCAATTCTAAAACTACACTAGCATGCATCTTTTTCATTTTCCTATATGCATCATGCATGTGTTCAGAAATTTCAAACAATTCATTATAGGTTAAATCACATACCTCTTCTTGATCTGATTGTTCAGCTTTATCTGCCATCAAGCAAAGGTTGGTGACTTCTTCTTCTTTTTCAGTCTCAGATGAGTCTGAAGTTGAGTCCGCCCAAAAAGCCTTTTGAAACTTCTTCTTGCCCTTCTTTACCATTGGTTTCTCCTCTACCTTCTCCTTGCTAGGAGTGGCTTTGAGTTTTGGACAATCAGTCTTTATATGACCTGGTTTCCTGCATTCATAACAAATCACTTCATTAGAAACCTTGCCATTTTTGTTATACTTACCTCTATTCCATTGCTGGCGTCTCTTCTGCTTCCTCTTTAAAAAGCTTCTGAATTGTCTAGTCATCAGTGCAATATCGTCTTCATCCTCAGGTTGTGAGTGTTCACTTTCTGACTCTTCCACATTTAGTGCAATATTCTTGTCCTTTCTTGGTTCACATGCATCAATCTTTCTTTGACTTACTCCTTGCTCGTAAGCAATGAGTGAACCAAGAAGATTGTCAATGGAATAAATGTTCAGATCTTTAGACTCTGTAATTGCAGTAATTTTAGCATCGTATGCAGTAGGTAAACAACGAAGAATCTTATTAACCATTTCAGCATTAGTTAATTCCCTACCAAGTGCATGCAAAGAGGTGACAATTTGAGTGAATCTTGTGTACATGTCAGATATAGATTCATTAGGTTTCATGCGAAATAATTCGTAGTCATGTAACAAGATATTGAGTCTTGATTGCTTAACCTCATTTGTCCCTTCATAAGTAATACAAAGTCTATCCCATATGTCTTTTCCGCTTTTACAAGTGGAAACTCGCATGTAGTCTTCAGATTTTAAAGCACAAAAGAAACTATTTAAACATTTCGCATTTAATTGTGCTAAGTCACGTTCTTCTATAGTCCAATCTGCATAGGGTGTATCTACCCTAATTCCATCAACTAATCTAGTTGGTTTTGAGTAACCTTCCTGGACTAGCATCCACATGCGATAATCAAGTGACTGTAAGAAAGTAGACATGCGTGTTTTCCAAAAATCAAAAGGAATATTGTCAAACAGTGGAGGTCTAGTGATAGAGTAACCCTTAGGTGTGTTTTGGATTCCAAATGTAGCCATCTACGTTAATCAAAAAGTAGTTCAAACTTATGATTTTGAAACTATGCTCTGATACCACTTGTTGAGTCTAGTAATTAGGTTGTTAAGCCTAAGTAAATGTCCCACGGCTACCAAGAGGGGGGGTGAATTGGTAGTTTTTAAAAATTTTAAATCCTCTTAATGATAAAGTTGAACCGAAATAAAATTTTCTTTTAAAGTTTGTAGAAAAATATTTTTCAACCACAGAGTTGTTAAAACTGAAATTTAAAGTGCAGAAACGTAAAAGTAATAAAGTAAATGACACCAGATTTATAGTGGTTCGGTCTATAACCAGACCTACATCCACTCCTCAGAGGCACCCTCTGAGTATTGCACTAATACCACAAAGTGACTCTCCTTTAGCACCCACAGCAAGGCGGAGAAGCCTTTACAACACACTCTTTTCACCACTACCCGGTGCGGCAGAGAACCGTGGTCCTTTCACACAATCCACAGTGCCGGCAGAGAATCGTTGTCCTTTTACACTCTCCTAGTGTGGGGCAGAGAACCCTACGGCTGTTCACACTCTCCAAGTGTAGGCAGAGAACCTTTGTCCTTTTTCACTCTCCTAGTGAGGGCAGAGAACCTTTGTCCTTTTACACTCTCCAAGTGTCGGCAGAGAACCGGATCTCCTTGACTGATCTTCTCACAAGAATCTAGAAGGAAGAAGGAAAAGAGTGAAGAAATCCAATTTCACAAGTAGAGACTCTTACCTTAGTAATCCAAGTGAAGCCTTCTCGCTCCAGTGGTGGGAATCCTCCCTTGAATGCTCTCTTCCACTCTCTCCTTGGCTATTCTCTTAAGAGGCACGAAGATAAAATGATAAAAAGATTGGGTGGCAGTCTAATTTGTACTATTTATACAAAAGACATGAAAAACTGCCCAAAAACTGCATATTTTCAATTCTGTACGCAGTGGATCGTCCCGTACGATCCTGGATCGTCCTGGATGATTTTACTTAAACGATCTGAAACGACCCAATTTGTATATGTGTACGAAATGACTTCGTACAGCTGATCATCCTGTACGAACTAGGTTCGTCCAGTACGAACGATTATTACAAGGTCGGTTCTAGAAACTGCTGAAAACTGTTCTAAGTCAGTTAATCGTTTGGACGAAAATATGTTCGTCTGGACGAAAATTTTCCAGAGAGCCGATCGTCATGGACGATTATTTATTTCGTCTGGACGAAAATTTTCCAGAGGACCAACCGCCGCGGACGATAATTTGTTTTCGTCTGGACGAAAATTTTCTAGAGAGCTGATCGTCCGGTACGATATTTATTTTCGTCTGGACGAAACTTTTCCAGAGGACTGGTCGCCTCGTACGATGGTAAAATTCGTCTGGACGAAAATTTTACAGAGGACCAATCGTCCGGGACGATAATAAATTTCGTCCTGGACGAATAGGACTTAGAAAAAAAATTTTAAGCAAGTTCCTATTCGTTCTAAGTGCTCTATAGGAGATAACTAACAGATCGTCCAGTACGATAAATATCGTCCTGTACGATCAGTATAGAATTTTAAGATCTCCTTATTTGTGTGTGTGAGATTTTATTCACTCAATTACAATCACTCCCTTTCAAAATTAATTCAAAGAAAAGGCAAACTTCAAATAAACAAAGTATCTCATGTTGAATTTGATTTGAAGTTATAATAGTCTGGAGTCTGATTTTCCTGAAATGTTAGTACACACAAGAGCAAGTGCAAATCTTCTGAAATTGTTAGGATATAACTATAAATTTGAACAATAATGTTTGGAATCATCAAAACTACATAAATTGTACAAATATATATCATTCAAATAGCAACTATTCAAACAAAAGGGAAAAATATTAATATGGTAACAATGAAAAGCATAAAATTTAAAGTTGTATATTACATTAAAAATAAATGTAGAAATATATGTGTTGAAGCTAAGGAAATACAAATATTAAAAAAGTAATAACTTAAAATATATAATACCTATTAGGTATAAAAAATTATTTTTAATAAGTATATGAAATATATATATATATATATATATATATATACACACACACACATTTTTCTTATGTAGAAGTTAAGGAATATTATACTGTTTAACTTATAGATTAATTGAATAAACGTGGTGCAAGTTGTCTCTTTTCCGTGCTATCAATATTTTTTTGAGAATGATGAGAGATAAATCATAAAATATGTTACTAAGGATAGCTTTATAATTGGAATCGTTTGATGTCTTGTATAGGGCCTACCCCTTCCAATGTTAATCTCAATAATGTCATGTTTCATTATGTATTACGATGGTTATCTAAACATTACGGAGGATTTTATCCCTTCGTATACTGGTGGAATGTATCGTCCGATTGAAATAAATTAGAATGTTACACTTCAAGAATTAAATGATAGAATTATTAAAGTATTACACCATGATAGTGAATCTTGTCGGGTCGACCTTGTATGTTGTTTTCCTAATAATGGAGGATATACAACAATTCAAGTGACGGAAGATGAAATATATGAGTTCACTTAATGAAGCTCGAAGGAGGATTTTAATTCTTTATGTTCAATTTGAACAAGTCCATGGGCGAGGAATTAACCCAAGTTATGACCACCATTCTTCTTATCAAGAACCGATACTATCTTCCCATGCTCAAAGGTTCGTATGTACCAAACATTCATTTGCTGAAACTAAAATTTATTCTAATTAAAATAATATGTTATAATTTAAGCTTCACTGTTACATTGAATCTGTGTTATAGGCCCACTATAGATGAATCTCTCCGCTTAAGTGTTTATGAACGTTCAGCACAAAACGAACCAATAAGTGTCCATCGCTTAAGTGTGAGTGAGTGTCCATCTAGTGCACCGACACTTCATATCCACCAACAAAGTCAAATGTTTCAACAGGAACATGATGGTGAAGGCACAGCAATAGCTGGAGGATATGAGATGATGGACAACGGAAGTACTGAGAGCTCAAGTGGAATGCCTGCAGGTGATGACATAAATATAATTGCAGAAGAATTTGAAGCCTCATTGCCTGGGCATGATCTGGTCTGTAACCATGCATTTCGTAACCAAGCTGACTAAGGTTACATGGAGGAAAATAACAGTTACGTTGAAGTTCTACGATCAGCACAGGCTTGGGATAGCACGGATGATATTGATCCACCAACTACTGCTTTTGTTGGGGAATTGAATGTTATTATTCCTGATCATTTATATGAAGGCATGACTTTCATGAGTAAGGAGGCCCTCCAGTGCGCACTCAATAGATGGTCAATCATTAATATTGTATAATACATTAAAGGCGCGTCTAATAAGACAAGGCTAAGTGTTAGATGCTCACAACATGATAATCCAACACGTCCTTGCCTATGGCGCCCGCACGCTGCGAAGAGCAAACGACTTGGTGGAATATAGAAAGTTTCATCATGTGGTCCTCCACATAGTTGCTTAAATCATATGATGTCTGCAGGGCATCGCAATTGTAACTCAAAGTTTATCTCTTACTACATCACTGCTATTCTTCGTCAACAATTTGACTTGAAGCCGCGTGAGATCACTGCTAGGATGGAGTCTAAATTTGACATTAAGATCCCTTATATCAAGCTTGGGATTCCCACAGGAAGGCCATTAAATTAGTATTTGGTAGTTTTGAGGAGTCATACTCCTCACTACATCGGTTCCTTCAGGCCATTAGATTTGCACTCTTACTACATCACTGTTGTTTTATATACATCTGATGGTATCGGTCGTGGGCTTTGCTATACTTATTGAATGTGCCATAACAACCTCCAAAGATGTTTTACCGAAGATCACCAGGCGAGCGATTGATGGTTAGTATGCTTGATTTAGATGCTTAATATAATAAATTACTCATATAATATACTAATATTTCATTGACAAAACAAACAGGCTGATTACATAAGGCATTTTAGACATATCATTCAAAGATTTGCCTGTCAGCATGCTAAAAGTGCAAGCTCTATGCAGCATGCACTTGATGATTGTGATGAGTTGTACCCCAGGCTAGAGGCTTCACTATTTATTGAATATAATTTCCTTGATACTGGTGAGGAGCATGGGAGACAGCAATCCAACAGAGGATTTATCATATGTCAAGACGGTCTACATCAAATGCTCCGTCTAGGATGATGGGAGAGGGTAGCCATGCAAAATAGACATATGAACCTACTTGGCAGTCAATGTATGTTGGGTCTAGATACTTTGTTGTGCCTTCACAATTCACAGCAGGCTTTCCAAGCATGATTAGGGGGAGGGGGGGGGGGGGGGGGAGGTTCTTCCGGGGTAGGGCCATCAAGAGAATATTGGAATCAATATGGCTTTCAATTAGGTATTACTGCTCCTGCACACCAGATAGATACTCAAGCATCACAATAAGACTCGCTAAACACATCGGGCATACAAATCCCAGCATGGATGAATTCGTTTGGACTGCCACACTCTCCTAGACAGCAGGATGAGCTCCTCCAACATACTCAACCTACACAAATCACTACAGACTTGGGTGGACAATTCACATAGAGTATGGAGACCCAGTTAGATCCGTGGAGTAGCCGACCACCTGTTAGATATACACCGGATAGTGCAACCATCCCCTGCGAAAGAAGAAGTAGAGTGAAGAATTGGAAAATGTATAAATGCTTATGGATGTAGGATTTCTAAATATTGTTGAAATATTTATGTTTTTTTTATTAATTTAGTGAGTATTGCATATTTAATAATTATTAAAAGCTAATTATATATATAAATATCTTTAATATATATATAAATATATAAATATATAAATTTTATTTATGTAGAAGTTAAGGAAAATTATACAATTTAATTTTTATATTACTAAGTAAATTAAATAACTATAATTGGATAAGATATAATATTATTTAAAAATTCAGTAGATAATACATAATTAATTAAAAATTAAAACCATATTAAATAATGAAGTATATGAAATTTATATAGAATAAAAAAAAATATAGAATATAAGTTATATTTGTAACAGAATTTTAAAATTAGGATAATATAGAATATAAGTTATATAGAATATATTTTATATTTATTAGTTAATATTCAAAGATACAGGTTATATATCTTAGATAAAACTTAAAAAATAACTTAATTTTCAAAGATAAAACTTAATTTTCAAATATGAAAAACATTATTTATTTTCAAAGATAAATAAATTAGAGAAGTGAAATATTTGATATAAGATGTGTAAAAATATATTATTAATTTCAGTAAGATGTATTAGGAAATTTAAAAATTATTAGATTAAAAAATAATTAATAATTAAAACTATATTAATTATTTAAGTCTTTCTATTTATATATATATATATATATATATATATATATATATATATATATATATATATATATATATATATATATATATATATATATATATATATAAAAGATTCAATATTATATTTAAATTTATTAGATAATGATAATGATTAAAACTAATTTTAAAGTTAACTTTGTACATGTTATATTTTCTACCTCCCTCTCCAACTTTCTCTATCTTTTTAACTATCATTTATCTCTCTATATCTATCGAACCTGAAAATACAAAAAATTACATTTAAGTTTTACAAAACTGTTTTATTTCATAATTTAACTTTTTGCAAATCTATCACCTCTGTTAAATTATTCAACAAATCACAAACTCGCTATGCATGCCTTCCTAGATGATTACACCAAAAGAAGGATTGTAAGTGGAATTAGCCGCTTGGGTAAGAGTTTATCATTTCCGACTTATGAGATCCTCGAAGCCAAGGTATCATTAAATGAACTATTCATATGTGTTTTGCATAGTTGGGGGGAAGATCAGGATTGCATACTGTGGAATGAGCATCAAGTGGTGAAAAAAAATAAGGCATATCGGGCTGGCTTTGAACTTCAAGACGTGGGTTGGAAAAATCTACAACAAAGAATTGGCCACATTGTACCAATAGATTTTCTGAAGGCTCGAATTCTTGAACTTGGTGTTGATAAAGAAGGTACAGTTGAATCGAGGAGGTGGGCTTAATTAAAGTAATTAAGGAATTAAACACCACTCTAGGGCAGGCCATAAGCACCTTCCTTTCTATTCTTCTCCTTCGCTTGATGTTTTCACCTACGAAGGAGAAATAAATCATCCTCCCTTTGCCAACCACTTCCCACCAATTCTGGCACTTTAATACCGTGTTGACTTCAAGGTGTGTTTGCCTCAATGCCTATCCAAGGACAATCAACGGCCGGATTCTGGAGAATGATGGAGCAAAGTCCAGAAGCTTGCAAAACCTCTTATATTCAACACCTCATCGATCGTGGCATCATTGAAATTATGTATGTTTCTATGCTTTTCCCTTATTATGAGCGCGTGTGAGTGGATGTTTATTGTGACTAATCTAATTGTTAATCGAGAGATTTTTTTTAAAGCTCCACATCAGTAGTGTTTGATTTAAATTGATTATTTTTTTCTCCTAATATTATCATCTAATTGATTACCTTAGCTTAATCATTATCCTGCTTCTTTCAATCTTTTGTTCAATACGAGCGAAGTTGATTAATTGTTATTATTCTTTTCATGAGCGTGTAATTTCAAATTAAATAACATTACACGTGCATGTAGTTCTACATCACACATTATGAAGGATTTAGAACCTATAAATGATGAACCTGAAGAAAAAAAGACCAAAGATGAAAGCTAAAGCTAAGTTCATCATTGGATTCTCCTTTTAAGAATTTTCATGACATTGAAAGCCCAAGTTCCAATTCTATTTTAAGAGGTAGTGTGAAGAAATCAGTTAGGATTGTCTAGAATAAATCGAAATTTGATGATCTCATTTTTTATGATTCAATAGCATAAATCAAGATAAACAAGTGCATTATTTTGAGCAAAAAGTTAGAGCAAGCAGGGACCAAGAATTTTGCTAGTATGCCAGCTTGGAAAAAAAAAGATAGGACTATAATAGGGTCAAGTGATATGTTGAAGAGTAAAAGAACAACAGGAGCAATTAACAAGCAATCATTTTGGTAAGAAGATTTTGATGGATTTGCGATCAATTTTATCAAGTGTTGTGTGAAAGTAATTTTATTTATTTGTTAAAGATTTGCAAGCAATTTTATCAAATCTTATTGGTATTCCATATGAGAATGTCAACCTTGTGCATGGAGGATGGATATAACGTGGAAGCAGAGGAGGATGAAAATTTCAACCAAAATTGATATGCCAATCTTATTTTCCAGAGTAAAGAGGTGAACATTTTTTCTTTGAACTTTTAAGATATGTTTTTTCTTGGTCATTTACACATGAAGATGTTTTTTAAGAATTATTGTAGAAGAACATATGTGGTGAATCGAGCATGCACATTTTTGGCCTGTATCAGAAGAAATTATGTGGTCACTTGTGCTAATTTTCTTTACCTTCCACATTCATGTAATTTGTGTCTTCCATAAATCTTGATGTCTTCAACTCAATTGAATAATGTTTGAGAGCAAGTAATTCTCATAGTGGCTATACTCAACTTAGTTGGCTTTGTGTTCATGTACTTTATTATGTTAAAATTTTTAATTTAAGAGAGTTGCGACTAATGAAGAGAGCATTAGCCCAAAAAAATGGCAAATAAAGGATGCATAGATATGAATATAACCTCAAAAAAATAGAAATCAAGAGCACATACAAGTTTACGTAGTTTTGTGAGATCCACTTGCACTTATTGTAATGTAGATATCAAATAATTTAATAAGTTTTAAAAGAGCTACAATGTATATTAATTTTATACGAAGTTATAAATAAGGATAAAAATATCATTTTATGTATGCTAATAACTAAGACATAATGCATATAATTATTGGAAAGATATGAGTTGAACGTGGAGAAGACATTGTTCCTATTATGGTTTTCTTCCCTTCCATGCTACAGGTGTTCATATAAGTGCTTATGCTTGATATGATAAAAACTTTTTTTTCCTTTTGAAGGAACAAAAACTAACATGTCCATCTTGAAAAGTGGGAAGGCCTCAATTTTGCAATCACTTGGAAAAAAAGAAGCATCCCTTGTCTCTCAATTATCAATCCCTCCCCAACTTTCTCTATCTTCATTTTCTCTTTATTTGTTTATAGTTGATGTAATGCTCCCTTATCATAAGGATTATATTTGTAGTGGTTGCAAATATATATGAAAAATTAATTGCAAGATCTCTTAAAATCAATAATATAATCTTTTTAAAATCTTTGCATTAATGGATCTCCAAAATATTCTCATAGGTTACAAGATTTGCCAAATATTTATTAGAAAGAGGAGATTCAACTATATCTTACAAAAGTTTTATCTCGAATGAATTTTAACTCCACATAATTAATAATAGTCCACTTGAAGATATTATTTTTTATGTGCTTGCTTATGGTAAATGTCTTAAAACTTTTTTGTTCGACACATCTTTATCATCATTCGTAGGTGTTAAATGAGATTTCATGATGCCTAAACTTTTTAGTATGCCTTATTTTTTTAGCATATTAGTAGGGCTTTCTTTCTATTTGATCTTAATGAGTTGCAATGCTCCTTTGGGAAAACTTTGTCTATAATTGTACTTGAGTTGCATGTTTTTGTTAGTGAGTAGAAAATTGTATTTTAAATGACATTTTCATTGTATAAAAGAGAGTCACATTTTATTGTAACTTATTGAATTCCTTAGGAAGATTTTTAGCCTATCATCTCTTGCTAGCTTTAGTGGGATCATGTTTCTCTTCAAGTTGTGGTATGCCTGAAATATCCTGATATTGAAAGATGTGTACATTATTTGCAACTTGTTGATTGAGGAGGGTTTTCATATATATCAAAAACCAGCTTTACGATGTATATTGTACTCTTAGTGAGGACGTTGAAGATGATATTTATGTTGAGTGATAGACAAGTAACCCTGATGTAGCACATCAAGAAGATTCATATCAACTGGAACTCCAAAATGATTTCAATATCTTTTTAGTAGTTTAATATTTATGTAGTTATTATCATGTGGAATTATTATTATTATAAATTAAAAATTGTATTGTTCATGTAATATATGGACTTTAATATTGTTTTAGGTGAAATTTATTATTGTATTAATGCAAGAAATATGGTGTCTCAAAGAGAGCAAAAGAATGGGTCAGGCAAGGATCAACCAAGGAAATATCAAGGAAATTGTTCAATATAGATTGGAGAGCAAGATAAGAGTGAGTCCAACTGAAGGATCACATGCCTATCTTTATTATAATGCTAAAGGGATGTCCAAGGAGGACAATTCACATGCCAAATAGTGGCCTACCAACAAACTTATTCCATAATTCAAGGAAACATACTTCATATCTTAAATCATAATTTTCTCATCTTGCTTGGAATTGCAACTAACTACCGAACCCCCTTCAAAATCTTGTTTATACTTGATGTAATGGTATAAAGATGATGTTATGTTTGTTGCATTCTTGTAGATGGATCTTTTGTTGAATCAAAATTCAAAAGAAGTTGTATTATTGGAGATCTTGCTTGGTGGCTTTCAACCAATCTTATCTATTTAATGAGAATTAAGTTTTTATGTTTTTTTTTAATCTTCTTTAACATCCTCCGCATCCTTAATTCATCAACAATAACATCCACTTCATTTCCATAATTTATTCCACAAGATTCCTAAAGCATTGGCTACACCCACAAGATTCCTAAAGCATTGGCTACACCAACTACCTCCCCCAAAATCTAACAACACTCACCTCCCTTCACTAGCCTACAGATCAACTCCTCACATTCTTACATTTGTCTTGGACTTCCAATTCTAATGCCCAAAGACCTCTCTCACCCTTAACAAATTTCCAAGCTCTTGGGAAGCCCTTGGTCTGAACGTCCCAAAAATTGAGTGAAAATCATAAAACGTATTGATGTATAAATTGAACTTTTATAAATGTTAGAACTGGAAGGGTAGGCATAAGGGTGTTATTTCAAGTTTATGGGTCACGTTGAGTCTAGCTTAAAATAATATGACATAAATATAATAAATTCAAATTTGACTCTCTTTTGGTTAAAAAACTTAATTCAACATGATTTGATCAAACTCAAAGCAAAAAAAAAAAAAAAAAACAAAGTCACAACAGCTTGGTTTCAAGCTAACCCAAAATAGACACGAGTTATTTGATCTAGACACGATAGCTCAATAAAATGATGCAACAATTGAGTATGAACTTTTCATTCAAAAGACAGAATCAAAAGATTAAAATATTAAATCGTTACTTTGGATTGATCCAATTAGATTTTTTTTAGTCACTTAAGTTAATCTGAACTTGACTGAATATTAGAATATCTGACATCAGCTTGGATTTTCTTATATCGGGCTAAATATTGTCACCTCTAGGTGGCCCATTCCATAATGTATTGTTGCAAATAAACAAAACAACATAATTTAAATGAAAATTTGATTGGTTTTGTGAATTATTGCACATCATAATGATATTTTATTTTTACATTTATTTCCACAATATTTCTTTTTATTTCTACCAATTGATTCAACAATTTACACTTTTTTATTCGCAGAAACCAAATGCGAGATAATCCACTTAGGGGCTCTTTGGTTGCCTGAATTAGGAGTGTAAAG
Source organism: Dendrobium huoshanense (assembly GCA_016618105.1). Classification (NCBI taxonomy): domain Eukaryota; kingdom Viridiplantae; phylum Streptophyta; class Magnoliopsida; order Asparagales; family Orchidaceae; genus Dendrobium; species Dendrobium huoshanense. Next base: position 13,379,125 of record CM028349.1, on the reverse strand, counting down.
TAAACTAATTACCTGTATTTACTAAATTTGGATGTTTGGTTAATTTTGAGCGGAACAAAAGGTTTTCGTCGGATGCGTTAGGAGTGTATTACGGAGGCTGTTTTGCGGGAATTACAAACCCGCTCGTATTGAGCGGTTTATAAATTCATCAGAAGAAAAGCGAAGCTTCGTCCCGCTGCTCGGCTTCAATAGAGAGGAGAAAAGAGAAGCTTCGTCCTACTCTTTGGCTTAAATCGCGAGGCTTCTTATCCAAGTTTCGTCGTGCTGTTCGGCTTCAATCGAGAGGCTTCTTCGCTAGCTTCGTTCGTTCAGTTCGGCTTCAATCGAGAGGAGAAAAGCTTCGTTCTTGTTCGACTTCGATCCGGCGAGCAGCTCCGGAGGTACTTTCTCTCTTTCACGCGCTTCTCCGACCAAATCCCGTAAATCCGTCGAACTAGAGGATTTAGTAAATCCTGCTCAAATCCTGTAATAGGTTCATGAATTCACGCGATTGCTAAATGAACGAACGAAGTAAATCCTGTTGAAGTTAAATCCGCCGTTCGTAATCGAGTCATCAGATTTAAACACTATTCACGCGATTTACAGGGCGCTCAAATCCCGTATGGCAGCTAAATCCTGCTCAAATCCTGCGTAAATCCTGTTGGCAAACAGTCCCTCAGGTAAATTGCTCCATTTTTTGCAAAAGAAAATGACACTTTTTTTAAGTTAGCCGTGAATTCACCGTGTATTCCTTCTTCCAGATCTTTCTTTGCCTATCACTACTTAGGGCATAGAACGTTGAGATCTGAATTCACGCGATTGCTAAATGAGTTGTATTTTTTTAAAGGGTGGGAGAATTTGTAGAAGTCAAGTTTTATCAATATATCAACGTGATCATCTTTTTGGAAGATAATATCGTCCAAAATGAGATGAGTGGCCTAGGTTATTGACCATAATTAAGCCATAAGTGAGTGTAGTAAAGGAAGCGGAATGAAACTTGCATAATAAGCAATTTGTCTATATGGGAAGCTGCTCCTCTGAATATAAAGCACAATATGATCGACCAACTTCACAAGCACACTTTTATAAAGCTCAGTGAAATCATCAATGACCATTAATGACAATTTCTTTAAGATGCTTTTCATAATTTGAAAATTTATAAGAGTTTTTGCCTCTTGTCTAGAGATCTTCAAACGGAAGATGGAAATAGTTGTCTCATAGCTGAAGTTATCATTCACTTACAACTCATTAACTACTCAATATCTTGCTAGAACATTCGCAATAGCTTGCTGATAGTAGTAATTTTGAAATCTAAGGCCTTAGTTGTAATTTTGAGTATGCCAAACTTAAAATAAGCTGTATATTGAATACCAACATTTGGTTTGACTGTCAAATACAGATCTCATCCATTGATTTAGTAATCAATTGCAGTGGTGCTTATTTAAAAATATAATGTCTACCTTTCTATTAATTTGCATATTTCAAAATATAATGCTTTTATTTTATACTCGTTTTATCTCATTAATTTTGCTAATTGATTTTTATTTATTTGAATTTTGATGTTATAGTTACAAAGATGGTTAAACCATTGAAAAATGTTGATGAACTACATCAAATTCAAAAATATAGTGATGTGTTCAAAGTGATTATTTTTGCAATTGGTACATTTTGTGTACTATTACAGAAGATTCGCAAAGAAAAAAAAAACAATATGATCCTCAACGGAATATACAACGGAAGATTTGTATATGAGTCACGTTGTATATTCCTTTTGATTATTTCCAGTTTTTATTTCTATTTTTTCAAAAAGACTTATTGGGAAGTCTATAATAACGTAGCTCATCTAGGTTCGTTGGGATAGCTTTCTTCTTGTTTTCTAAAACAATTTTTTAGTAAAAAAATTTATTAAACTTGAAATTATTGTTGTAGAAGGCAGTAAGAAAGTTGTCCCAAATGAATTCTAAAAGGTCTTGATTTCTATTCTTGTGTGTATGAATTTATCTTAATTAGCTTAGATTATGAAAAGAAAAAGCCTATAATATAACAGGATTCTATTAAGTTTTTATATCAGCTGCTGCTTGATGGCTGTTTTTGTTTCAATTTTGCAACTTCATTTATATAGCCTATTAGATGTCTAGGCCTGGTACTTTTATTATGTCCTCTGACCGGACGTAGCTCTACGTTCGGTCATAGGATTGTTACTCAATTTTTGCTCGGTATTTGGTCGGTATTGCTTATTTGATAATAACGAGGAATACCGCTCTGTGAAGATCAATACCGATTAATACCGAGTAATCCCAAAAAATACCGAGTTTTTTCTAGAAAAAACACGGTATTTTTTGGGATTACTCGGTATTGCTCAGTATTACTCGGTATTTTGTCTTCACATAATGTTTTTGTTAGTGAGTAGAAAATTGTATTTTAAATGACATTTTCATTGTATAAAAGAGAGTCACATTTTATTGTAACTTATTGAATTCTTTAGGAAGATTTTTAGCCTATCATCTCTTGCTAGCTTTAGTGGGATCATGTTTCTCTTCAAGTTGTGGTATGCCTGAAATATCCTGATATTGAAAGATGTGTACATTATTTGCAACTTGTTGATTGAGGAGGGTTTTCATATATATCAAAAACCAGCTTTACGATGTATATTGTACTCTTAGTGAGGACGTTGAAGATGATATTTATGTTGAGTGATAGACAAGTAACCCTGATGTAGCACATCAAGAAGATTCATATCAACTGGAACTCCAAAATGATTTCAATATCTTTTTAGTAGTTAATATTTATGTAGTTATTTTCATGTGGAATTATTATTATTATAAATTAAAAATTGTATTGTTCATGTAATATATGGACTTTAATATTGTTTTAGGTGAAATTTATTATTGTATTAATGCAAGAAATATGGTGTCTCAAAGAGAGCAAAAGAATGGGTCAGGCAAGGATCAACCAAGGAAATATCAAGGAAATTGTTCAATATAGATTGGAGAGCAAGATAAGGGTGAGTCCAACTGAAGGATCACATGCCTATCTTTATTATAATGCTAAAGGGATGTCCAAGGAGGACAATTCACATGCCAAATAGTGGCCTACCAACAAACTTATTCCATAATTCAAGGAAACATACTTCATATCTTAAATCATAATTTTCTCATCTTGCTTGGAATTGCCACTAACTACCGAACCCCCTTCAAAATCTTGTTTATACTTGATGTAATGGTATAAAGATGATGTTATGTTTGTTACATTCTTGTAGATGGATCTTTTGTTGAATCAAAATTCAAGAGAAGTTGTATTATTGGAGATCTTGCTTGGCTTCAACCAATCTTATCTATTTAATGAGAATTAAGTTTTTATGTTTTTTTTTAATCTTCTTTAACATCCTCCGCATCCTTAATTCATCAACAATAACATCCACTTCATTTCCATAATTTATTCCACAAGATTCCTAAAGCATTGGCTACACCCACAAGATTCCTAAAGCATTGGCTACACCAACTACCTCCCCCAAAATCTAACAACACTCACCTCCCTCCACCAGCCTACAGATAAACTCCTCACATTCTTACCTTTGTCTTGGACTTCCAATTCTAATGCCCAAAGACCTCTCTCACCCTTAACAAATTTCCAAGCTCTTGGGAAGCCCTTGGTCTGAACGTCCCAAAAATTAAGTGAAAATCATAAAACATATTGATGTATAAATTGAACTTTTATAAATGTTAGAACGGGAAGGGTAGGCATAATGGTATTATTTCAGGTTTATGGGTCACGTTGAGTCTAGCCCAAAATATTCTGACATAAATATAATAAATTCAAATTTGACTCTCTTTTGGTTAAAAGACTTAATTCAACATAATTTGATCAAACTCAAAGCAGAAAAAACAAAAAACAAAAAACAAAGTCACAACATCTTGGTTTCAAGCTAACCCAAAATATACATGAGTTATCTGATCTAAACACAATAGCTCAATAAAAATGATGCAAAATTACAATTGAATATGAACTTTTCATTTTAATTCAAAAGAAAGAATCAAAAGATTAAAATATTAAATCGTTATTTTGGATTGATCCAATTAGATTTTTTTTAGTCACTTAAGTTAATCTGAACTTGACTGAATATTAGAAGATCTGACATCAGCTTGGATTTTCTTATATCGGGCTAAATATTGTCACATCTAGGTGGCCCATTCCATAACGTATTGTTGCAAATAAACAAAACAACATAATTTAAATGAAAATTTGCTTGATTTTGTGAATTATTGCACATCATAATGATATTTTATTTTTACATTTATTTCCACAATATTTCTTTTTATTGCTACAAATTGATTCAACAATTTACACTTTTTTATTGGCAGAAACCAAATGCGAGATAATCCACTTAAACTGGATCATGCCTACTGTCTTTTATGTTATTTTATCATCTTTCATGCGTTAGCTATGGTTTGCCTTTTGTTATCTTATATTGTGTTATATCTGTGTGTAACATAAGCGTTACTTCCAAAATGAATTTGTGCTGTTAAGTTTTGTTTAGTTCAAATGGTTTTTATTTTTTTTCTTAATTCCTCTTTATATAACTCTTCCGAATGATCAACTTAATTTACAAAGTTCTAGCTATTGTTTTCCTAAAGTATATTATTACCATTAATTTGACGGGGCCTTTTGATTATTTACAGTTTTTTATTTCTGCTTTTTCAAAAAGACTTATTGGGAAGTCTATAATAACGTAGCTCATCTAGGTTCGTTGGGATAGCTTTCTTCTTGTTTTCTAAAATAAATTTTTAGTACAAAAATTTATTGAACTTGAAATTATTGTTGTAGAAGGCAGTAAGGAAGTTGTCCCAAATGAATTCTAAAAGGTCTTGATTTCTATTCTTGTCTGTATGAATTTATCTTAATTAGCTTAGATTATGAAAAAGAAAAAGCCTATAATATAATAGGATTCTATTAAGTTTTTATATCGGCTGCTGCTTGATGGCTGTTTTTGTTTCAATTTTGCAACTTCATTTATATAGCCTATTAGATGTCTAGGCCTGGTACTTTTATTACATCCTCTGACCGGACGTAGCTCTACGTTCGGTCATAGGATTGTTACTCAATTTTTGCTCGGTATTTGGTCGGTATTGCTAGGTATTATTTGATAATAACGAGGAATACCGCTCTGTGAAGATCAATACCGATTAATACCGAGCAATACCGAGTAATCCCAAAAATACCGAGTTTTTCTAGGCATTGCTCGGTATTACTTGGTATTTTGTCTTCACATAATGGTATTTCTCGTTATTGTTGGTATTGCTCAGTATTTGCTCGGTATTTCTCGTTTTGTGCCTGCAATCTTAGTGTCGGCCGAACGTAGCTCTACGTAGGTTCACCGGACCAAATAAAAGTTCCTAGGCCTGACTGTTCTTTTCGGTTTAAAATATAGGGATGTGGAAAAAAATTAGCTGAGAATTTTAATTAGAAATAATTTTAAAATAATTAATTTTCTTTCAAATTAATATAATACAAAAACTTTATATTACATCTCAAAATAAATTTAATAATTTTGAGGTACATCTTGGCTTATAAATTGCATCGCAATATTTTAAAGCAAATTGGTTTCCTTAAATTCACTGAGTGTTTAATTATCATAATTATGAAATGGACGTAACAACATTCGTACTCATCCAAAAAGCAGCATCCTCCGTTTATTCTCCTCCAAAATTCTCCGTAGTTTTCACAGAATTAAAGTTTCTTTTGCTCAATTTGTTTATTACTTTCAAAAATAAATTTTTAGTTCAAAATTATTCTATACTAAAAAACTCATTTTAAAATTCAATAAAAAGCTATCTCAAACGATGTTTAAACATCATCAATATTAAAGTCAACTAATAATAAAAAAATTATCTAATTTATATATTTAATTATAAAATCTTATTGCTCGCATGATATTCCATTTTTATAAATAATGTAAAAAATATCATGTCATCGCTAACTTCTATAAGCTTTCTTGATGCCCTACCACTTATCACAACTTTGTTATATGCTATGTCGGTCTTATATATTAATGGTCTCATAGAGCAAGGTTTTATTTAGAGGCGTAAACAAGTCGAGTCGAGCTTGACTCATCATCCGAATCCTGAACCTGAACTTGAGTCGAGCTCGAGCTCGAACTCATGGCACTAAAATCGAGGCTGGGAGTAGCTCACAAGCAGCTCTTGAAAATGAGCTCTCTGGAAAGCCTACTATGAAAAAGGTATTTCGCCGGAGAAGAAAGTTGGAAGGCATCTCGAGCTAAGTCGTGCTTGAGAAGGAGAGAACACTAGAGTCTACTTTTTAATATTTTTTGAAAAAATGATTTAAAAAAAAGTTGCAGGTTAGGAAAATAAAATTAATATTTTAAATAATTTTCTCGTTTAAGCTGCGTTTAATATGCTACAATATAACTATTAATTTTTTAAATATTCAAATTTAATAATAAAAAAAAGAATTATCTAAATAATAATAATAGTGATTCGAGCCGACTCGCGAGGTCATGACCCGAGCCTCATTTAGCTCAAACTGTAGCTCATTTAATAAAATAGCTCGAGCTCGTGACCAGATAAATTATGCTCACGTTAACGAGTCGAGCTCAATCCAACTCGACTCACTTGCACTTTCATCAATGAATTTCTCAAGCAATATCTCATCATGATTTTTTTTTCCTTCACTTCTTCATTCTCGATCGACTAATTGCGCACATCTTTGGACCTTCATGCTTTTCTCTAACAAGATCAAATTAAGGCTTCGTTTGTGATGATTTTTTTATTGTTTCATAAAGCAGCTTTCTAGTACAAAAATTAAATTTTTTATAATTTGAAAATTATTTTATGAAGCAACAAAAAAAAATCCCAAACGAAGCCGAAGACTTTCTTACATCATTATAGGAATTGATATTGTTGCGTCCAGGAGTATTCGCGGCAGTAGAGAAAAGTGAAGTTTAACATCTTAGCGTTGTATGAAAATTCGGCACGCAATCAAATAAGAGAGAGGGTGTAGTATTCACTAGAGACACCAAGATTTTTATGTGGAAAACCACTGAAACGGGGAAAAAACCATGGGGCCTAGCCCAATTTGAATGAATCCACTATTGTTGCAGTTGATTACAAATGAGGCCCTTCCTTGGGGGAAGACCTTAGCTTTATGTACATCTTATAGAGTACATTACATGATGTGAATACAAAGAGTCATTGTTGACGTGTTCGTTTGGTCGGAAGGACCGTTCGTCGGTGGACGACGTAAGTCGGAAGAACTGCAGTTGGCGGGCGACGGAGGTCGGAAGATTGTAGTCGGTGGGCGACATAAGTTAGAAGGACAGTAGTCGGTGGGCGACATAAGTCAGAAGGACCGTAGTCGGCGGGCGACGGAGGTCGGAAGGACTGTGTCAGGTAGAAGTCCTGAAATGAACAGAAATCCAACATCGGATAGATGTTCGGCAAAAACCCTACAACGGGCATGCATAAGTCTAGCATCGGATAGAAATATGGCGATGAGCGGAGGTCTGTCGTTGGGTAGAAGTCCAAATTCAGTCGGCGGCCATGGAGAACTCTGGCATTAGATGGTATTCGGGCAAAACTCCTGAGTCACTTGGAGATCGGACAGAGTTCCAACATCATTTAGGCGTCGGGCAAAATTCTGACGCCACTTGGGCGTTGGGCAGAATTTTGGCATCACTTGGGCAGAATTCCGACGTCACTCGGGCATCGGGCGGATTTACGATATCACTCGAGTGTCAGACGGAATTCTGGCGGTGGTCGAGGAGGAGTTTATTCCCTCCTATGCTTCTTCTCTTATTTTTCTTCTTCTTTTTCTTGCTTGGGTCCCCTCTCATGAGAAATGAGGGGTCTATTTATAGATATTTTGGAGTGACATGGCTTGTAAATATATAAGAGATCAGGGGTAAATAGGGAGTGGTCAGATGGACGATCGATATTGAATCCCTTGATCATGTACCGTTCGTCAGACATTTGAAGGTCTTAAGGAATTTGGCAATCTTGGGTTAGTTTGATTCGTCTCGTCGAGCCGCTCGATTAGACTATAAGAACGTGATATTTTGAAACCATTTGGTAACTCAAATTATGGTTTGAACTTTCCAACAGCGCTTCGGGTGCTTGATTTGGACTCATTTGGGCTCGGATTGAGTCTAATTTGGTGTCGTTGAGTTCGTATTTCCGAGACGCTCAGTTTGACTATAAGTTTGCTAAAATTGGAGTTCATGTGATTTCGGATTTAATTTTTGAAATTTCCGGCTCGATTTTGCCTTAAGATTCGTGCCTAATCAACATAATTTTTTGAGGATATATCAAATATATTAATTAAATAATGAAATTTAGATACTAAATTTATAAATTAGATAATTTCAAATGTTATATACCTCAATGCACTAAAAAGATCTGAAAAGCAAAAGCACTCCCACTCACCTCCTCCCCACTCCTCACATAAAACCATCACCCTCATCATACTAAAGAGTGTAAACACAGAAAAAAAAAATAAAAGGAAGAAAATACAGAGAGATGTACAGGTTCAGCAACTCGGTCATCGGGTACCTTAACCTCCTAACCCTCCTATCTTCCATCCCCATCATCGCCGGAGCTCTCTGGCTGGCGAGGAGCTCCGCCACCTGTGAATCCGCCCTCGAGACTCCTCTCCTCGCCGTTGGCTTTATTATTCTCCTCGTCTCCCTCGCCGGGTTTATCGGCGCTTGCTTCAACGTGGCTTGGGCTCTCTGGCTTTACCTCTTCGCCATGTTTCTCCTTATCTTTGGTCTTCTCTGCATCACCTGCTTCGGCTTCGCAGTCACCGGAGGTGGCGGCGGTGTCCAGGTTTCAGGGCGGATGTACAGTGAGTATCACCTCGGCGATTATTCGGCCTGGCTTCGCAGCCGAATTACCGAGGAGAGGTATTGGCGAGCCGCCGTTTCATGCGTTGTGGGGTCCAAGGCTTGCGCGGAAATCGTGAGGTGGACCCCGCTTGATTATATGCAGCGCGATCTGACGCCTATCCAGGTACGCTGTACTGCTGGACCACTTTACTTTACGATATGAATAATTTGTTCGAATTTATATTATTGGCTTTTCTAGTTAATTTAATAATTTGTGATTCATTTTTATCAAAAGTGACCAAATTTAGTTATAATTTGTTTTAAAGCTACGAAAGTTAATTTAATATATAAATAATATAAATTTCAATTAAATTTTCATTTATTATACTTTTTTTTAAATTGCAAATGATAATATATACCAATTTTTTTCCAAAGAGTTTGCTTCCATGCTAAGCAATTTTTTTACCTTTTTATGTGTGAATATATTCCCCTTTGTTAAGATGCTTCAATTTTTTTAATATATTTTCGTGTTATTTGTTAAAAAACATGTTTTCATTTGTATTGAAGTGCATATTTATGTTATAATTTCGTGAATGTATGAAGTAAATTGAAAGTAATTCATAAATTTACATAAAAATTATAATTTTATTTCATATAAAATGACAAAATAAGCATTTTGATGTTCGAAACTATGGGTCTAAGCGAGTCGTATTGAACTCGAGTCACACTGAACTCAAGCTCAAATCATCTAATGAATAATGGTCTTGAGCTTGAGCTCAAATTCGAGTCGCATATAACTCAAGCTAGCTCAGCTCACTTACATCACTATTAGGTATTAATATTAAATTTTCACTTTTTTGTGGTTTTTTTATGATGAAAATATGAGTAATTATTTAAATTTTATTAACATAAAATTTTATTTTTAAAAGGAGGCATGGATAAATGATAAATTTTATAAATACAATAGCATTATATTTAAGATACATGTATTATATTTCTATTTTCTTAATTTATAAAGCTATATAAAAATATATATTTTTAAATACTATATAAGAATGTAATCGAAGAATTTATTCCCAGCATTGTTTAACAATTTTTTTTTTTTTAATGCACCAACAGCCACTAATGGACAATGTCTTTCTTTTATCAGAAGAGAGCATGTTAGGTTACTTTACCCTCGTCTAAGCTGAGAGAGGCCTTTGAGCCTCTCTTGTCACCCTCGTCTTGCTTTTACTTTTTTTTTTTCTTGGACCTTTCAAAAATTAAGAGCTTTTTTATCTTTGATTATTTTAAATCGATAAATTTATATTTAATTTTTAAATAATGTGTTTGATATTTTGTCATGTGCACATTAAAAATGAAAGATAGTTAACATTAATATTAATTCAGTTATGTATCTTTTAAATTTAAATACTTGTACTAATGTTAGCAGTTTATCGGTAGGTAGATAGAGCAGTTTAAGATCAAAATTTTTTATGGTACAATATTACTTATTTTAGAATAACTTTTTTTTATTAATTAAATTTTTTGTAATACTTATATATATATTAAAAGTATTTCACTATTAAAAAAGGAAATATTTGCAATAGTTAAATCATTAAAAAATTTCAAGATGATCTTTTAAATGCTAAATTATTTTTACCTATTGATTATAGTGCAACAAAATGTACAACAACAACAATATCAAACCTTTGTCCAACTACGTGGGGTATGCTACATGAAATTTTTTTGTCATTGTGTCATATTAAAAGTCAAATTCTCATTCAAATCTAATAAAAAAATATCATTTCTAATATTTTCTAACCAAGTCTTTTTAGGTATGCCTCTACATTTCTTAACATAAGTCAAATCTAATACCTCAACTTTCCTAACCTGGCATCGGAAGCTTCCGTTTAATGTGACCAAACCATCTAAGGCAACTCTCTCTAATCTTATCTTCTAATGCTAGAGCTACTCCAACCTTTTCATGTATATGCTCAATTTGTATCCTATCTCTAAGGGTAAAGTCACTCATTCACCTAAGCATCCTCATCTCTACAACACTTAACTTATTATGCTTCTCTTTTAATGACCAGCATTCGACGCCATAAAGAATTGCAAGTCTCACCACCATCTTATAGAATTTTCTCTTAAGTTTGAGGGGGCATTTTCTACCGCACAACAAGCCCGATGCATTCCTCCACTTCAACCATCCAACTTGAATTCTATTAATAATATCCCCATCTATTTCGCCATCACTCTGAAATATATGAGCTTAAGGCTGATCCTTGATGTAATCCAACTGAGATAGGAAAATACTTGGTCAAACCACCTTGTGTTTGAGCACAAGTAATAGCTCCTGCATACATATCTTTAATGATTTGAATATAAGCATTATTAACTCCATTCTTTTCAATAACTCTCTATAGTACTTCTCTTGAAACTTTATCATATGCTTTCTCTAAATAAATAAATATATGTAGATCCGCCTTCTTCTCTCTAATTTTCTCCATTAAACCTCTCAATAAATGTATGACTTCCATAGTATACCTACCCGGCATATATCCAAATTGATTTTGAGAAACATTAGTATCACGCCGCAACCTATGCTTTATAACTCGCTCCCATAGTTTTAAAGTATGACACATTAATTTAATTCCTCTATAATTCGCACACTCATATGCATCACATTTATTCTTAAAAATAGGAATTAACACACTCATTCTAACTTAATTTCTCTATATTAGACAGTGGTCAGAAAGATCGTTGTCTAACGATGGAGGTCGGAAGGACCATAGTCAGCGAGAGATAGTGGTTAAAAAGACTATTGTCTGGCAAGGGAGGCTGAAAGGACCGTAATCGATGGAAGATATCAGTCATAAAGATTGTTGTCTTGCGATGGATGTCGGAGGACCGTAGTTGGCAGGAGAAAGGGGTTAGAAAAACCTTTGTCTGACGATGGAGGTCGGAAGGACCATAGTCGGCAGGATATAAGGGTTAAAAATATCGTTATATAGTAGTGGAGGTCGAAAGGACTGTAGTAGGCGATGAAGGTCGGAAGGACCGTAGTCGGTAAGAGACAGGGGTCAGAAAGACCGTAGTCATAAGGCGGCGGTCCAGCAAAAGTCCGGGTATTATTCAGTAGTTTGGCAGAACTCTGACTTCTATTAGTGGTTCGGCAAAAGTTCGAGCCTTAGTCGGTGGTCCGGCAGAACTCCGGCGTCAAGCGGTGGTCCTGATGAAAGTTCAGCATCAGGCAGTGGTCCGGCAGAAGTCCGTCATCAGATGGTGGTCCTGACGGAAGTCCAGGGTCAGGCGGAGGTCCGGCGAAACTTGCATTAGGTGGTGGTCTGGCAAAACTCTGCCGTAGGGCGGTGGTCTGGCAGAACTCCTGCATCAGGCGGTGGTCTGGCAGAACTATGGTGACAAGCGGTGGTCCGGCAGAACTCCGGCGTTACACGATGATCTGGTGGAATTCCGACATCAAGCAGTGGTCCTGCGGAAGTGTGGAGTTGGGTGGTTGTCATGACCAAAGTCTGGCGTCAGGTAGTAGTTCAACAGAAGTCTAGAGTCAGACGGTGATCCAAATAAAAATCCAGCGTCAAGCGGCGGTCCGGCGTAAGTCCGGTGTTAGGTGATGGTCCTGATGGAAGTTCAGCATCAGGCGGTAGTCCGATGGAACTTTGGCATCGAGTGATGGTCCGGTAGAATTTCGGCATTAGCCAGTGGTCGAGGAGGAGTGAGGAGGCAAGAGCATCTCAAATTTCTCTCTTGATTACTTGTTTGGGGGTACCCTTTAATGAGAAAGAAGGCACTATTTATAGATTTTTTAGAGTGACATTACTTGTAAATAGATGGAAGATCAGGGGTAAGTTGGACTAGTTTGGATGGACGACCGATGTTGATTCCCTTGATCATAGACTGTTTACTAGATATTTGAATGTCTTAGTGATTTCAGAACCCAGTGACATTGGGTTTGTTGGATTCACCTCATCGAGTAACTCCATTCGACTGTAAGCATGTCGCATTTGGAAACCGTTTGGTAATCCAAATTGTGGTTTGAACCTTACAACAGCGCTTCAAGTCCTTGATTTTAACTCATTTGGGCTCATATTGAGTCGATTTTGGTATCGTTAGGTTCGTAATTCCAAGACGCTCAGTTTGACTGTAAGTTTGCTGAAATCAATGTTCGGATGGTGCCAATTTTAATTTTGGAAGTTTCCAACTTGATTTTGCCCTGAGATTTGTATCCAATCAAGATGGTTTTTTGATGATGTATCAAGCATCATTTAAATGATTTAATAAATCTCTTTTTATTTGGAATGAAATATTGAATCCATTTTAATACCTTATAAAGGGGTTTATAATTAATGACTAATCTAATTTTTATGCATTCCATTTCGATTGTGTTTATAACATATATAGTACATCTCCAAGGGGAACGGGATCTTTAACAAATTGATTTTGTAAGAAGATCATTAGTCTCAATTTGGCAAAGATCTAAATATTCTTTATTCATTTATGAAGGTCTGCATTTGTAGTGCCTTTGTAGGGATAAATTTTTCATCAAAATCATAAATATATAATGATGTGACATAATGTATTTTTTAAGCATTCCAAGAATTTGATATTTTTTTATCATCAGTAAGGGTGTATAGACCCAACATTTCCCTAATGGATTTGTAGTTGTTATTCTTATTACAACAACTACAACATGATTTGTTCTCTTTGTCTGAGTCAAAATTAGAAGTGATATAATTAGGTTCAAAGGTCAATAGGAAAATTTTTCTTTAACTCTTCATCTAGGTTTAACTCATTGAGTTTCTTCCTAGCGGTGCATTGATTGAAATAATGATCATGTTTGCCACATCAACATATTTCTATGTTTTTTTTCTTTTGTCACTATCTCTATGTTTCTTACTATCATTTATTTGATGATAATTCAAGGTCCTCTTATAATATCTACAATCTTTAGTTGATTTTTATTTACAATTTTTTTAGGTATTTTCCTCGAAATAGAGAGCAAATTACAAACAAATTGTTCACAGAAAGCTCCTAGCTGCTCTCATTTGAAGATTTTCTCTTTCTTAATTTGTTGTTTCATTTGATATCAACACAAAGATCGAAACTAGTTTAGTCAATAAACCAATTTAATATACTTAAGGTCATTCATCACAAATAATAAGGACTAACTCTTTATCAAACAATACCTATGATCGAAGAACTTTAATTGGTAAATCGAGCAAAAAGAACAATTTATTTAATTATCAGACTTGTTGCGTCCTGGAATATTCGCGGCGGTAGAGAAATATATAGTTTAACGTCTTAGCGTTGTACGAAGATCCAGCACACAATCAGATAAGTGAGAGGATGTAGCATTCATAAGTGACACCAGAGTTTTTACGTGGAAAACCCCTGAAAAAGGGGGAAAAACCACGGGGCCTGGCCCAGTTTGAATGAATCCACTAGTATTTGTAGTCGATTACAAATGAGGCCCTTCCTTAGGAGAAGGCCTTGGATTGATGTAGCAAATGTACATCATATAGATTGCATTACATGGTAAGAGTTACATATATAGGTTTGTTTGGCTTGAAGGACCGTAGTCGGCAGGAGACCGTAGTCGGCCGGAGACCGTAGTCGGCAGGAGACCGTAGTCGGCCGGAGACCGTAGTCTGGTGATGGAGGTCGGACGGACCGTATTAGGCGACAGTGGTCAGAAGGACCGTAGGCGGTAGGAGATAAGGAGTCAGATGTTAGTCCCAGTGTCACTTGGAAGATCGGATGTTGATGGTCTGGCCTTGAGTAGGACGTCGGGTCTTAAGCAGGACGTCAGGTCTTCAGCAGGACGTCGGGTCTTCAGTAGGACGTCGGGACTTAACGTCGGGCCTTGAACAAGATGTCGAATCTTTGGCAGGACGTAGGGATTGAGTGTCGGGCCTTGAATGAGACGTCGGGTCTTTGGCAGGACGTAGGGATTGAGTGTCGGGCCTTGAATGAGACGTCGGGTCTTTGGCAGGACGTCGGGTCTTCAGTAGGACGTAGGAGCTGAACGTTAGGCCTTAAGGTGGTGGTCCGGCGAGGTTCTGCGGTGGTTCAGCGAGGTTCCTGCGGTGGTCCGGCGGTGGTCCGACGAGGTTCCTGCGGTGGTCCGGCGGTGGTCCGGCGAGGTCCTGCGGTGGTCCGGCGGTGGTCCGGTGAGGTCCTGCGGTGGTCCGGCGGTGGTCCAGCGGCTGCTGAGGAGGAGCTCCTTCCTTCTCCTCTTCCTTCTCTTCTTGCTTGAGTCCTCCCTTGTGAAGAATGAGGGCTCTATTTATAGATTTTCTGGAGTGGCATGGCCCGTAAATAGGCATGAGATCAGGGGCGAATAGGGAGTGGTCCAATGGACGGCCGATATTGAATCCTACAATCATGCACCGTTCATTGGACATTTCAAGGCCTTAGTGATGTCGGAATTTTGTGATCTTGGGCTCGTTGGATTTGTCTCGTTGAGCCCTTCGATTCGAGTATAAGCTCGTCAAAATCGGAGTCCGTTTGGTAACTCAAATTGTGGTTTGAACCTTCCAACAGCACTTTGGATCCATGATTTGGACCCATTTGGGCTCGGATTGGGTTGATCTTGGTGTCGTTGAGTTCGTATTTCCGAGACGCTCAGTTCGACTATAAGCTTGCTGAAATCGGAGTTGGGGTGCTCTCGGAATTAATTTTTGAAGTTTCCAACTAGCTTTCGCCTCGAGATTCGTGCCCGATCAAGCTAATTTTGTGATGCCGTATCAAGACTAACTCTTTATTCAGAATGGGTAGATTCATCTTTGCATTTTTCTTGGGTAGAACTTTAGAAGCTGATTGATGGCACAATTGAATTTTATTTTATTTTGTCAAGCACAAATTTTATAGATATGGTATTGGAATTTAAAAATCGGTCTTGATTCTACTAATTGTAAAAGCTAATTCATAAATTATTTTATTAAATGATGATTATCCATTATCATTAAAGGGAAATTGAAGGATATTAAGCAAGCAATTCAAAATATTCAAGTCTTGAAAAGATTAAAAAAAAAAAAAAAAGAATTGTCTTTAAAAGTAGCCCATGATACTTAAAGAAGAAAATTTCCAAACAAAATCTCAGAGAAAGTCAAGTAAGGTTCAAGCAAGCTTATGAACAACAAATGAAGAAATTGTTTGAATATAAAGAGAAAAAGTCACAATCTACAAAGCAAACTAATGAAAGTCAGGACCCCCGCCCACTCAAGAGCATTGAGATATGATTAGCATACAATCAGGAAGATCAGAGAAAAATAATATTAATAAAGAGAATAAGAATTTTTTTATGTATGTATGTATATATGCCCAAAACATATATATAGTTAAAATATAGAAAGCAATCTTGGATACAAAAAGCTCTTTATTTTATTTCTTAATTGTCTAGCTCAAGAGAAGGTAATCCCATACTATCCCCTGTCTTACTACCCAACACTCAGAAGTTTTACAACACCTTTCTTGATTAGATTCCTTAAGAAATAAAATGAAGAAAATTTAAGTATGGTTTCAATTTGTATGTGTGAACTGTCTTACTACCCAACACTCACATACTCTGCTCGGCTCAGTTCGTTTGCAGCCCTATCGTTAGGAGGTGATGGAGGTCAGATGGACCATAGTCAGCGGGCGACGGAGGTCGGAAAGTCTCTAGTCTGGCGATAGAGGTCTTAAGGACTATAGTCGGCAGGAGATCGAGGTTAGAAAAATCGTAGTCTAGTTACATATGTTGGAAGAACTATAGTCGATGAGTGATAGTGGTCAGAAAAACCATTATCTGGTGACAGAGGTTGAGAGGACCATAGTTGGCGGACAACAGTGGTTAGAAAGACTGTTGTCTGGCGATGGAGGTCGGAAGAACCGTTGTCGGCGGGAAACAGTGGCCATAATGACCATTGTCTGGTGACGGAGGTCAGAAGGACCATAGCCGACAGGCGATGGTGGTCAGAATAGTAGTCTGGCGACAATTGTCGGAAGGACTGTAGTCGGCAAGTGATGAAGGTAAGAAAGATCGTAGTTTGGAGACGGTGGTTGGGGCCCCCTTTTTCTGTACGAGCGGTAGCTACAGTGCCGCCCCGCCTATATTTTTTTGTGGACCCGTGCACTTTTTTTTAATGAATTCTAAAAAATTTAGAATGGGGCCAAAATAATTTTGAAGAAATCCTAAAATTCAAAAATAGTTTAAGCATCTTTGGAGGCAAATTTTTCCTCTTTTTTCTTATAAATACCCCCAAGGCAAGGGGGAAATCGCTTCGTTTCTCCTTGTCCCTTCTTCCTCTAACTTTCTTACAGTTGAGGCCTTCCACTTTCTTGAATAAGTGGCATCCCCTATCATGTACAAGTGCCCATCTCTTGAGTATAAGTTAGAGTTTTCAGTTTTGTTCTCTCTCTTCTCTATTTTCCTTCTTACTTTAGAGGCTTTTCATTATTTTTTTAAGTGACATCCCCATCCAAATTCAGTGTCTCTTTTAGTATAGAAGGAACTTTCAACTCATTACATTTTCTTTTCTTTAATTTTTTTAAATTAGAGGCATTCCACTTTCTGAAATAGGTGGCATCCCCAATCAAGTATTAGCGCCCCTCCTTTGTGTAGAAAAAGCCACGATGAGAGTTTTTTCACTCAATATAAATCCCTTGAAAGAAGAAAATCAACTATCTCTTGTATGCGTGGACGATTTGAGAAGATCTAGTGGTAATAGTACCTAGGAGGAGAACCAATGATTATCAGTAAATGTGCATAATTTTGATGATATTTAAGCGGAAGTTCGGAGACAATCGACATCGAAGTGAAAGTGCGATGAGGTGGAAGTTCGACGGTGATTGACGAGCGGGTGGATGTTTGATGGAGATCAATGGTTGGGTGGAAGTTCGGTAGTGGTCGACGGCCGGGTGGAGAGCTGAAGGAGATAGTTGGAGGGTGTTTTGCTAATAGTAGTCGAGTGTGAAGCTTTAGATGACTGATATGAAGTGAAGGATCTATGACAGACATCAGGTGAAGAACCGATGATGGCGGTGGACAAATTGCATTATACTAAAGGCAATATATATCCATATTGGCCTGGGTGAACATCAGACATCCCTGATGGAAGGGGTCTAAGCAGTGTGCCCTCTTAGTAGAGTGGCTACACATTAATATCAATTTAGTGGAGGCCCGATGATGTCATATTATAATCTTTCTTTGAAGGAAAAGTTGTAGGATATGCTTTATGCAGTAGAGAAGAGCTTAATAGAATCCATCAATGATATTTGACCTTTTTGAAGTTATTTGTTACTTAATAGCATTAACTTTACAGATGATGCTAATGTAATTTTAGTTTCAACTTTTTATAAAAATGGAAGTACACTTGAACATGATATAGAATTTTGTTATATAAATCTAATGATATTGTCTATGAATTTGAGATTATTGTATGAGCTCAATATTTATTTTTCACTTGAAATGAACATGCCCCTTAGAGGAAACTAAGTCGTTTATGCATTTTTGAGATATACTTTGATATTTTTCCCATGGGTTAGAGCAATTAGATTAGAGGAATTTATCCCTTTTACAATTTTTATTCTTCTAAGATTTTTTAAATAATCAAATAAGTGTATATCTTTTGAGGCTTTAAGCCTTCTGAGATTTTGATGTACTTGTGCCTTTTGAGCTTTTTAGCATGCTGATGTATTTTTATATCTTTTTATACCTATGTCTTTTGAGGTTTTTTAGCATGCTAAGGTCATTGTATACCTATGCCTTTTGAGGCTTTTTAGCCTGCTAAGATTTATTTTTTATACCTACACCTTTTGAAGATTTTTAGTTTTTTAAGATATTTGAATAAGTGATGATCATACCAACCACTTGCTCTTATGGAGCCTTTTTAGTGAGGACCTCATCCATTACTAGGTTTTCTTTGAGGCTATCTTATAAGTGAGGCTTCTTGGATCAGTTGCTTGTTAAAATATTTCTTTGTATTGAAAAGAATGAGAAAATCCACAATATATGTTTGAATAATCAAAGGTTATTTGTCTGAGTAATACTCTATGATGTTAACCTGTATAGAAAAGACTGAGAGAATCCACTAAGGATGTATGACCTATCTGATGTTATATTTGTATAGAAGAGATTGAGAGAATCCACCAAATTTGTATAACCTATCAGAGGTTATTTATCAAAGCATTGTTCGATGACATTAACTTGCATAGAAGAGGCCAAGAGAATCCACCAAGCATGTATGACCTATCCGAGATTGTGTGTCAGAGCATTGCTCGATAACATTAACTTATGTGGATGAGGTAGCCCCTGGCATCGATTATGCTTTAATTAGGAGAGGGTGAATGCTGTGTATATCCCAAATCAAAGGTGAAGAATGATCTATCTTTAGATCTTTATTGCCTTTTTGAGATCGATATTAAGACATTTTGCAAGGAGTACAAGTACAGTTAGGGACTATATAAAGCTTATAATTTATTGAAAGAATCCTTGCATGTATTAACAATTTCCTGAAATATTATCATGGATGTTGAAAGTATTGGAGTAATTTTCGACATGAATACAGTCAAGGTTGCCCCTAAATCGCATTTGATTCCCATGAAATTAATGAAGTAATGACTGATGCTAGAACATTGACATAAATGATCTTTTGAGGTTGGAGCAAAAATACCCCCCAGTAAAGAACCATGTTCTCACATACAACATCAAATTGTTACGTTCTGGATTATTCACTGCAATAGAAAAATATAAAGTTGAATGTCTTTGCTTTATATGAAAATCCATCATATGATCAGATAAAAGAGAGGGTGTAACGTTCATAAGCGACACTAGAGTTTTTACGTGGAAACCCCTAAAAATGGGAAAAAACCATGGAGCCTGCCCTAATTTGAATTTTCCACAAGTGTTTGTAGTTGATTAAAATGAGGTTCTTCCTTGGGGGGAATATCTTGGTTTGATGTAGCAAATATACATCATATAAAGTATATTATATGGTGGGAATTTGAAGAATCAATATTGATATGTCTGTTTGGTCGACAAGACCATAGTCAACAGAAGACTGAGATTGAAAAGACCATATTCAAATGACGGTGATCGAAAGAACTTTAATATCAATTTAGTGGAGGCCCGATGATGTCATATTATAATCTTTCTTTGAAGGAAACGTTGTAGGATATGCTTTATGCAGTAGAGAAGAGCTTAATAGAATCCATCAATGATATTTGACCTTTTTGAAGTTGTTTGTTACTTAATAGCATTAACTTTACAGATGATGCTAATGTAATTTTAATTTCAACTTTTTATAAAAATGGAAGTACACTTGAACATGATATAGAATTTTGTTATATAAATCTAATGATATTGTCTATGAATTTGAGATTATTGTATGAGCTCAATATTTATTTTTCACTTGAAATGAACATGCCCCTTAGAGGAAACCAAGTCGTTTATGCATTTTTGAGATATACTTTGATATTTTTCCCATGGGTTAGAGCAATTAGATTAGAGGAATTTATCCCCTTTACAATTTTTATTCTTCTGAGATTTTTTAAATAATCAAATAAGTGTATATCTTTTGAGGCTTTAAGCCTTCTGAGATTTTGATGTACTTGTGCCTTTTGAGCTTTTTAGCATGCTGATGTATTTTTATATCTTTTTATACCTATGTCTTTTGAGGTTTTTTAGCATGCTAAGGTCATTGTATACCTATGCCTTTTGAGGCTTTTTAGCCTGCTAAGATTTATTTTTTTTACCTACACCTTTTGAGGATTTTTAGTTTTTTAAGATATTTGAATAAGTGATGATCATACCAACCACTTGCTCTTATGGAGCCTTTTTAGTGAGGACCTCATCCATTACTAGGTTTTCTTTGAGGCTATCTTATAAGTGAGGCTTCTTGGATCAGTTGCTTGTTAAAATATTTCTTTGTATTGAAAAGAATGAGAAAATCCACAATATATGTTTGACCTATCAAAGGTTATTTGTCTGAGTAATACTCTATGATGTTAACCTGTATAGAAAAGACTGAGAGAATCCACTAAGGATGTATGACCTATCTGATGTTATATTTGTATAGAAGAGATTGAGAGAATCCACCAAATTTGTATAACCTATCAGAGGTTATTTATCAAAGCATTGTTCGATGACATTAACTTGCGTAGAAGAGGCCAAGAGAATCCACCAAGCATGTATGACCTATCCGAGATTGTGTGTCAGAGCATTGCTCGATAACATTAACTTATGTGGATGAGGTAGCCCCTGGCATCGATTATGCTTTAATTAGGAGAGGGTGAATGCTGTGTATATCCCAAATCAAAGGTGAAGAATGATCTATCTTTAGATCTTTATTGCCTTTTTGAGATCGATATTAAGACCTTTTGCAAGGAGTACAAGTCCAGTTAGGGACTATATAAAGCTTATAATTTATTGAAAGAATCCTTGCATGTATTGACAATTTCCTGAAATATTATCATGGATGTTGAAAGTATTGGAGTAATTTTCGACATGAATACAGTCAAGGTTGCCCCTAAATCGCATTTGATTCCCATGAAATTAATGAAGTAATGACTGATGCTAGAACATTGACATAAATGATCTTTTGAGGTTGGAGCAAAAATACCCCCAGTAAAGAACCATGTTCTCACATACAACATCAAATTGTTACGTTCTGGATTATTCACTGCAATAGAAAAATATAAAGTTGAATGTCTTTGCTTTATATGAAAATCCATCATATGATCAGATAAAAGAGAGGGTGTAACGTTCATAAGCGACACTAGAGTTTTTACGTGGAAACCCCTAAAAATGGGAAAAAACCATGGAGCCTGCCCTAATTTGAATTTTCCACAAGTGTTTGTAGTTGATTACAAATGAGGTTCTTCCTTGGGGGGAATATCTTGGTTTGATGTAGCAAATATACATCATATAAAGTATATTATATGGTGGGAATTTGAAGAATCAATATTGATATGTCTGTTTGGTCGACAAGACCATAGTCAACAGAAGACTGAGATTGAAAAGACCATATTCAAATGACGGTGATCGAAAGAACTTTAATATCAATTTAGTGGAGGCCCGATGATGTCATATTATAATCTTTCTTTGAAGGAAAAGTTGTAGGATATGCTTTATGCAGTAGAGAAGAGCTTAATAGAATCCATCAATGATATTTGACCTTTTTGAAGTTGTTTGTTACTTAATAGCATTAACTTTACAGATGATGCTAATGTAATTTTAATTTCAACTTTTTATAAAAATGGAAGTACACTTGAACATGATATAGAATTTTGTTATATAAATCTAATGATATTTTTTATGAATTTGAGATTATTGTATGAGCTCAATATTTATTTTTCTCTTGAAATGAACATGCCCCTTAGAGGAAACTAAGTCGTTTATGCATTTTTGAGATATACTTTGATATTTTTCCCATGGGTTAGAGCAATTAGATTAGAGGAATTTATCCCTTTTACAATTTTTGTTCTTCTGAGATTTTTTAAATAATCAAATAAGTGTATATCTTTTGAGGCTTTAAGCCTTCTGAGATTTTGATGTACTTGTGCCTTTTGAGCTTTTTAGCATGCTGATGTATTTTTATATCTTTTTATACCTATGTCTTTTGAGGTTTTTTAGCATGCTAAGGTCATTGTATACCTATGCCTTTTGAGACTTTTTAGCCTGCTAAGATTTATTTTTTATACCTACACCTTTTGAGGATTTTTAGTTTTTTAAGATATTTGAATAAGTGATGATCATACCAACCACTTGCTCTTATGGAGCCTTTTTAGTGAGGACCTCATCCATTACTAGGTTTTCTTTGAGGCTATTTTATAAGTGAGGCTTCTTGGATCAGTTGCTTGTTAAAATATTTCTTTGTATTGAAAAGAATGAGAAAATCCACAATATATGTTTGACCTATCAAAGGTTATTTGTCTGAGTAATACTCTATGATGTTAACCTGTATAGAAAAGACTGAGAGAATCCACTAAGGATGTATGACCTATCTGATGTTATATTTGTATAGAAGAGATTGAGAGAATCCACCAAATTTGTATAACCTATCAGAGGTTATTTATCAAATCATTGTTCGATGACATTAACTTGCGTAGAATAGGCCAAGAGAATCCACCAAGCATGTATGACCTATCCGAGATTGTGTGTCAGAGCATTGCTCGAACACATTAACTTATGTGGATGAGGTAGCCCCTGGCATCGATTATGCTTTAATTAGGAGAGGGTGAATGCTGTGTATATCCCAAATCAAAGGTGAAGAATGATCTATCTTTAGATCTTTATTGCCTTTTTGAGATCGATATTAAGACCTTTTGCAAGGAGTACAAGTCCAGTTAGGGACTATATAAAGCTTATAATTTATTGAAAGAATCCTTGCATGTATTAACAATTTCCTGAAATATTATCATGGATGTTGAAAGTATTGGAGTAATTTTTGACATGAATACAATCAAGGTTGCCCCTAAATCGCATTTGATTCCCATGAAATTAATAAAGTAATGACTGATGCTAGAACATTGACATAAATGATCTTTTGAGGTTGGAGCAAAAATACCCCCCAGTAAAGAACCATGTTCTCACATACAACATCAAATTGTTACGTTCTGGATTATTCACTGCAATAGAAAAATATAAAGTTTAATGTCTTTGCTTTATATGAAAATCCATCATATGATCAGATAAAAGAGAGGGTGTAACGTTCATAAGCGACACTAGAGTTTTTACGTGGAAACCCCTAAAAATGGGAAAAAACCATGGAGCCTGCCCTAATTTGAATTTTCCACTAGTGTTTGTAGTTGATTACAAATGAGGTTCTTCCTTGGGGGGAATATCTTGGTTTTATGTAGCAAATATACATCATATAAAGTATATTATATGGTGGGAATTTGAAGAATCAATATTGATATGTCTGTTTGGTCGACAAGACCATAGTCAACAGAAGACTGAGATTGAAAAGACCATATTCAAATGACGGTGATCGAAAGAACTTTAATATCAATTTAGTGGAGGCCCGATGATGTCATATTATAATCTTTCTTTGAAGGAAAAGTTGTAGGATATGCTTTATGCAGTAGAGAAGAGCTTAATAGAATCCATCAATGATATTTGACCTTTTTGAAGTTGTTTGTTACTTAATAGCATTAACTTTACAGATGATGCTAATGTAATTTTAATTTCAACTTTTTATAAAAATGGAAGTACACTTGAACATGATATAGAATTTTGTTATATAAATCTAATGATATTGTCTATGAATTTGAGATTATTGTATGAGCTCAATATTTATTTTTCACTTGAAATGAACATGCCCCTTAGAGGAAACTAAGTCGTTTATGCATTTTTGAGATATACTTTGATATTTTTCCCATGGGTTAGAGCAATTAGATTAGAGGAATTTATCCCTTTTACAATTTTTATTCTTCTGAGATTTTTTAAATAATCAAATAAGTGTATATCTTTTGAGGCTTTAAGCCTTCTGAGATTTTGATGTACTTGTGCCTTTTGAGCTTTTTAGCATGCTGATGTATTTTTATATCTTTTTATACCTATGTCTTTTGAGGGTTTTTAGCATGCTAAGGTCATTGTATACCTATGCCTTTTGAGGCTTTTTAGCCTGCTAAGATTTATTTTTAATACCTACACCTTTTGAGGATTTTTAGTTTTTTAAGATATTTGAATAAGTGATGATCATACCAACCACTTGCTCTTATGGAGCCTTTTTAGTGAGGACCTCATCCATTACTAGGTTTTCTTTGAGGCTATCTTATAAGTGAGGCTTCTTGGATCAGTTGCTTGTTAAAATATTTCTTTATATTGAAAAGAATGAGAAAATCCACAATATATGTTTGACCTATCAAAGGTTATTTGTCTGAGTAATACTCTATGATGTTAACCTGTATAGAAAAGACTGAGAGAATCCACTAAGGATGTATGACCTATCTGATGTTATATTTGTATAGAAGAGATTGAGAGAATCCACCAAATTTGTATAACCTATCAGAGGTTATTTATCAAAGCATTGTTCGATGACATTAACTTGCGTAGAAGAGGCCAAGAGAATCCACCAAGCATGTATGACCTATCCGAGATTGTGTGTCAGAGCATTGCTCGATAACATTAACTTATGTGGATGAGGTAGCCCCTGGCATCGATTATGCTTTAATTAGGAGAGGGTGAATGCTGTGTATATCCCAAATCAAAGGTGAAGAATGATCTATCTTTAGATCTTTATTGCCTTTTTGAGATCGATATTAAGACCTTTTGCAAGGAGTACAAGTCCAGTTAGGGACTATATAAAGCTTATAGTTTATTGAAAGAATCCTTGCATGTATTAACAATTTCTTGAAATATTATCATGGATGTTGAAAGTATTGGAGTAATTTTCGACATGAATACAGTCAAGGTTGCCCCTAAATCGCATTTGATTCCCATGAAATTAATGAAGTAATGACTGATGCTAGAACATTGACATAAATGATCTTTTGAGGTTGGAGCAAAAATACCCCCCAGTAAAGAACCATGTTCTCACATACAACATCAAATTGTTACGTTCTGGATTATTCACTGCAATAGAAAAATATAAAGTTGAATGTCTTTGCTTTATATGAAAATCCATCATATGATCAGATAAAAGAGAGGGTGTAACGTTCATAAGCGACACTAGAGTTTTTACGTGGAAACCCCTAAAAATGGGAAAAAAACCATGGAGCCTGCCCTAATTTGAATTTTCCACTAGTGTTTGTAGTTGATTACAAATGAGGTTCTTCCTTGGGGGGAATATCTTGGTTTGATGTAGCAAATATACATCATATAAAGTATATTATATGGTGGGAATTTGAAGAATCAATATTGATATGTCTGTTTGGTCGACAAGACCATAGTCAATAGAAGACTGAGATTGAAAAGACCATATTCAAATGACGGTGATCGAAAGAACTTTAATATCAATTTAGTGGAGGCCCGATGATGTCATATTATAATCTTTCTTTGAAGGAAAAGTTGTAGGATATGCTTTATGCAGTAGAGAAGAGCTTAATAGAATCCATCAATGATATTTGACCTTTTTGAAGTTGTTTGTTACTTAATAGCATTAACTTTACAGATGATGCTAATGTAATTTTAATTTCAACTTTTTATAAAAATGGAAGTACACTTGAACATGATATAGAATTTTGTTATATAAATCTAATGATATTGTCTATGAATTTGAGATTATTGTATGAGCTCAATATTTATTTTTCACTTGAAATGAACATGCCCCTTAGAGGAAACTAAGTCGTTTATGCATTTTTGAGATATACTTTGATATTTTTCCCATGGGTTAGAGCAATTAGATTAGAGGAATTTATCCCTTTTACAATTTTTATTCTTCTGAGATTTTTTAAATAATCAAATAAGTGTATATCTTTTGAGGCTTTAAGCCTTCTGAGATTTTGATGTACTTGTGCCTTTTGAGCTTTTTAGCATGCTGATGTATTTTTATATCTTTTTATACCTATGTCTTTTGAGGTTTTTTAGCATGCTAAGGTCATTGTATACCTATGCCTTTTGAGGCTTTTTAGCCTGCTAAGATTTATTTTTTATACCTACACCTTTTGAGGATTTTTAGTTTTTTAAGATATTTGAATAAGTGATGATCATACCAACCACTTGCTCTTATGGAGCCTTTTTAGTGAGGACCTCATCCATTACTAGGTTTTCTTTGAGGCTATCTTATAAGTGAAGCTTCTTGGATCAGTTGCTTGTTAAAATATTTCTTTGTATTGAAAAGAATGAGAAAATCCACAATATATGTTTGACCTATCAAAGGTTATTTGTCTGAGTAATACTCTATGATGTTAACCTGTATAGAAAAGACTGAGAGAATCCACTAAGGATGTATGACCTATCTGATGTTATATTTGTATAGAAGAGATTGAGAGAATCCACCAAATTTGTATAACCTATCAGAGGTTATTTATCAAAGCATTGTTCGATGACATTAACTTGCGTAGAAGAGGCCAAGAGAATCCACCAAGCATGTATGACCTATCCGAGATTGTGTGTCAGAGCATTGCTCGATAACATTAACTTATGTGGATGAGGTAGCCCCTGGCATCGATTATGCTTTAATTAGGAGAGGGTGAATGCTGTGTATATCCCAAATCAAAGGTGAAGAATGATCTATCTTTAGATCTTTATTGCCTTTTTGAGATCGATATTAAGACATTTTGCAAGGAGTACAAGTACAGTTAGGGACTATATAAAGCTTATAATTTATTGAAAGAATCCTTGCATGTATTAACAATTTCCTGAAATATTATCATGGATGTTGAAAGTATTGGAGTAATTTTCGACATGAATACAGTCAAGGTTGCCCCTAAATCGCATTTGATTCCCATGAAATTAATGAAGTAATGACTGATGCTAGAACATTGACATAAATGATCTTTTGAGGTTGGAGCAAAAAATACCCCCCAGTAAAGAACCATGTTCTCACATACAACATCAAATTGTTACATTCTGGATTATTCACTGCAATAGAAAAATATAAAGTTGAATGTCTTTGCTTTATATTAAAATCCATCATATGATCAGATAAAAGAGAGGGTGTAACGTTCATAAGCGACACTAGAGTTTTTACGTGGAAACCCCTAAAAATGGGAAAAAACCATGGAGTCTGCCCTAATTTGAATTTTCCATTAGTGTTTGTAGTTGATTACAAATGAGGTTCTTCCTTGGGGGGAATATCTTCGTTTGATGTAGCAAATATACATCATATAAAGTATATTATATGGTGGGAATTTGAAGAATCAATATTGATATGTCTGTTTGGTCGACAAGATCATAGTCAACAGAAGACTGAGATTGAAAAGACCATATTCAAATGACGGTGATCGAAAGAACTTTAGTTTACGGGTGACAGAGGTCGCAAAGACTATTGTGAGGCGATGAAGGTTGGAAAGACCATAATCGGCGTTGGACGAAGGTCAGAAAAATCATTATCAGGCGACGAAGGTCAGAAGGACTATAGTCAGCGGGCGATGGAGGTCAAAAGAATTATAGTATGGTAATAGAGATCCAAAGGACAATAGTCGACAGACGATGAAGGTCATAAAGACCACGATTTGACGATAGAGGTCAGAAGGACCGTAGTCGGCAGGTCACAGCGGTAAAAAAGATTATTGTTTGATAACAGAGGTCGAAAGGATTGTAATCGGTGAGCGATAATGGTCAGAAATTCTGTTATCTTGCAATCAAGGTGGGAAGGACTATAGTCGGCAGGTGACAGTTGTCAGAAAAACCATTATATGACGAAGGAGGTCAGAATGATTATAGTCGGCAGTCGACGATTGTTAGAAAAACTATAATCTGGTGACAATTATCGGAAGAGTTATATTCAGCAGGCGACGAAGATCAGAAAGATCATAGTCTGATGAAGGAGCTCAAAAGGACTGTAGTCGGTGGGCGATAGTGGTTAGAAAGACTATTTTTGGGCAACAAAGGTCGGAATGATTGTAGTTGGCGATTACTAATAGTCAAAAATACTGTTCTATGTCGACAGAGGTTGGAAAGACCGTAGCCTGGTGACATATGTCTGGGGGAACTCCAACAATATTCGATGGTCGGGAATAAGTCTGACAACAATCGGTGCTCCGACGGTGGTCGAGGAGTTCAGTGAGAAGAGAACTCTCTCTCTCTCTCTCTCTCTCTCTCTCTCTCTCTCTCTCTCTCTCTCTCTCTCTTTATCTCTCTCTTTCTTCTTTCCTTGCTTCCCCTCCCCCCCCTCCCTTGCTTGAGTTTACTTTTCATGAAGAAAGAGGGGTCTATTTATAATTTTTTGGGAGTAGCATAGCCAGCAAATAAGAGGGAGATCAAGGGTATGTTGAGAGTGGTTTGAATGGACAACCAATATTAATCTCCTAACTATGGACAGTTTATCGAGTATTTGAGTACCATAATGATGTCAGAATTCAACATTCTTGGGCTTGTTGGATTCGTCTCGTAGAGCCTTTCGATTCGACTATAAGCATATCAAGTTTGGAAATTGTTTAATCATAAATTTATGGTTTGAAGCTTCCAAAGGTGCTTCGGGTCTTCGATTTGGACCCATTTGGGCTCGGATTGGGTCAAATTTTGTATCGTTGGATTTTTCTTTTTCGAGATGTTCTGTTCGACTATAAGTTTGTTAAAATCGGAGTTCTGATGGTCCCTAATTTAATTTTAGACGTTTCCAACTTGATTTTGCTTCGAGATTCATGCCCAATCATGATTAATTTTTAATGATATATCAAAAATTGATTAGATGTCTTATTTATAATAAACACAATCTTTCTAAATCATTTATATAATGATGTTTTATTTTCTAAATTTTATTTTGAATTTTACTATTTGCATATCTAGATAGCAAAAGAAAATTGTTATAAGACAACCTTTATTGCTCCATTTATACAATTTGAATGGAATGTCATGCATTTTGGGCTTAAGAATGCCCCTTCTCTAAATTTCAAAAGATTATGAATGAAATTTCAATCCTTACTCTGATTATCATGGTTGTAAAAATCAGACCAGATAATGAACCGGTAGGAGAGGTTCACGATTTGATCGGTCGAACTGTGTTCGAACAGGATGACGTAATAAATAAAATTTAGATGACATAAAAATCATATAAAAATATGTATTTTTATCAAAAAATAAATTGAATTCCCACATTACTAATATCTTATGTTATTTTAAATTTAAACATATTCAATCTTTAATTTTAGTTCAAATTTAATAAAAATTTAACTTGCATATCAATTTATAAGTTTAATATAAATTATTATTAATTTATGCTATATATTTATATATAATTTATACTTATAAATTATTAATTAAATTCATATTATTATTTTACATTTATAAATTATTGAGGTTAGATTAGATCATTTATTATAAATAAATAAATAATTAATTTTATAGTACATAAAATAATAAATGAAGAATATAATTTATTTAACATTATTAATTAAAAATAAATATTATTTACATCATAAAAAGTTTATTTAAAAAATCTATTTTAAAATTCATAGTATGTATTATAAACTTAAGAGTTAAGAAGTAAGAGATTTAACTTTTTTAATCCCACGTCACTTGGGTAATTTTTTCTTGGTAATGCTTTTAATTTATATTGCCTTTTGAGAAATAATGTAGTAATATCTCACATATAGTGATGAAGCCTTGAGAAATGATTAGTTGAATTTTTCCAATTTAAAATTAAATTATAAATATTACTTCATATTTTAAAATAATTTATTTAATTATTCAAATAATAAAAAATTAGTTTTCTTGAATATTTAATTAAGAACTTGAACAAAAGAGCGTTCGAAGCAAATGTTATAATGGCTTTCCCCTGCTTATTTAATTTTCTAAGATCTTTAGAGTATTGATCAGAAATCTGAAGTGCTTCTTTTTTAGTGGTATTTTTCATATATCAATTACAGAATTGTTCAAATTTAGGAGATAGATAATGACGGATAACTTTCTCACGAACTTTACTCCCTATTTTGTAAGTCATGGATCCTATAATTTATTTCAGAAGGGATCCGAGATCTTTGCCCCTAGTTTGATCTAATTGGTTGAAGAATTTGATTAATATTTACATAAAGACTAGGATTATGCTCAAGAGTAGGTTCTTCCATTGAAGACTTTAATTCTCTAGAAGTAAAGGGAATAGAAATTCTATGTAAGGTGATGGATCTTTGAGAATCAAAACATATTCCTACATCGCCTTCAAAAAATTGGATGATTTGTTCTACTTCCTGATTTATGTTGGTTTAGGTGTTATGGTAGCTGCTAATATCCAAGATTCAGGGAAGCTAATTTCATTCCATCTGATAACCCTATTGGTAGCTATATTGGAGGTTATAAGATTAGTTTCAATATGGGATTGAGAGAGATGAGAAAGGAGACCATCGAACTCAAAACACATCACAAAATTTAATTTGCATTTGAAATTGATTGATTTAGCCGAGTTTTATATATATATCAAAAAAAAAAAAAAAAAAAAAAAAAAAAAATAAAATAAAAACTCAAAGCCCTTCATTCACCTTCTCTCCATAATTGATTGGCAGTCAGACTGCTGCAAGCCACCAACTTCTTGCACATACGAGGCCACGGCTATTTCAATGGCGGAGCAGGAGGAGGATTGCTACCGTTGGAACAACGCGGCCAACATTCTCTGCTACTACATTATAAGAATAAGGGATAACTTACACTACTACATGTGCTACCAGCATACTTTCACCATCAAACCGTTACTCCCACTATCGCTGCCAGCTCTTATTACTAGTAGTACTTAGACACTTTTATCCCTAAGTAATTAGTTATTACAGTATTATCACTAGTATATATGCTAGAGCTTTAGTGTAACAGAAACTGAGAAAAAGAATCTAGCCGATGAACTGCTTCCGACGACGATCAGTTTTCTGCAAGTTGAGCTTGTTTTGTGCTATGCTATCAGTTTTCTGCAAGTTTAGCTTTGGCGCTGCACCATTTGGTATCAGAGCCTCTCCTGGACCGGTGTCGATGGCAGAATCTAGCCGATGAACTGCTTCCGACGACGATCGAAGCTTAGACGCACTGTGGGCTTTGCAAACCGCCTTTTCCGATCAACTCACAACTCTCTCCACGGACGTTAAACAACTTGCTCTGGAGTTCCGACGAGACCGTCCTCATCGAGTTGAAGGGGAGCCGAACACACGGCGAGCACCAGTAGATCTACATTTGAAAGGACGTACAGCGACAACGAACGTAGGGGACGGCGGAATTTTGTCGTCGAACCTGATTTCTCCGATTCCAAAGAAGAGCCCACTTATCAGCGACCAGTCCGTCGATCAGAATCGGAGGAAGGTGAGGGTGAATACCCATATCGAATCAGACGAGGAAGATACCCACAGCAGCGACCGCGACCGCACCAGGAGTTCCGCGTTAAGCTCGACATTCCGTTCTTCGAGGGACGTCTGCACATTGAGGATTATTTGGACTGGGAGCGATCGGTCGAGACATTCTTTGATTACATGGACATTAGTCCTGAGAAACAGGTGAAATACGTCACGTGCCGACTCAAGGGAGGAGCGGGCGCGTGGTGGATGCAGGTGACGCAAAACAGACATCGAGAAGGGAAGGGGGCTATCCGAAGTTGGGCAAGATTGAAACAGATGATGAGGTCCCATTTCCTTCCAACTGATTATGACCAGCTCCTCTATGTCAGTTATCAAAATTGCTCGCAGGGAAATAGAACTGTCAGTGAATATACAAAAGAGTTCTATAGATTGAGTGCTCGTAACAATTTGCACGAATCGGAGACGCAACTAGTAGCCCGATACATCGGAGGGTTGAAGGAAGCAATACAGGATAAACTAGAACTCAATTCCGTTTGGACGCTGTCACAGGCTGTTAACTTCGCCCTGAAGGCAGAACTCCAATTGAATCGACCAGCTAGAGGCTTCAACTATCAGAGGCAACAACCAGAGCACCAATCTGAATGGCGAGGTCCCAGCTCCAATGCACGATCAGTTGCTCCTCCAACGTCGTCTGTGAATATAGGTCCAGGAAATGCCTCCGATCCTAAGTCGTTACCCAAACCTAGAATAGCTCCCAAGGAGAACCCGTACATGAAGCCCTCAATATTGAAGTGTTTTAGATGTTTTCAAATCGGACACAAGTCCTATGAGTGTCCCACCAGGCCACAGGTGAAAATTATAGAAGGGGAATTGGAATAGAATGCAGCTGAACAAACGGGTGATGTGGAATCGGAAACAAAGGATTTAGCAGCGGATGAAGGAGACCCTGTTTTATGTGTTATGGAGTGCCTCCTGTTGGCTCCCTGACAGCCCAACACCTCTCAATGCAACGCCATTTTTCGTACCCGATGCACCATTAATGGCAAAGTATACGACATACTGATAGATAATGGGTGCACGAAGAACATTATCTCTCGCCCACAATTGCAAACACTTCAATTGAAAATGACAAGAAATCCGAACCCGTGCAAAATAAGCTGGATTAAGAAGGGTACCGAGGTGTTGGTCACTGAGATGTGTAGGATCACATTCTCCATTGGTAAAAACTATACCTGCGAAATTCTCTGCGACGTCCTTGAATGGACGTGTGCCACGTCATTTTGGGCCGCCCTTGGCAGTACGACAATGGAGTTTTATCTGATGGGGCACCTAAACACGTACTCTTTTGAATGGAAAGGTCGCAGGCTAAGGTTATTTCCGCAACTACAATCGAGCAGTATACAGCCGAACAAAGACAAGGCAACGTTGCATCTAGTGATAGGCACCGCCTTATTGGCACAGAGAGCCAAAGAAGAACTTTATGATATAGTTGTGGTGAACGTTCCAACACCAAGAACCGAGGTCGCTATTCCGAACGCCGTTGCCGAAGTGCTTAGGCAATTTGCAGATCTGCTACCCGCTGAACTCCCCCCGGGCTTACCTCAGGTCCGTAGTATTCAGCATCAAATAGATTTGATTCCTGGCGTGAACCTGCCCAATTTGCCACACTATAAGATGAGTCCTAAGGAGCATGGAATCTTGCAAGAAATGGTTCAGGAACTCTTGGACAAACAGCTTATCCAACCCAGTTTGAGCCCTTCCGCCATCCTTGCATTACTTATTTCCAAAAAGGATAACAAGTGGCGCATGCGCATTGATAGTCGAGCTATCAATAAAATCACAACGAAGTTCCTGTCACGACCCGACCCGAGACGAGACGAATCCCGTCCGCACCGGGCCGCGACGGAGAAGCACTAACCAGGATCTAGCTTTGGAATCTGGTTCGGAACTGAATCTTCCAAACATTTAACTCAAAAATAGACAAACAAACACAGAGCTACTATGAATCATCAAATGCAGCGGAACAAAATATCTATCTTTTCTTTTCCTCAAAATAATCATTTACAAATACAGTACATGGCTTTTAGACAGAAAGAAAGACAGAACAGAAAAGCCATGACTGTACAAAAATCAAAAGTACAAAAGTACCTACTCATCAGACTCTGAACTAATCCTGGACTTCCTTCCCTTTCCCAGAACCTGAAAACCACCAGAAAGCAAGGGTGAGCTCAACAGCTCAGCAAAGCAACAAACCTCCAATCAAAATTCTCAGAATCGCCAAACCAACACATCAGACAAATCCGTACAGAAATCAGAACGGAATCGGACAGATATCAAATCAAACAGAACTGTACGGAAACAGAAGTCGTATCAAATCAGAAACAGAACAGATCAGACATATCAGATTAACAGAATCAGAATCGTACAGATCATATCAGAACAGAACAAAATCGTATCAGAATCATATATCAGATATCAGATATTATGTAATTCATAGCTAAATTCCCTGACACTGACTGAATCTCATAGGATCCAGGCCCCTTATGCCTCCCTTTGTGCTCACGGCATCAGAACAGATGTGCTTATAGCACCAGAATACATATATAGTGCATATAGCACCTAAACAGATTTCCTCGGATCCGGAACAGAACAGATATCAGATTTCATATTGAGCTCATTTCAGAATTCCCAGACACTAACTGAATCTCATACGATCCAGGCCCCTTATAACTCCCTTTTTATAGCATATACAGATAGCATATCAAATCAGAAGAATTTCAGACAAATCAGAAATTACCCAAAAAATCGGGCAGCACAATGGCAGTATACAGAATTTACATAATTTTCCTAAAAATCAAAATTCACCAAATTCGCACAGAATATAGATATCAACAATTCAAAATATTTATTCTACTGCACAGAGAATTTTCAAGTTCACAGAAAAATCCAGTCGACTAAAAACGCAGTCGAATTAAAAATACCCGGACAAAAATCTTCAGAAAATAACCAAAATGTGCACACTCGGCACGTCAACGATATACAGAAACTTACGCGGTAAAAACTGAACCAATCAAAAGATACGGACGAAAATCACGAACGAAAATCAATTTCGGACAGATAATACCGCCAAACTCGACGGTTCTGAAAATTGAGAAAGGTGGAATGTGCCTTACCTCGTGCACAGCAATTTCCTCAACAGTCTCTTTGAACGAAAATGGCTCATCGTCTTCCCGAAATCAACTTTTCCAATTTTCTTCTTTTTCTCTCTCCTCAGATCGAAAATCAGATATTTATTTTTTATAGAATTTCTCTCTCTTCAAATGACTGATTTCCCTTAAAT
Source organism: Dendrobium huoshanense (assembly GCA_016618105.1). Taxonomy (NCBI): domain Eukaryota; kingdom Viridiplantae; phylum Streptophyta; class Magnoliopsida; order Asparagales; family Orchidaceae; genus Dendrobium; species Dendrobium huoshanense. Next base: position 13,344,107 of record CM028349.1, on the reverse strand, counting down.
CATACACAGATCGGCCTGGCCGATCGCCAGATTGTCCCGGGACGATCCTACCAAAAGGATCGTCCTGGTCAGCTCCCAGGGCTGTTGTCTGGCCGATATTTTCTACAGTGCCAATCGGCCTGGACGATGCCTACAGAAAAACACCTGGAGCAAATCTGGGCAAATTCTGGAGTAGTTTCTCAACTGATCGTCCCAGGACGATCTCAGATCGTCCTGGACGATCCTGGAGCAGATTGTAATATTATAATCTCCCCAACTCAGAAAAATGTCGTCCTCGACATTATCCAATCCAAACTCAGTCAAAACAAGTACGGGTATGACTGTCTCATGTCAGACTCCTTCTCCCAAGTCGCTTCCCGTGCAGTCCGGTGCTTCCACTGGACTTTAACCATCAGAATCTGTTTATTTCTTAACTTCCGGACGTCGTACGCCAAAATCAACTCTGGCTCTTCCTTGTACGCCAGATTCTCCTGAATCTCAACCTCATCAGCTGATACCTTCTTCCCAGAGTCAGATACCCACTTCCTCAGAGTGGATACGTGAAACACATTATGCACATCAGGCATAGAATCAGAAAGCAATAATCTGTAAGCAGCTTTTCCAATCCTTTCCAAAATTTCAAAAGGTCCAACATACCTCGGACTAAGCTTGCTTACCTGACCAAATCTGCTCACACCTTTCATCGGGCTGACTTTGACATACACAAAGTCACCAACCTGAAACTCAACAAACCTGTGCTTCTGATTGTAATACTTCTGCTGTCGATCTTGAGCAGCTTTCAATCTTTCTCTTATCAAACTGATCTTCTGAGCAGTTTCATCAGCAAAAGTGGCCCCCAAAGCCTGTCTATCTCCGACCTCCGTCAGAGTCAAAGGAGTACGGCACTTCCTGCCATACAAAGCCTCGTACGGTGCAATACCGATACTGGACTGAAAACTGTTGTTATAGGCAAACTCAATCAGCGGGATATGGTCCTCCCAGCTTCCGCCAAAGTCCAGAACACAAAGTCTCAACAGGTCTTCCAGCACCTGAATAGTCCTCTCAGACTGTCCATCCGTCTGAGGATGAAAGGCTGTACTGAAATGTAGTTTCGTACCCAAGCCTTGCTGAATGCCTTTCCAAAGTCTGGAAGTAAAACGTCCATCTCGATCAGAAACAATCACACGAGGCACACCATGCAATCTGACTATCTCCTTCACATAAATCTGTGCCAAGCGATCAACTGAATCCGTCTGTCTGATCGGAAGAAAATGGGCGGACTTCGTCAATCGATCTACAACCACCCAAATGGCGTCGTGCCCTTGTCTAGATCGAGGAAAACCCATCGCAAAGTCCATCGTTACCTCCTCCCATTTCCACTCAGGGATAGGCAACGACTGCAACAGTCCACCGGGTCGCTGATGCTCTGCCTTCACCAACTGACAGGCTTCGCATCTCGACACAAACTCAACTACGTCCTTTTTCATTCCAGGCCACCAAAATAAAAGTTTCATATCAGCATACATCTTACCACTGCCTGGATGTACAGTGTAGCCTGAATGATGAGATTCGTACAGAATCTCCTGCCTCAAATCTCCAAACACAGGTACCCACAACCTGTTCTTACAGAAAATAGCACTAGAATCAGAAATTCGAAGTTCAGAAGCCTTACCAGATCCAATCTGAGCAATCAACTTCGAATAATCAGAATCTGACTTCTGGGCTTCTTGAATCCTTGTCTCCAAGGAAGACTGAATACTCATCTGAGTTAACTCCAAACCACTGGAGGAAATCACCTCCAACTGCAATCGTTCCAAATCACGAATCAGAAAGTCATCACAAGTAAGCTGAATACCTGATAATCCAGAAGACTTCCTGCTCAGAGCATCCGCTACCACATTCGCCTTACCAGGCTGATACTGAATAGTCAAATCATAGTCCTTGATCAACTCGAGCCACCGTCTCTGCCTCAAATTCAGATCCTTCTGAGTAAAAATGTACTTCAGGCTCTTATGATCAGTAAAAATCTCACATCTGACGCCATACATGTAATAACGCCAAATCTTCAAAGCAAAAACTACTGCAGCTAACTCCAAATCATGTGTCGGGTAATTCTTCTCATGTGGTTTCAACTGTCTCGAAGCATAAGAAATTACCTGACCATGCTGCATCAGGACACAACCCAGTCCTTTCAGTGAAGCATCACTGAACACCTGAAAACCTTTCGTACCTAACGGAAGTGCTAGTACTGGAGCTAAAGTCAGACAATCCTTCAATCGCTGAAAACTCGCCTCACACTCCGGTGTCCAAACAAAAGGTACTGACTTCTGAGTCAGTCTCATCAGAGGCGTCGAAATCTGTGAAAATCCTTTCACAAATTTCCTATAATACCCGGCCATGCCCAAGAAACTACGTACCTCAAATACCGTAGTCGGCCTTGGCCAATCAGCAACTGCCTGAATCTTCTGGGGATCTACAGAAATGCCTTCTCCGCTAATCACATGCCCCATAAAAGAAATGCTCTTCAGCCAGAATTCACACTTGGAGAACTTGGCATACAGCTGATGCCTCCTCAAAGTCTCCAACACAATCCTCAAATGTCTGGCATGATCATCCTCAGATGCAGAATATACCAGAATATCGTCAATGAAGACGATCACAAACTGATCCAAATACTCCCTGAATACTCGGTTCATCAGATCCATGAAAATAGCAGGAGCATTGGTTACCCCAAAAGGCATAACCAAGAACTCGTAGTGCCCGTACCGAGTACTGAAAGCTATCTTTACCACATCAACTTCCTTTACCTTCACCTGATAATATCCGGATCACAAATCAATCTTCGAAAATACTGAAGATCCGGAAAGCTGATCAAACAAATCGTCAATTTTAGGCAAAGGATACTTGTTCTTGATCGTGACCTTGTTCAAATCTCTGTAATCAATACACATACGGAGTGTACCGTCCTTCTTCTTCACAAACAAAATAGGTGCTCCCTAGGGCGAAACACTAGGACGTACAAAATCTCTGTCAACCAACTCCTGAAGCTGAACTTTCAACTCAGAAAGTTCTTTCGGTGCCATCCTGTACGGAGCTTTTGATATCTGAGCGGTACCCGGAAAAAAATCGATAGAGAACTCCACATCTCTATCCGGAGGTAAACTAACCAACTCCTCAGGAAAAACATCAACAAACTCCCGTACCACAGGGATATCAGAAACAGAACCAACCTCTAGGTTCAAATCTCGCACCGAAGCCAAAAACACTGGGCATCCATTCTTCCACATTCTACTCACTTCCAACACAGAAACCAGACTGGAGAGAACACCTCGTAATCCCTGAAATACAACTCTCTCTCCAGCCATAAGCAAACTCACTTGCTTCTTCAGACAGTCTATCTGGGCCTCATACTGACTCAGTCAATCCATGCCCAGAATCACATCATACGATGAAATCAGCAACCGAATCAAACTTGATTTCCACTTCTTGCCAGCAATCTCAATCTCACACAAACAAAACTGTCGAGCAATCAAAGGATTCCCAGCCGGTAAAATCATAGACAAAGAAACCGGAAGCAAAAATGAATCCAAATGCAAAATCTCAAAACAGTGCTCGGATAGAAAAGAATGACTCGCTCCAGAGTCAAACAAAACACGACAGGGCTGATCAGAAATGTAAATCGTACCTGTCACAACATCGGGAGCATCACGAGCCTCCTGCTGACTCAGACTGTAAACTCGGGGCTGAACTGGAACAGGAGCTGAAGCAACAGAACTACTCTGTTCCCTCTGAACAGTAGGTGGTCTCCGTGGTGCAGAACTAGATCCACCACCTCTGCCAGCAAATCCCTCAGGGCGTGGAGGAACAGTCCTCGGTCTTCCTACTGCTGAACTGACAGGTCTAACAAAGCCCTCTGATCTGATCTCAAAACGCTGATCAAATCTCATCTATGGACATTCTGCAATCCGATGTCCTGACTGACCACATCGAAAGCACAGACCAGCCATCCTGTAGCACTGGCCAAAGTGTCGTCGTCCACAGTTCTAGCACACAGGTGCCGAACTGACTGATCCAGAACTCGTCGTACTGGTAGCAGTACCAGACGACCCTCCGCTCCTCCTGGAATCTCCAGATCCAGAACCAGAAACAATTCTCCTCTTCCCAGAGGAACCACTGCCAGAAGTCTCACCTCCAAATCTCTTCCTACTCGCAGTCCACCGCTGCTGAGTAGCCATCAGGTCGTTCTCTATCTAACGAGCTCGCTCCACTAGCTCAGAGAAGTCGGTGATCCGAAACGGTATCAGGGGCTGCCTCAAGGTATATCGTAATCTCCTCAGAAATCTGTAACACCTCTCAGCAGAAGTGCTAACCAGCTGCGGAGCGTACCTGGCTAATGCAGTAAACTCAGCCTCGTACTGCATCACCGTCTTGCTCCCCTGAACAAGCCTCAGAAAACTCTCCTGCATCTGCTGTCGTGCAGAAGGGGGAACAAACCAGTCTCGGAATACCTCAGTGAACTCTTCCCAAGTGATCAAAGAGTTCAGTCTGCCCTGAAATCTGGCTGCCTGCTGGCCTTCCCACCAGTGCTCAGCCTCTCCGTCCAACAGAAAAACTGCCAACGGTACCTTCCTGTCTGACGGACACTGCATCCCGTCAAAAGTCTTCTCCAATCTTCTCAGCCACTCCTCAGCAGCTCTGGGCTCAATAGCGCCCTCAAACCTCGGAGGTTTCAACCTCAGAAACAACTGCAAATGTCTATCTAGGTCATCAGATCGGACAGTAGAAGCTCTACTCTGAGTCTCGCTCATCATCTGAGCAACGAGTGAAGCAAACTGAGAAAGCGTATCAGCACCGACCACTGGGACTGTACTCCCCACTGGTGCTGCCTGATCGGCACTCTGCCCATCTGTCATGTCTGGGTCTGGCTGATCCACACAGAAAAATCCAGAAAATCCGGAAAATTATCACAAAAACAACACAATAAAAAGCCGAACAAACCAAAACTACCCCCCAAACAGACTTACTGATCACTTCTTATAGCTCTGTTTCACAAAATCCCAAATTCCAAAACCAAGGCTCTGATACCAAAAAAGCTTGTCACGACCCGACCCGAGACGAGACGAATCCCGTCAGCACCGGGCCGCGACGGAGAAGCACTAACCAGGATCTAGCTTTGGAATCTGGTTCGGAACTGAATCTTCCAAACATTTAACTCAAAAACAGACAAACAAACACAGAGCTACTATGAATCATCAAATGCAGCGGAACAAAATATCTATCTTTTCTTTTCCTCAAAACAATCATTTACAAATACAGTACATGACTTTTAGACAGAAAGAAAGACAGAACAGAAAAGCCATGACTGTACAAAAATCAAAAGTACAAAAGTACCTACTGATCAGACTCTGAACTAATCCTGGACTTCCTTCCCTTTCCCAGAACCTGAAAACCACCAGAAAGCAAGGGTGAGCTCAACAGCTCAGCAAAGCAACAAACCTCCAATCAAAATCCTCAGAATCGTCAAACCAACACATCAGACAAATCCGTACAGAAATCAGAACGGAATCGGACAGATATCAAATCAAACAGAACTGTACGGAAACAGAAGTCGTATCAAATCAGAAACAGAACAGATCAGACATATCAGATTAACAGAATCAGAATCGTACAGATCATATCAGAACAGAACAAAATCGTATCAGAATCATATATCAGATATCAGATATTATGTAATTCATAGCTAAATTCCCTGACACTGACTGAATCTCATAGGATCCAGGCCCCTTATGCCTCCCTTTGTGCTCACGACACCAGAACAGATGTGCTTATAGCACCAGAATACATATATAGTGCATATAGCACCTAAACAGATTTCCTCGGATCCGGAACAGAACAGATATCAGATTTCATATTGAGCTCATTTCAGAATCCCAGACACTAACTGAATCTCATAGGATCCAGGCCCCTTATAACTCCCTTTTTATAGCATATACAGATAGCATATCAAATCAGAAGAATTTCGGACAAATCAGAAATTACCCAAAAAATCGGGCAGCACAACGGCAGTATACAGAATTTACACAATTTTTCTGAAAATCAAAATTCACCAAATTCGCACAGAATATAGATATCAACAATTCAGAATATTTATTCTACTGCACAGAGAATTTCCAAGTTCACAGAAAAATCCAGTCGACTAAAAACGCAGTCGAATAAAAAATACCCGGACAAAAATCTTCAGAAAATAACCAAAATGTGCACACTCGGCACGTCAACGATATACAGAAACTTACGCGGTAAAAACTGAACCAATCAAAAGATACGGACGAAAATCACGAACGAAAATCAATTCCGGACAGATAATACCGCCAAACTCGACGGTTCTGAAAATTGAGAAAGGTGGAATGTGCCTTACCTCGTGCACAGCAATTTCCTCAACAGTCTCTTCGAACGAAAACGGCTCCGCATCTTCCCGAAATCAACTTTTCCAATTTTCTTTTTTTTCTCTCTCCTCAGATCGAAAATCAGATATTTATTTTTTATAAAATTTCTCTCTCTTCAAATGACTGATTTCCCTTAAATCATACACAGATCGGCCTGGCCGATCGCCAGATCGTCCCGGGACGATCCGACCAAAAGGATCGTCCTGGTCAGCTCCCAGGGCTGTTGTCTGGCCGATATTTTCTACAGTGCCAATCGGCCTGGCCGATGTCTCCAATCGGCCTGGACGATGCCTACAGAAAAACACCTGGAGCAAATCTGGGCAAATTCTGGAGCAGTTTCTCAACTGATCGTCCCAGGACGATCCCAGATCGTCCTGGACGTTCCTGGAGCAGATTGTAATATTACAGTTCCGGTTTCCTATCCCGCGACTGGAAGAATTACTGGACAAATTAGTGGGGGCCAAGTACTTCTCCAAGTTAGATCTACGCAGCAGATACCACCAGATCCAAATCAGGCCCGGCGACGAGTGGAAAACGACGTTCAAGACAAGCTCTAGCTTATACGAGTGGAGTGTGATGACATTCGGCCTCTGCAACGCCCCGGCAACATTCATGCGCATGATGAATGAGGTACTCAAAGATCATCTCAACAACTTTTGTGTTGTTTATTTCGATGACATTTTAATCTATAGTAAATCGCTGGAGGAGCATACACAACATCTGATTTTGTTGTTACAAACCCTTCGTGACAACCAACTATTTCTCAATCCTACCAAATGCAAATTTGCATCTACCGAAGTTTATTTCTTGGGCTTTATCATCTCCGCGGACGGCGTTGCTACAGACCCGCGCAAGGTGGAGGCCATAGTCAACTGGCCTCAACCACATTCCCTGTTCGATGTTCGGAGTTTCCACGGTCTTGCAAATTTCTACCGCCGTTTTATTTGCGGCTTCAGTATCTTGATGGCTCCACTAACAAACTGCTTGAAGGCCAAACAGTTCACATGGGATGACGATAAACAGAGGAGTTGGGAGGCCATTAAACAAGCCCTTACCACAGCACCCGTTCTAGCATTACCGGATTTCGACGCACCTTTTCAGGTGGACTCTGATGCCTCAACGATTGGCATTGGGGCAGTACTATCTCAACGAGACAAGCCCTTGGAATATTTCAGCGAGAAGTTGAGTCCAGCTCGTCAACGTTGGACGGTATACGAACAGGAATTATACGCCGTGGTCCGTGCTTTAAAATATTGGGAGCACTACTTGCTGCATAGAGATTTTGTACTCTGCAGCGATTATAAAGCCCTTCAGTTCATTAATACACAGAAAATCATTAACGGAATGCATGCTCGGTGGCTGCTATTTCTTCTGAAATTCACCTTTGTTTTAAAACATAAATCTGGCAGCCAGAATCGAGTCGCCGATGCGCTCAGTCGACGGACCGCACTGCTTACCCCAGTTGCAAACATAATTGAAGGGACTTGAGTCTCTGCAGGAACTATACCCCATGGACCCAGATTTTGCAACTAATTGGAAAGAGTGCTATACAGGCCAACCACAAGGTGAATTTTCCATTCGTCACGGCTATTTGTTCAAAAACAATATGCTCTGTATTCCGTCTTCATCATGGAGACATCAATTAATCCTTGAAGCTCATTGCGGAGGTCTGGCCGCACACCTTGGTCGTGATAAAACTCTCAGCCTGCTACAGAGCCGCTTCTTTTGGCCAAAGCTTCACCGGGATGTCCTCCGATTAGTTGAACGATGCCCCATTTGCCAAGAGTATAAAGGCAGTCAACATAACACGGGCTTGTATACACCGCTACCTGTTCCAGAATCTATCTGGGAAGATATTAGTATCGATTTCGTCTTGGGACTGCCATGAACTAAGCGGGGTTTTGATTCCATTATGGTCGTAGTGGATCGTTTCTCTAAAATTGCACACTTTGTTGCCTGTAAGAAAACTCTTGATGCTATCCATGTTGCTCGTCTTTTTTCAGGAAATCGTCCGCCTCCATGGCTTAACCCGAAGCATAACGTCGGACCGCGATGTCAAGTTCATCAGCCATTTCTGGCATGAACTGTGGAAACGCCTCCATACAGCCCTTAACATGAGCTCGGCTTACCATCCACAATCGGACGGGCAAACTGAAGTTGTTAATCGTACGTTAGGCAACATGTTACGCTGCCTAGTCCACGGCCACCCGAAGCAATCGGAAGAATTTTTGGGACAAGCAGAGTTTGCTTACAACTCTATGCTGAATCGATCCACAGGGAAATGCCCTTTTCAAATTGTCTACACTAAATGTCCCAATCATCTTTTTGATATCGCGGTGCTTCCTAAATGCTCGAACAAAACCGCAACTCAGTTGCTGGATAACTACAACGAGGTGTTAGCTGAGGTTCGTAGCAAGCTAACTACCTCCAACATTTCTTACAAGGATGCTGCCGATCTTCACCGACGCCAACAACTGTTCCAACCAGGTGATTTGGTCTTGGTCCGTATGCGTAAGGAACGTTTTCCCTCCGGTACGTACTCTAAACTTAGTCGCCGCAAAATCGGACCTGTTCCTATCGTTCGCTGTATCAACGATAACGCATACATTGTCGAACTCCCACCTGATGTTCGCACTTCCCCCACTTTTAATCTCGCGAATATTACGGCCTACCATCCGCCCGACGAAGCTACCATTCATGTGGACAATGAATCTTTGGGAGCAGGGGAGACTTGATGCGGTGCAGCTACATTATAAGAATAAGGGATAACTTACACTACTGCGTGTGCTACCAGCAGACTTTCACCATCAAACCGTTACTCCCACTATCGCTGCCAGCTCTTATTACTAGTAGTACTTAGACACTTTTATCCCTAAGTAATTAGCTATTTACAGTATTATCACTAGTATATATACTAGAGCTTTAGTGTGACAGAGCAGACAAGAATATACAGAAACTCAAATTCCCTTTACTGTTCCATTGTTTTGTGCTCTCCTATCGGTTTTCTGCAGGTTGAGCTTTGGCGCCGCACCAGTTCGAAGCAAATGTTATAATGGCTTTCCCTTGCTTATTTAATTTTCTAAGATCTTTAGAGTATTGATCAGAAATCTGAAGTGTTTCTTTTTTAGTGGTATTTTTCATATCTCAATTACAGAATTGTTCAAATTTAGGAGATACATAATGACGGATAACTTTCTCACGAACTTTACTCCCTATTTTGTAAGCCATGGATACTATAATTTATTTCAGAAGGGATCCGAGATCTTTGCCCCTAGTTTGATCTAATTGGTTGAAGAATTTGATTAATATTTACATAAAGACTAGGATTATGCTCAAGAGTAGGTTCTTCCATTGAAGACTTTAATTCTCTAGAAGTAAAGGGAATAGAAATTCTATGTAAGGTGATGGATCTTTGAGGATCAAAACATATTCCTACATCGCCTTCAAAAAATTGGATGATTTGTTCTACTTCCTGATTTATGTTGGTTTAGGTGTTATGGTAGCTGCTAATATACTGATTCAGGGAAGCTAATTTCATTCCATCTGATAACCCTATTGGTAGCTATATTGGAGGTTATAAGATTAGTTTCAATATGGGATTGAGAGAGATGAGAAAGGAGACAATCGAACTCAAAACACATCACAAAATTTAATTTGCATTTGAAATTGATTGATTTAGCCGAGTTTTATATATATATATAAAAAAAAAAAAAAATCTCAAAGCCCTTCATTCACCTTCTCTCCATAATTGATTGGCAGTCAGGCTGCTGCAAGCCACCAACCTCTTGCACATACGAGGCCACGGCGATTTCAATGGCGGAGCAGGAGGAGGATTGCTACCGTTGGAACAACGCGGCCAACATTCTCTGCTACGGTTGCGACTCCTGTAAGGCCGGAGTGTTGGAACAAGTCCGGCGAGATTGGCATAAGCTTTCTGTTCTCAACGTCGTCATCGTCATCTTCCTCATCGCCGTCTATGCGCTTGGCTGCTGTGCCTTTCGGAATGCTCGCCGCTCGATCTCCGATCATCCTCATGGTGATAATAGGATGTCGAAGATCAGACCTCAGTGGGATCATTACTGGTACTTTTTTCTGTATTTTTTTTTTCATTTTCTTTTGTCGGCTAGTCTTTTCGTCGAACTACTTGTGTGCTTGGCAATCTCTCTTCAAAATTTAAAATTTCACAGCCACGTGTCACTCATGAATCATTTTTGCTGCAGGGGGAGGTGGTGGCAAAATAGAAGGGATCAGCTCTGGTAAGAAATGAGACCTGTAGAATTGGAAGAAGAAGGCTTGCGGCCATGGTTTTGTTTTCTGAAGCTTCTGTTTGTTTTTTTGTGTACAATTTTGCAAAGACTAAAAAACACTTTTGCAGTTTGTATTTTTTGGGTTTACTAATAGTTAAAAAATATATATTTGTAATTATATTCCTAATTAAATCTGAGAAAAAGAAAAAATAAAGTTTTATCTTAATCTATAAAGTTAGGGTTATTTGGAATTTTAGTAGAAAAAAAATGCATTTGGATTTTTTCGTAACTAAAATTCTGAATGATAAAATAATTTAATTGATATAATATTGCACTTTTAGTTGAGTTGTAAAGTTCTGTCAGAATTTGGTTCGCCAATTATTTAACTGTTCATAATTCTTTTCTTGCCCATTTATATTTTATACTTTGTTACTGGTAAGTAGTAAAAAAATACTTAAAATTGGACACGAATTTTAACATATATTTAAATTAAAAAAAAAAATCAGAATTAAATTCTAGATCATTCATAGTTTGATTTTAACAACCTCGTAGTCGAACTGAACGACTCACCCAAAAAAACTCAATGACATCAAAAGTGATACAATCAAAATACAAATGAGCCTAGTCATGCACTCGAACCTCAATAAAAAATGTCATCGTATTAATTGAATGATCAAATAATCTATATAAATCTTGCATGTTTATGTTAAAATAAAGTGTCTCGACGATAATAATTCAACGAGCTAAAAATCTTCTAATTCTAACATCACCAAAGCACTTTAATGCTGAAAGAATAAATTATGATCGAGAGAATCAACATAGGTCATCCAACAGAGTATTCTATATTTTGGTTATATGCATGGGGCATGATACCCCAAAATTTTTTTAAATATGCCAACATTCTCTACAAAAAGGATGGTTTGAATATCGGCTTGAGATTAAAAAAAGTTCAAAGGCCTCCAAAATCACGTTCTCCATTGGAGAATCACCATCAGACTAATGTCCGACTAACGTCATTACATCACAATCATCCAACTATGATCTTATGATCAATGTCGCAAAATTATGGAATCTCAACCATCATCTCCTGTTGTAATCCACTAACTACATCGTCAAACTACAATCATTCGATCACCATCACTTGACTATGATTTATTGACCATTAACGCTCAACTATACTCCTCTGATTATCATTACTAGGTTGCAGTCCTTTGTCCATTGCTATAATATTATGGTCATCGGATCACCATTGACCAACTGCAGTTCTTCAATCACCGTCAACCAACCATAGTCCTCCCAACCCCTGTCGCTTGACGAAAACCTTTTAAGCAATATTGCTTAATTACGATCTTTTAAACTGCATCACCTGACTATATCCCTTCAACCACCATCGCTCAACTAAGTCCTTTGACCATTTTTGCTTGAATACACTGATGCCCACTAGCTTTGTCATATGTCATTGTCAATATTGCCAACACAAGCCATCACACATCAGGCCAATGCATGTTGCCATTACCAACTTTCATGATCAACATCACCAAAATTAATGCTAAACTTATTGGTCTCTTGTATGTCATTCTCAAAGGAGATGACCAAACATACAACAATTGATATCTTTAAAACAACTTCTATAGAGGAACTTTCAAGTTCAACTATGAAATTTATTATATATAATTTATATTTACTTTATTGTATCTATCCCATTTCCAATAATTAGAAAGGGAATTTTTGATAACCAATGATAAATATTAGTAGAATCATTCAGTTGGACTATGCCTTCTATTTTTTCCCTTTTTGAGTTTTGACATAAAAAATCTTAATGTTTCTTGTCCTCAGTAATCTATATGTGTGACGGATCTTCATTATTATATTTTGGCCAATAATAATTATTTATGTTTAATTATTTATTACTTGATATATAAATGAATTAAAAAATAAATAGCAAAAAAGATAAATTTAATATTTTAATAAAAAAATAAAAAATTTAAAACTCAAAACTTCATCATATAAACATAATATTTACTTAATGTTGTATGTAATAACTACACCATTATTATAATTGCAAAAGATAAAATTTTTTGCATACTAAAATGTCCCACTGATCACAATGATAGATTCAAAATAAAACGCCCTAAGATCTAAATTGCAAAAATTGTCTATTAAATTTCTTAATTTATCTACAAGAGCCTCTAATTTCCCTTTAATATAAAGATTAGCGAGCAGAAGCAACTCATGCATCAAAATATTTCACTATTTTTATTTAACAAAATCTAATTTATACTAAATAAGAGATCACATACAATATCAATCTATCTCACTAGATTCCTGACTATAAAAGAAAAAAATAAAATATAGAGAATCACTACAGGAAAAATGCACATTATCAGCATACAAAATCCGTCAGAAAATTCCAAAAATCCATCAGAAATTAGTATTTTTAGTGTATTTATGATAATTTTTTTACGATAAAAAGTGAGTCGAAAAAAATTTTACCTGTGCAAATTAATCTGTCTAAAATATTTTCAGTGGAAAAAACATCAGAAATTTGTCCGACTAATATACTCCGCCAGAAAAATTAAAAAAATTAAAAAGGAAAGACTTTGAGCTCGTTGTCCCCCACCCCACGCTGACCACCCAATGGGCCTACCTTCCGACCCACGACCGATGCGCCCTTCCTAGCTCACGCCTGCGCGACCAGGCGCCAACCCGCCCACCACACCTATGCCTGGCGTGGTTCGAACCCCGCCCTTCTACGTGCGCGGAAGCTCCCTATACCACCACACCATTGCTGCAAAACTGTTACTATTGTTAAGTTTTTTTATTTATAGTATACTGACATAATATTTAATTTAAAATAAGTAATATATTTAAATAATAAGCTTAATAAAATTTCTTAATATAAAAATAATTATTAATGAATATTTTAAAATATTTATAATAATCTTTTTCAAGGAAAGTTAAAATATCATTGGAAATCCATCAAAAATTTCATCGAAAAAAAATCAGCAAGAAATCTATTAGAAATACCACCTAAATATTCGTCGGTAATATGCCAGAAAATCTGACGAAAATATTCATCCAAAAATTTGTTGGAAATTTTGAAGGATTTGTGGCAGCCTGAAAATCCACCGAAAATCAGTATTTTACCTGTAGTGAATAAAAAGGAAAGCTGAAGATTCAAATCAGCTATACTCCACAAGATCCTGACCCCTTCCTTGATCTTCTATAAATAAAATTTACATAATGAGCTTTCAAAGCCCAACATGACCCAAGAATTATCAAAACTTTTAATGTAAGGTCTTAAAAATCAATATTCATGCTCATATCAATTAATATCAAATAATAGCTTTCAATATAAACAATGACCAGCCACTAGTGATACTACTTAATATGATTAGTAAATGAGAAAAGCTCAAACATTATTACACTGAAATCCATAAATCATTATCATATACTGGAAGAGTAGATGCACTAGTTCTATATCAAAATAATCAGTACAATATCAGTGTAGTACTATGAGTTGTATTTATTATATGCTATATATGAATCATGAATGCTAGCTTCTATCACTATCGACAATCCTACAATCACATGTAAATACTGCATCAATATGTTTAATCTTTACCACTTATATGAGTATATTCTTATGCAATGTATGTGTATATAGCTCCATGTGCTTCCATGTATGCATTACTATTATATGAATTTACATATCAAGGCAGGACATCAATATTTTAAGTGGTGTTTTTATTCTTCCATCCATCATTCATCTGTTTTATCAATTCACTATCATCAGTCAATCATATCTTTAATTATTTTTACCAACATTTTACTTTAGCAGATTGCTTTCAATAATTCAATAAAGAGTTATCACTCTTTGCCTGACGACATAATTAGTCAATAAGTTATAAGTTAATATCCAAGATTATACCACAATTCTTTTATTCTAAGGAAAGCCTATCAACCCACACTCATATATTTCTTTTATTATTATTTTTTATTATGTTTACAACCAGTCTTCCTTGCTTAGTGTAGGACAATCAGCTTTATCATATCCATACTTCCTGCATTCAAAATAAATAATATCAGAAGAACTTTTAAAATTTTTGCTACCCTTACATTTGTTCCATTTTTGATGGTGCTGGTGATTCTTTCTTAGAAAGCTTTTGAACTGCCTAATAATTAAAGTAAAGTCATCACTTTCAGACCTGAAAGAATTAGTATTCGTATTATTAGCCTTTACACCATATTTTTCTCCTTCTTTCGCTCACCTGCATCAAGTTGTTTTTGGTTCATCCGTTGCTTGTAAGCAATTAGTGATCTAAGTAAGTTATCAACAGAATAAGTATTCAAATCCTTAGATTCAGTAATTGCAATAATCTTAACATCAAAAGAAGAAGGAAAATATCTCAATATTTTGTTAACTTTTTCATAGTTATTGAGTTCTCTTCGTAAGGCATGCAATGAAGTGATTATTTGAGTAAACATAGTATACATGTCAGAAATCGATTCAAAAGGTTTCATATGAAAAAGTTCGTAGTCATGCATTAAGATATTCAACCTAGATTGCTTAACTTCATTTATTTCTTCATAAGTAATACACAATCTATCATAAATTTATTTACCAGTCACAAGTTGAAACACGCATGTAATCTTTAAATTTTAAAGCACAGAAAAAATAGTTCAAGCATTTTGCATTAAGTTGAGCTAAATCCCTATCATCAAAAGTTCATTCAATTAAAGGAAGTTCAGTTTTAATGCCATTAATTTCACGTGACAGAGGTGAATAACCTTCTTTAACAAGCATTTACATGCGATAATCAATCGATTGTAAAAATATAGACATGCAAGTTTTTCAAAAATCTAAAAGTATATTTTCAAAAAAATGTGGTCAGGTAATAGAATACCCTTCCATAGTATTACAATTATCAGATTTATCCATGGATCGAAATTCAAAAGTTTTCAAAAACTAGATTTTATGAATCCCGCTTTGATACCACTTGAGAGTTTGTTAGGGATGTTAAGCTGTTGTGAATTTGCCCGAGGTTAACCAAGAGGGGGGATGTAAATTGGTTATTTAAAAAATTTCTCAAACAAAATTGAAATCACAACCAAGTAATCACCACAAAATTAAAGTGCAAAAATTAAATATGAAAAAGTAGTAAGAAAAAATATACATAATTTTATAGTGGTTCAATCAACTTGACCTACGTCCACTCCCCGGAGCCTCTCCTCGGGGTATTGCACTAAACTTAGTTACTCTCCTTTTACAAACCTCATTTCAACTAACCCGGTGAGGTAGAGAATCCAACTCTTTTTACTTTCTCCTGAAGTAGGCAGAGAACTCAACTTCTTTTGCTTCCTCCTAAAGTAGACAGAGAACCCAACTCTTTTTGCTTCCTCCTGAAGCAGGTAGAGAACCTTGATTAGTATCTAAAGTAAACCTCTCTCGAACCTCCAAGGAACCAGGGATGATGATCGAAGAAGATGACTTGGATCCTTTCTTGGAGCAACCTTTATGAAACCCCTCACAAACTCCCTCTCACTAGATCCTATCTCTCTCTCTCTCCCTTGCTCTCCCTCTCCTCTTGGCTCTCTCAGGTCAGGATAACAGCAAAAGATTTCCTCTTGAAAAAGAAGAGAGTTTTTAAACAAGGGCTTCAAATTTTCCCTAATTTACAACTAATTGTTAAATATCATTTGGTATAATCGACCGATCATCATGTATAATCAGTTCAAATTTAGCTTAATTAACTAGGATAATTTGGGAGAGTCTGGACTATTAGAAGGTTGCTTTGTTCAGATTATCCAGGATGATATACTATCATCATGTACGATTAGTTCAACTCGAGTAATATCATCCAGACCATTGCTCTGAATGGATGTTTGGATGATAAAAAAGTACTTGATCATCTAGGATGATCTCATGATCGTCTAGGATGATTAGTACAAAACTTTATATATTGTCCAGAACATCACCCTAGATGGATGTCTGAATGATGAATAATAACTAGATCATCCATATCGATCTCTCGATCATCCTAGATGATTAGTACAAAACATCACATATCGGCTAGAACATTACCCTGGATGGAGCCAGGCTGATTATGGACCATCCAGGTAGAACTAAGGTTTATTTAATTGATCGTCTTAGATGATCGTATAATTATCCAACATAATATGATTGAGCAATCAAACCTTAATTTCTTTCCTTAATTACCAAACTAATTTAGGCATAATTATAATGCATCGTCCAGGATGAAGCCCAAAAATAAAATATGCCTAAAAGGTTATGGCAGCTAATTTTTTCTAATTTTATCCTATCTTCCCGAATGATGATAATATCATCCAAGACGATTCACTTAGTTATGATTGCCTTAATCAGGATGCCCTAATTAGGGTTTTTGTTTTTAACTAATCATCTAGGACAATTTTGGATCATTCTAGATGATGTGATTGAAAAAAAAACTATAAAATAGTCATAAATTTTTCTCCCAAGTGTGTGTTTGCAAGGTTACTTAGCATCAGAACCCATATTGTTACAATAGACTAAAAAAAGGTAAAGACACTTGACATATATTAAAAGCTGACTTAGTCATAATCTACCTAGTCTTGAGCTGGTTTGATTTAAAATTTGATCATGTGGACCTGAAACGTTAGTAAGCAAGGAAATCATAAAAAAATAGAAGTAACATAAATGTTTGCTATCATTAAAATTTTAATTCCTGAAACTAGATTCGTAATAAGGTAGTCATGGGTGTATTTAGTTCCCCAATTTATTTGACTATTTGAATATCTAATGTTATAAAGGTCATATAAAGGAAAAAAAAACTAAGAAAATTATGAGGATATGCAAATTTATTGCACTAAATATTTAAGTATTTTAAGGTTTATGTGCCCTCAGAGACCGAACGGTTCCATCATAGAGTTTCTCTATCAATACTAGTTTTAGTATTTGTTGTTGTTTTCTTTTTCATTCAACTTGTGATCCTTACATAATTTTGTTGATATGGAACTTTCCACTCTTCTTTGTACTTGAGCACCCTCAGAGGTTGCTTGTAAGAGAATGCGAGTGGCCTTTGGTATAGAGGACCCAAATATGGAAGAAGCTTTTACTGAAAGAGAGGTGTGAGTGTATGCAAACTCAATGGATCTCACCGCTTGTTCTCTGCTTATGGGTATGCGAGCTGATGTCAAGGATCCTATCATTATTGAGGATAATCAGTTACCTAATACTATAGTGGGAATGAAGGAGATAGTTATACCTATTATCCCCATCATGGGAGGTGTGATCAGGGATTGTGAAGGCCCTGTAATTGCATCTGAGCAAGGTGAGGTTACAGAGGAGACCATAATTGTTATTAAAAGGGCTACAAAGAGCTTACTTGGGAGTGGAATATAAGAAAAATTCCTGAGCAACCATTAACTTCTTTATTATATACCTTATTTACTGATCTCACCCTTCCTTTGAGGAAGATTTAAGGAAGAAATTATAGGGAGGCTAGTAGCTCTGGAGTCAGCAAAGAGAGTTACTACACTAGGAGATAGGGGTTGTGGATACCCCACTGAATGATTAGTAGGAAACTATGTAGAGTCATATAAGCTCAATGGAAGCTAAGTCATATAAGAAGCTTGGTTAGACTAGGCAAGTGGGTTTCCTTTAGGGTGCTAAATATATTATTGAGTACCTTGATAGGATAAGATGATTAGTGTAATAACATGAAAATTTTAAAATAAATTAAAAATAAAATCTAAATTTGAATTTAAGTTAGAGCAATGTGATGTTGAGCTTATGAACACTATGGTGCTAGGCCTATAAGCCTAATGATGCTAAAAGTTATTATTGTGGTATTAAAGGCTCTATTCTATATTAATTCTAAACTTTACATGCAAAGAAGGGTATTTGCATTATGGCACAATGCACTGATATACATACATACATACATATATATATATATATATATATATATATATATATATATATATATATATATATATATATATATATATATACTTTTCATTTTTCTCACTCCACAGTGTTGGCTTGCCGTGGAGGGAAGAAGAAAAATGAGAGAAAATGAGGAGAGAGGATCTATGTTTTGGTCACCTATTCATTTTGTTACTTTTACAAAAATTTCACCGAAAGTGATATGTGACTTTTATCCTATTCTTGTTTTAAAAGATTTGTATTTTGAACATTGAATTTCTTCCAAATTAATTTAATTGCTTTTTTCTCAAATTTAATAAACTTCTACCATATAACTTTTTATATATTATAATTTGATGGGTGTTGTGTGGTGCATAAAATAATCAAAAGTGCATAAAATATGCTTAATTTTTTATGATATAAATACCCAAAAAATAACACAAGTGCAAATCAAGTAATAAAAGTTATATGGGAGAGTGTCGGTCCCATGATGAAGTTTTATACATAATGCAAATGTGCTAGTATTGTATACATGAGCTATAATATAAATCCTAAACAATAAAAAGTAGGTTTGGATACTGTCCTGACTAAGAAATGCATAAGAAAGAAAAGATGCCAGTAGGTAAAGTGCTTTGGACTAATGATAGTAAATTTCAAAAGTTTTCCTCGATAGACTCTTCTATGTTGGTTGTGAATCAGAGCATATGCATCCTTATATCTCCATCATGGTTGTAAGAAAGTGAAGGAAATTTTATGGCCCTCTTACAGATATTTTTCTCCATAGACTCTAGAATACTAAACATCTTATATATAGGTGGTATGCAAGAGTTCCATTTCAATATCTTAATTATTTAAATACTCCTCCTCGAGGTAATATATCACACTATGTTTTAACTCTATACATGGTCATTTTATAAATTAAAATAAGACTGAGAGATATTGAAAGCATTCATTAATTTATTAAAGCACAATATCCTACATTAGTAATTTCTCTAAAAAGAAAGTATAAGGAGAAAAGTATAATTAGATATCACTTAGATAGTGCATCTTTATTCTCCACACTCCTCTCTTCTTTGATCTCTTACATTCTCACAATAAAATAGGCCAACCACTCCATTTACTATATCATTTTCTCTTTTGGTCTCCCTTAGACTTTACTCCAAGGTGACACTATAATTAAGCACTCAAAGCTCATTGAAATGAAAAAATCTTTAAGAATTGACAGAATCCCTTGAAATGATAGAATCCCTATATGAAAAGACTAAAAAACTATTTGTATTAAGTACATATATGAACTCAAGCACCATGACGCTTGACATGGTAGTGCCACAGTGTCACAATATAAACTATTGCCTCAATGCTCCAAATTAGACTCCATTGCCATTTTGGATTGACTAGTCATGGTTATTGGCTGAACTAGCATGTCACTTGGCTAAATCAGTGAGGCATTACATTTCATCCTTTGCTCAGCCATGACACTATGAATCTAGAGAGATGTAACCCTTGAATGTGTAATAATGTGTTACGATATTATGTAGTTTGATGCTCCGATGCTAAAATTTTTGAGACTCTTGAGCTAAGATGTTGATTTTGTCGGGATACTAAATTAAATGAAATGTGTAATACCATGTAAAAAAATTGTGATGAATTATAACACTTACCTTTATTTTGTCAGGATACTGAATTAAATGAAATGTTTTTCTGAGGATCTAATGCTACAATGTCTTGATCTGACATTAGAGTGTTATAGATACTATGGTGTTGATAGTTTGTGCATTGTGGCGCTGATTTAACACTTGTGAATTTTCTCCTTTCCTGATACATTCCTGCACAAATTCAACTAAAAATAATATTTTCACTAAAATTTAATATAATAAAATACTACATAATTGTCACTTAATAAATTTCTTGTAGTTTAAGCTCTTACTTGTCCTTAAGCTATGATGTAATCACATATTGATCAACTTCATTAGCCCAAATAGAAATTTGAGGCTAAGCCAACTAATTTATATTCCTTAAATGACCTGTCTCCTCCTAAATAAGGTTGTAACTATGGTCATTTGCTTTAAAAGTTTCTGAGGTATTTTAATTCTAAATTTTTACTTCCCCAAAGGAAAAATACTTTAGTACTAACCTAGACTTAAGCTTTTCTAAAAATATTTTCAATCTTAAATTAAATAATAGTACCTCTTGTCCAAGGGTAAATTCTTTCTTAAGGAGCTTATGATCATATAATCTTTTTTTTTATCTTTATAAATCTTAGCATTTTTTTAAGCTTCATTTCTAAATTCTTCAAACTCATTCAACTGAATTAGCCTTCTTTTTCTTATTCCTTAAAATTAAAATTTAGCTCCTTAAATGAAAAAAAGCCTTATGTTCCATTTCTAATGGAAGGTAACAAGCTTTATCAAAGACTATATAAGGAGGCATTCTAATTGATGTTTTAAAAGAGGTTCTATATGCCTATAATGCATCATCCATTATTATAGCCCAATCTTTCATATTAGAACTTACAATTATCTCTAATTTTTTTTAATCTCACTATTACTAATTTTAGTTTAATAACTAGTTTGGGGATGATGTGTTGTTGTAATACTATGCTTATTACTAAATTTAGTGAATATTGGTTCAACTCTTTTATTGTTGAAGTGACTTCCCCCATCACTATTTAAAACTCTAGGTATTCCAATCTAGAAAAATGTTTTTTCTTTAAAAATTGAAGTACTACCTGAGCATCCACTTTAGTGGTTACAACTCCCTCTATCCATTTGGATACATAGTTGACAACAATCAAAATGTATTGGCTTCCATGGGACTATACAAATGGACCCATGAAATCTAGACCCCAAACATCAATCATCTCTAATTCCAAAATGTAACTTAAGGGAAATTAATTTCTTATAGTAATGTTGCCTACTCTTGACATCGATAAGTCTTTCTAACATTCTCATTTACATCTTTAAACAAGACATGCTAATTAAAATTGGATTGGAGAATCTCACAAACTATTATACATCCTCCAAAATGCACTCTATAATGTGAATCATGACATTATCTAATTATAGTTTATATTTCATTATCAAAGATACAATATCTAATGATTTGATAATTACAAATTTTAAATAAGTATGGCTTATTCCAAAAGTAATATTTGGCATCATGCCAAAATTTTTATTTTTGAGTAGAAGGTAAATCAAATAGAAACACACCACCAATAATGAAATTTACATGGTCAACATACTAAAAGTATATACTCAAATTTAAATTAAACAATTGCTCATTAGAAAAAAAAAATCGTTGATATCATTTCAATAAATGCATATTCTTTAAATGTAAGTCTTGAAAGATGATCTATAATTTGATTTTTAGCACCTTTTCTATCAAAGATTTCTAAATCAAATTACTATAACAAAAGTATCCACCTAACCAATCTTGGTTTGGTATCATTCTTTGTTATAAGAAACTTGATAGTAGAATGAATAGTACACTACAACCTTTGTTCCAATATAAGGCTAAAATTTATTGAAAGCAAAGATAATTGTTAGAAGTTCTTTTTCATTAGTTTTATAATTGCATTGTACAACCTTCAAAGTTCTAGTATACTAAAAAATAACATGAACTTTTTTATCTTTCTTTTGGAAAAAAATAACACTTACCACAAAATCACTTGCATCATATATAAATAAGAAAGGTAAAGACCAATCAGGTCAAACAATAATTAGTGCATTATTTAAACATTGTTTCGAAGTTTTAAATGCATTAAGACATGTAGTGTCAAATACAAAAGGAACCTCTTTCCAATAAATGATATAAGAGCTTGGAGATTTTGGAAAATCTTGTATGTCCAATAAAACTTCTTATACTTTGGAGGTGGTAGTAAATTTTCTATTATTTGAACCTTGGCCATGTCCACCTCTAATCCTATCTTTGAAATCTTGTGCCCTAGAACATCCCTTATGTTACCACAAATTAACACTTTACTCAATTTAGTATTGTAGGAAAATTAAATGATATGACCACTTATTTTGGATTTAGTGTTTCTTTAGAAAAATCAGCATAATTAGTATTAATTACCTTGAAAGACAAACTAACATCATATTATAAACTTTAGAAAAGAAATAATTTATTTTTGTATTCAAAATTGGAATAGGGGATTTGAAATTCTTTCTAGAGGAAAGTATTCACATACACCTATTATTTGAAATATGAAACTAACCCAAGATTAGCTTTAGTCTACATCTAGAAATTTTTTTCCTTATCTTAGTAAACTAAGATATGGTATATTTTATATTGAGTCATGGGTTCTTATAGAGGCAAGACTCAATAGTCGATTACATCTCCAGAGAGAAAACTTTCAATTAAAGTAGATATTAGACTCATTATGGATTTAAAACATGTACTAGTTGCCCTACATATTTTTTAAAAAATCAATGACTCATTGGAAAATATCTTTAGATTTTATAAAATATCCTTGGATTCTTTATACTTTTCTAAAATAGAAATTTGAGGTGTGAAAATACCTCTGAGATTATGCTTACTTCAAATGTGTTGCTAGTAAACAACCTAATACACAGACTCTGAATTAGTCAAGAAGAATAATTTAACTTTTTATTCAAATGACACTAATGAGATGACTTGCTAAGAACTCTATTTTTATCTTATTTAATTATCCTAACTAAAATTTTGAACTCTAATAATTTTAAGGAATTTTTTTGTTGCACAACAACCCTACCATAGGAGAACTATGACAGCCTTGACACTTAGGCTCGTCGTACCTGCCATTGGCTTATGTGCTGGGCTAGTTTATATTACAAAAAATAAAATGTATGTGTGTATGCATGTCAGGGTAAAGGTGTATGTGTATATAGTACTTAATAACATATCATTTTAGATCTATTATTTATATTCATACAAAGTTTAGAACATGTACAATGGGAAAAACTACTACCCATTAATGCAATCTACCACCCATATGATGCAATACATGATGCAATATAAATAAAAGCGACCGTACAAGAAAATTTTAATTTATTAATTGATTTAGAAATATACAATAAACTTAGACTACATAAAAGATTGGTGGGCATGCTCCACCACAACAAACCTAGGTTTCTAAGCCTACCATATACATTGACTTACTTAAATAGCCTAATTGTATGCATAAACTTAGGCTATTTAGTTCTGATATCAAACTAGCTATAAATTGATAAAAATTGGTAATATTAGTTAAGGATGACCAAAGGATCAATCCTTGAAATTTTGGGATTAATTTGATTTGTATTTTATTTTTTATGAATTCATTTAATTAATTAATGATTATGTTTTAAGTAAAGTTTGATATGGATTTTTTTTTATTTGATTGTAGAGGTTAATTAGAGTTGACTAAAAATTATTTTGTATTTTTATTAATTTTATTTAAATTATTATATTTTTTAAGATTTAACCCTTAATTAAGGGATTATTTTTATTTAATTTTGTTATAGGGTCAAGTAATATGAAATTAAGGTACATTTAATTCCTAGATTGTATAATAACTTTAGGTTTACTAGGTTAAAGGGTCACCCCTATTGGGTGTGTTTATGAATTCTTAAAAATTTTTTATGTTCACTAGACCTTATCCTTAATTATTATCTTTATGTGTCACTAGTGTTTGGATAGGCTTGACAATCATTATATCTAACCCTCGTACATATATAATCAAACCACATCAAATTTGTGTCTTAAATCTATGTGACTTGAAAGAAACAAAAAATTAAACATTTAGGCTAAATCAAGACTTGAGCATTTTGAATTTTGATTGCAGAGCAATCATATATCAAATTGACTCCAAGAGATTATGATTTATCAAGTATATACAATAGTTTAATTAATCCAAATTTGAGCTCAAGTCATTGAGTATATAAAGAGAAAATAAGGGAAGTTTAGAAATAATAATGGTGCAATTGCTCTTTATACAATCAAAAAATCAGAATGATTTTATTTTTAACTTTTAAAGCTTTATTGAATGATTCCATGGTCTATTTAAATGCATGAAATGGGCTTAAAATCTATTTATGATGAATTTCAAAAGCTATGGATGAAACTATGACTTGTAAATTTATAAATTCAATTGTGATTGAAATTGAAAATAAGTAGGATTATAAAATCATAATAGATTGTAAATATGTTCAAAATCATCTCCACCAAATTTTAGATTAAACGGATGTATATTTTATAAGTAATTAATGAAATACATTAAGGAGTAAAACTAAAATTTATCATTATATTCATCAATTTTATTTAAATTTAATTTTAAATGAAAAAGGGGATTATTCCAAATCCTTAGACACCAATTCATCAAAATCAGCTTTAAAATGAAATACCTATAATTTTTTAAAGCTTTTTGCAATTATTCTAATTATTTATTCTAATTTTGTTAAATAATTAAGTGATGGCTAATCATTGGCGATGATTATTGATGTGCAATCATTATCAATGATTCATGCATTTTCCACTTTGCCACATCAATAATCTCTTTTGGCCGTCTGATCATGCATGGAACAAAATCAAAGATGTAGATGAACTCCCACAGTTTAATTTTTGAGGTATCAAATCATGCAACATGTGGCTAAATCCTAGCCATTCAACCCAACAAAAGAGTTTAAATAGCTAGGATTTTTTATTCCATGTAAGAATGGTTAAAAACCCTAGGTTTACCAATATTATGCAATTATTTATAGGATGATTTATATGTCATGGATTTTAGAGAGAGATATTTCATGAATATAGAAAGAATGGGGAGGATTTTGAAAGCTTAAATGGAAAATCATAAAAGTTCTTGTGAGGTAAGTTTAGAATATAGGGTTTAGGATTTACCTTCATATAAGTGATTTCAGAGGACATTTGAGGGCTCATTTTCTTTGCTAAGAGATGTTCTACAACTTTACTGAAGATGATATACTCGAAAAAGGGATGGATGGTAAGTTGGATCGATTTGGATTGAAAGCCTTATGGTGTGCCATCGATCTCATTATCAATGATATCCAAACATGAGGAAAACCCTAGGGGAAGCTATATGAAACTCTAAGAAATGAAAAAAAAAAAACTCCAATGCTTTGAAGGACGACTAGGGTGAGAATGAAGTGAGAACTAAGGTTTCATATGGTTTTGGGTAATTCAGGGCTTGAAGCTTCTTTGGATGGCCAAGATCAATCAAAGGAAATGCTGAGATGTTTGAAAATCAGCCCAAGTCATTTCGGAATAAGGAGGTGGGCTATACAAGGAGGTGGAGACTTGGGTTAAGCTCACATGGGAAGGGACCATCTTGTGATTCTAGGCTAAACTATTTGTTAGTATTAGGTTGGGAAATGTATAAGAACATTCGAGAATAAATTTGAATTATTTTCTTGAGCTGGAATGGAGGGAGATGAGGTGTATTGGGTGGTTTGACCATTTGAGGAGTTTTGTAAGTTTTATTGACTTTTTTGTTGCAACTTAGTTTTCATAACTATGTTTTAATATCATGTGTATTTTTGATGATTCCAAATAATATTGTTTTAATTATTATTTCTCCTAATATATTATTAGATATATTAATTTTATTATTTATGTGTACTAATATTTCAGGGAAATCATATTCTAGACTGTTGAAGACTTCAAGTCAGATTAAATTAGGATTCATTATAAATGGAGTCTATATTTTATACTTTTATTGAGTCTAAGAGAGTGTGATTATAATTAGGTAACCGTGCACACACATATTAAAACTTAAAATTTTTAAATGTACTATATGATCTCATATAGCATGTGATGATTTTTTCATTTATTTCCTCCAAAAAGCAGTTAATTAAAGCATGGATGGAAAACATTTCTATGTACAATTCATAATGTATGAAGTTGGCTTCATACACATGACTCCAGAGTATGAAAATGATGTGAACATTTTCATCCATATGAATAGGTAAATTTTTTGAACTATTTATTCAGGAAGATCTGAAGTTCATACAGATGACATCTAGAGTATGAAAATAATGTGAACATTTTTATCCTTACAAAGAGATAAATTTTTTGAACTCTTCATCTTAGACGATCTAGAGTTTGTACAGATGATATCCATTATACCAAATTATGGGGTATCTTTTCATCTAGACGAATAAGAAAATTTTTATAACTGTTTGTATTGTACGATATATATATTGTAATGTATGATATGCTTGTACAAAAATATTTCATATAAGATAGTACAAGAAACTTTTGAACTATTCATCCAGAATGATTGTCGATTGTACTTCATGATCATAGATGGAAAAATTGAAATTTTAAGTTTTTTGGATGGTTTTTCATATTTTTCATATAAAAAGTTCTTAGAAACTGACTTGGACGTATCTTGTCTTCATGATTTCTCAGAGAGCAAGCAAAAGGGTGATTTGGGAGAGTGTTTGAGAGAGAGTTCTTGTAAGTGGAGTGTGAAGGGTTTACAAGGTTACTCAAAGGTGAGAATCTCTTTTATTATTGTATCAATTTTTTTCCTTTCTTCTTTCTAGTTGCTCGAGAGAAGATCTTTGGAGAAGATCTAATTTTATGCCGACACTTAGAGGGTGTGAAAGGATAAGGATACTCTTCCAACACTTGGAGGTTGTGAAAGGATGATAGTACTCTGCCGACACTTGGTGGGTGTAGAAGGATGACAATATTATACCGGCACTTGGAGGGTGTGAAAGGATGATGGTACTCTGTCAACACTTGAAGGGTGTAAAAGGATGATGGTACTCTACCAACACTTGGAGGGTGTAAAAGGATGATGATACTCTATCAACATTTGGAGGGTGTGAAAGGACTGATATTCTGCCACACTGGGGATTGGTGGAAGAGAGGAAAATTGTAAAGGCCTCCCCGCCTTACTGTGGGTGTAAATTGAGAATAAAATTACTATGTTCAGGGAGTTGACGCAGGTCTTGTTGGACCGAACCACTATAAATTACTATATTCTTTTTATATTTCTACATTTTATTTTAAATAATTTATTATTATGGTTAAAAAGTTTATTTTAAAGAAACTCAAATTATGAACTATTTTTTATTCAAGAGGGAATTCTTTAAATTACCACAGCACCGCCCTCTTGATTAGCCTTTGGACAATTACATAGG
Source organism: Dendrobium huoshanense (assembly GCA_016618105.1). Classification (NCBI taxonomy): domain Eukaryota; kingdom Viridiplantae; phylum Streptophyta; class Magnoliopsida; order Asparagales; family Orchidaceae; genus Dendrobium; species Dendrobium huoshanense. The sequence goes on along the minus strand of CM028349.1, from coordinate 13,316,386 downwards.
TTTAATAACCTAAACAAACTTTTTAAGTGGTATCAAAGCTCTATTTAAAATTTTAATGTTTAGATTACATTTTGAAAATGATTATGACTACTTTTGGAAACTGTAAAACATGTGAAGGGAATTCAATCTCTAGACCCTCATTATTTTATAATATCCCTTTCAATTTTTTGGAAAACATGAATGTCTACTTTTCTTTAATCGTTTGACTATCACATATGGATTTTAGTACAAGAAGGATACACTAGGCTAACTACACTTATAGATGGCATTAGAATTGAAACATCATTTACTAACTAAATTATAGAAGAATGACTTAGCACATTTAAATATAAAATGTTTGAATAGTTTCTTTTGTGCACCTAAATTTGAATACTATATGCGTGTTTTAACCTGCAAAAGTGGAAAAGAAATTTGGGATAGACTTTATATCACATAGAAAGTGACTAATGAAGTGAAACAATATGGATTAATTATTTTATTGTTTGATTATGAACTATTTTGAATGAAAGAAATGAATCGATCACAGATATGTACATACATTTCACTCAAATAGTCACCTCCTTGCATGCTTTAGGTAGGGAATTAACTAATGTAGAGAAACTAAATAAAATTCTTCATTATTTTCCTACTACTTATGATGATAAAATAACTGATATTATAGAGTCTAAGAATTTAAATATTTATTCTATTGATAATCTTCTTAGATCACTAATTGCTAACGAGCAAGGAGTGACTCAAAGACAGATTAATGTAGGTGAGAAGTGAAAAGAAAAGAATATATCATTGAAAGTGGATAACTTGGAGAGTGATTAGTCCCATCCTGAGGATGAAGATGGAACTGCTTTAATGACTAGGTAATTCAGAAGTTTTTAAGAAGGAAGCAAAGGAGATGCCGGTAGTGAAATAAATGTTAAGTTCCATAAAAATGTTAAGGCTTTTAATGATGTTATTTGCTATGAATGTAGGAAGCCAGGACACGTCAAGTTGTTAAAATTTTAAAGCCAATCCTAGTAGGAAGAAGGTTGAAGAGAAAACAAATGAGAGGAAGGGAAAGAAGAGAGTATAAAGAGTATTTTGGGCAGACTCAGCTTCGGACTCTTCAAAAATATAGGTAGAGGAAGAAGTCACAAATTTGTGCTTGATGTCTGACAAGCTTGATTAGTTAGATAAAGAAGAGGCATGTGAATTAACCTATGATGAGTTAGTTGAAGTTTCTAAAAGAATTCATACGGCATATAGAAAACTTAAAAAGATGCATGCTAGGTTAAATTTAGATTTCAATGAAATATAAAAAGAGCATGAAATCCTTAGGAATGATCACATACTAATTGATAACAACCATATGAAATTGTTAGATGAGTATGATGAATTGAATAAATAGCATGAGCTATTGAAATCATCCCAAGAACTTGAAAAAGATTTTAATACTTTTAAGGATGAATCTGATAGTAGATAACACTATTTGAAAGTTGACAATGTTATGTTAGAAAGTGCAAACTCATTTTTTAAAGCACAATTGAATGCATATGAAAAGAATATGATTCCACCTACACATGAATAATGTTTTAAACTTGACAAAAAGGCAAAATTCTTAAAACCTAGGAAAAAATAAATTTACACAGATAAATTGAAAATCCTTTTCCTCGAGTTTAATATTTTTCTTGTTGTATGAATAGGCATATATCCCACTCTTGCACTATTTATAAAAAATTATATTTAGTATGAAGACAAAAGATATATAAAATAAAGCATATCATACATGCATCTAGATTAATTTTGTCAAAAGGAGAACCTAAACTTATTTGGGTTCCAAGACTAATGTTTGATTATCGTGTAGAAACACACTCATACAAGACCTTATGAGAGCATTTGGTACCTAAACAATGGATGTTTGAAGCATATGATTGGAGACACTACACAATTCATATCATTGGAAGCTATAAATGGAGGTAAGGTTACATTGAGAGATAATACCACCGGGAAAGTCGTAGGTATCTGTATGATTGGAAACTTGAACAATTTTTTCATTTAGAATGTTTTACTTATATATGGCTTAAAGCCTAATCTTTTGAGTATTAGTCAGATATGTGATAAGAGTTATAGTGTTAAATTGTTTCTCACTAGCCACATATCAAGTCAAAATTAAAATGATGTACTGTATTGAACTATGGTAAATAATGTGTATATGCTAGATTTAAATTATATTAAATCTCCTAATGCTTTTTTTTTGAAAATAATTTTGATGAATCATGGTTATGACATAGGAGACTTTGTCATACTAGCATATGAAATATTAGAAAAATTATCCAAAATGAACTTATTAGAGGTATACCAAAACTAGACTTTACTAAGGATCACTTTTGTGATGCATGTCAACTAGGAAAATAGGTGAAGTCCTCTTTTCATCCCATTAAAGATCTTAGAACTAGCAAACCATTAGATATTAATCATATAGATCTTTTGGACTGGTTAACACTGTAAGTTTAGAAGAGAAAGTATATAGATTTGTGATTATTGATGATTTTTCAAGATGTACTTGAGTTAATTTTTTATTTCATTAGACTGAATTATTTGAGGAATTTAGAAATTTTTTTCTTGGATTTAGAGAAAACTAGGTTGTGAAATCTTATCAATTCAAAGTGATTATGGAGGTAAATTTAAAAATAAAAAATTTGAGTAGTTTTGTAAAGAGAAAAGAATTGATCACAATTCTTTAGCACCTCGGATCCCTCAGCAGAATATGATTGCCAAAAGAAAGAACATAATATTAATTAAAGTTACTAGAGTTATGTTGGCATAATACTCACTTCCAAAATATTGTTGGGCTGAAGCGATCAATACAGCTTATTATGTTCTAAATAGGGTGAACGTTAAATCAAAATTAAATAAAATATCCTATGAGCTTCATAAGGGTAGAACACTAAATTTCTCACATTTATATATTTTTGGATGTAAGATGTTCATTCATAATAATGGAAAATCTCCTTTAAAAAAATTTGATCCAAAATTTGATGAAGGAATTTTTCTTGGTTACTCTAATATTGAAAAATCATATAGAGTATTTAATAAAAGAACTTTGGTAGTTGAGGAGATCACACATGTTGTGTTTGATGAATCTAGAATTTTGGAAGAGCCAAATTTAGAAGATGATCATATTGAAAATAACTCCCAAGGAATTAAAAGATAAATTTGAAAGAAAATATTAAAAAAGAAAACCCTATGCCCAGAGATTGGAATTTTTCTAAAAATCACCTTAAGGAATTAACTTTAGGTGAATTAAGTGAGGGTGTTAGGACTAGGCATGAACTTAACAAAGAAGTAAAATATTCTTCCTTTATATCAATGATTAAACCCACAAATGTTAATTATATACTTTTGGATGAATTTTTGATTTTGGCCATACAAGAAGAGTTAAATTAATTTGTAAGGAATGAAATTTAGGAATTGATTGAAAGGTCAAAGAATTAAAGAGTAGTTGGAACTAAGTTGGTGTTCAAAAATAAAATTAATGGTTTAGGAGTTGTGATTAGAAATAAGTCTAGATTGATGGCTAAGGGGTATAATCAAATTAAATGCTTTGATTTTGAAGAGACTTTTTCCCCTATAGCAAAGACTTGAAGCAATTAGGGTTTTATTAGCATTTGCAAATTTTAAAAGATTTAAATTATTTCAAATGGATGTTAAGAGTGCCTTTTTAAATGGGGTGATACAAGAGGATATTTATGTTAAGCAACCTCCAAGTTTTGAAAATTCTAAATTCCATAATCACATATTTAAATTGACATTATATGGACTGCAACATGCACCTAGGACTTGGTATAAGAGGATAAACACTTTCCTATTAGAAAGATCTTTTATGAAAGGAAGTGTGAATATCACTCTCTTTTTAAAGAAATTAGGAGATGATATACTCATTATTCAGATATATGTTGATGATATCATTTTTGGTCTACAAATAAAAATCTTTGTGTTGAGTTTTCAAAAATAATGAGTAGTAAATTTGATATGAATTTAATGGGAGATTTGAGTTATTTTCATTATGCAAAATGAGGAGAGAACTTTTCTTAGTCAAACGAAGTATATTAATGACATCCTCAAGAAGCTTGAAATGGAAAATACTGAACCAGTAACTACACTAATGAGTTCCTCAGTTTAGTTGGATAATGATCCAAAAGGAAAATTTGTTGATCAAAATAAATTTAGAGGTATAATTGGATTATTATTTTATTTGATTGCTAGAAGAATAGATATAATATTTAGTGTTTATTTATGTGTTAGATTTCATTCTAATCCAAAAGAATCACATTTGATAGTGGTAAAAAGGATTTTAAGATATCTTTTAGGAACTCAAAACTTAGGGATTTGATATCCTAAGTATAGCTCTTTATTTGAAATTGTTGGATATTCTGATTCAAAATTTACAGGTTAGGATTAATTGAAAGAGTACATCTGGAACTTGGACAATTCATAGGAAATTCATTAGTTTTTTGGTCCAGTAAGAAATAGAATTTAGTAGCCTTATATAATGTTAAATATGAATACATTGCCTTAGAAAGTTATGTAGCACAAGTAATTTGATTGAAATAATAATTGATTAGTTTAGGATTTTCAATAGGCACAATTCTAATTTTTTATGATAACACTAGTACCATTTGCATTTCAAAGAATTCTATCCAACATTTTAGAACCAAATATATAGACATAAGGCATCACTTCATTAGAGATCATATAGCAAAAGGAGAGATTGAATTGAATCATGTTTCTACAAAAAATCAACTTGTAGATATTTTTATAAAACCATTAGACTTTGACATATTTAGCACCTTAAAAATGAGGTTTGGTGTGATTGATCTTAATACTTAGATATAAATTTCTATAAACTTGATATATTCTTTATGTGTGTTTGTTTAGTTTTCTATTTCTATTTGTTTATTTTAATTTATTTGTGTGTGTATATTTTTGTTTTGATTTTATTTTGAGTGTTTTTAGTCTGGAAGCATGTCATTTATTGAGATGATTTATTTTGAGAAGTTTTTCTAATTTTATGTATTATTCTCTAAGTGTTATATTCATACTGTACAAATATTATTTCATCCCATACGAATTCTATAGTGTATGCATGATAGTTTTGGGAGTTAGCATGCAAAATCAATATTTTTCAAAGGTATCATACTGTACAATGATGTCATCATACAATATGATTTACATTGGTTCATTTGTACGAGTAGGGATGGTTTTACCAGTTAGGTTTAGTTATTTATTACTGGTCATATATACGAAATTATCTTTGTCTGTACGATCTAGGTGTCAGTTTTTGTATGGGATGAACCTAACCATCTTTAAAATGATCTCAAAATTTTTGATAGTATCAAACAAACATATGTTCATCTGTATGATTGAGTGGTCAAGTATTATATACGAAAGGATGCCTTAAAAATAACATTTTATGAAAAGCCATTTTATCTTTGGTAGTTTCCATTCATACGTACAAAAACATTTTCATCATGTATGATTTCATAATCATGCGTACGAAGAAAATTTCATATAGTACAATTTCCATTTTTTTTATATAGAGAAGGGTTTTGAAAACATTTTTATCCACTTTCATATAGATTTCAAAACTCTCTAGATCCCTTGTCTAGGAAATGGCTAGTTCAAGCAAACATCCTTGAGGTTCTAAAGGATCTTCTTATTCTAGTGCTGTTGATTCAAACTTCTTGTCTAAGAAGTACGAAGATGCATATTTCAGGTTCATTACAGTGAAGATCACCCCATCTTAACTTCTAATCCAAAATGATCTTCATTTTTTTGTAATGCTTCTATTTGCCTCTACTCAACTATCCTTCATTCCGACTCTTATATATGCATATCAGAAAGAAACTTTTTATTATTTCTTAGCCAACATGAGATTTAGTAAAGACCACTCTAAAATAAATTCCTACGTCCAATGATATCATGTAGAGATAACTAAGGAAGATTTAGGCAACCTTTTTGTATTTAAGAACCTAGGGGATTTGAGTCCACACATTAACCTCTAGAGCTGATTTTGACTTATTTGAAATTAATAAAGTTCTTAGAGGTGTTTCTCAAGTCAATCATTTAACTTGAGTCTATACCTTGAACCAAAATGCCTGGATCATCCAACACATTTTAAGAACTTTTGTTATTCCTAAAGCTAGTGATCAAGTGAATATGACTCCCCTCCTGTCCACTATCACATATCTTATTATGACTGAAAATCCTATTGATGAAGCCCAACGCATTATGGACTTCCTGTACAACCTTTTTGAGATTGGTTTTCCACATCATAAGAGGAAAAGAATGTGGCTTTAGGACATCTTGCTGTTTATATCCTACACAAGAAGTTCAATATCATTCATCCTGATCCTCTCAATGAAGTACCAATCTACTTTACCGATACATCTTTTTGATCTTTATTTGGGAGAGATCAGAGTTAGAGTAAAGACATTGAAGAAGAAGGGGGAGCTCCAACACTTGTATAAGGACCTAACCAAAACTACTTTCAGAATATGGTCCAGTTTTTTGATCATTTGGAGACTCACTTTGATCAACATTTTAATCAAATTGAGACTCGTTTAAATCAACAGGATGCAAGATACCAGGAGGATATGGGTTGGATCGATGGTGACTTTGACATGATAAATACAAATGTAGCTAGGATGAATAGCTATTTTTTAGTGTTCAACCAGTCTCCTTCTCTAGAATAGGGCCCCTCTGAGTTTTAGATGTACTTCTTTGTTGTTGTTTCTACCAGCCTTTTGTGAGTGATGTGATGGTGTTTTTTCTTTCATGTTAGTTATGGTTGTTGTTTATTATTAAGTTTCTCTATGCGATGATTATGTGTTTGTTATTTGGTGTGTTGTCAGTTGATATCCATGAACTTAATGTATTTGATCCTTTTTATATCAATGAAAAATGACTTATTTTAAAAACTTGTGTTTGTTTCTCACTTTTTGAAATGTTAGTATGCCTATACAAAAATCTTTTGTAATTGATCTAAAATGTGTTATAAATTATTTTTCTTTACAAATTAATGTCATTACAAAATCTAATTTTAAAAAAATTTAAATTAAAATATAACTGGATTTAGATAAGAAGATCAATTTCATGTTCTTTTAGGCAAACATAACGAGAATATCGTTATTGCAATATTGATATCTTATTATTTTTTATTTCTTTTTCAATATGCTTATTTTGTTATTAGTGAAGTTTGAATTTAGATTACTGATTTTGGAAAGACCTAAAAAGTACATCAAAAGAAATGCATAATGTGTGAAAAAATCAAAAGATTGTGCAATGGTTCACAAAGTGAAAAGAGACACAAAATTAACCAACATAGAAAAAATGCACAAAGTGTACCACAAATATTTGAAAAGATGTGCAAAGTCGCCAATTATATATATTTTTTATTCTCTTCTCCACTATCATTTAATCTCTAATCCAAATCAATCTAATTATCAATTATATTCTATATTTAATTTGAAGTTGACTAATTATCATTTCATCATTTTTGCAATAATCATCTTTATTTAATTTATCTAGTATGAATCATGACCTTGATTAACTTTTCTTATCTTAGTTGTTCTTTGATTTCAAATTTTAAAATTTTCCTTTTTAGTATTATGGAATTAATATTGTAATTGCAATTGGTTTAGAACCATTTTCTAGGTCAATTCTTTTAGTTTATCTTTTGACATCTTTCATTAAAAGTTCTGCTTCCATTTTTGTTGTTATCAAAAGGAGTAATATTATTATTTATTTTCTTTGTTTGCATTGATGTTTGTTATTTGAATTCTTTTTATTCGAGTTCGTGTTTTGTGTTTGTATTTTATGTTTGTTTTGTGTTCATATTTATGTTTGAATTGTTTGTTTGTTTGTGTTGTGTTTGTATTTTGAGTGTGTTTTATGTTCGTATTTTATTTCAAATTATTTTTGATTTGGTTTCTTTTAATTTTTTTTTTGGTTTTGGGTTCATTGATCTTCATGGGAATCCCTAGATTTACATATGGTCATTCATTTAGGGGGAGCTAAAGAGAAATTTAGGGTTTAAATATTAACTCAAACAATAATTATTTTATCATTATAAAAAAGGGGGAGATTGTTGCAACTTAGTTTTCATACTATATTTTCATATCATGTGTATTTTTGATAATTTTAATTATTATTATTTTGATTATTATTTCTCTTAACATATATTAGATATATTACTTTTATTATTTGTGTATACTAATATTTTAGGGAAATTATACTCCAGGCTATTGAAGACTTTAAGTCAGATTAAATGATGTTTATATTTTACACTTTTATTGAGTCTGAGAGAGTGTGATTGTAATTGGGTAACCGTGCACACACACCCTAGGGGAGTGTTAAAACTTAAAAATTTCAAACTTATCATAATGTACTATGTCATATCATACGGGATAATTTATTCAGGTATTTCCTCCAAAAAGTAGTTAATTAAAACATAGACAGAAAAACTTTCTAAGTACTATTCATATTATATGAAGTTGGCTTCATGTAGATGAGATCTAGAGTATGAAATGATGTGAACATTTTTTTCCATATGAATTGGTAAATTTTTTGAACCATTCATCCATAATGATATGGAGTTCATATAAACAACGTCCAGAGTACAAAACTGATGTAAAAATTTTCGTCCATACGAACAAGTAAATTTTTTAAACTATTCATCCGGGACGATCTAGAGTTCGAACAGATGATATGCAGAGTACAAATTATGGGATATCGTTTTATCCAAACAAATAGGAAATTTTTTTATAACTATTCATACTATATGATATACATATCATACTATATGATATGCTTGTTTGAAAATATTTCATGCATGATAGTACGAGTAAATTTTAAACTATTCATTTGGGATGTTCATCAATAGTACTGTATGATTATAGATAAAAAATTAAAATTTTTAGTTTTCAGGATGATTTTTCCTGTCTTTCATATAAAAAGTCCTTAGAAACTGACTTGGAAGTATCTTGTCTTCATAATTTCTTAGAGAGCAAGTGAAAGGGTGATTTGGTAGAGTGTTTGAGAGAGAGTTCTTGAAAGTGGAGTCTTTAGGGTTCACAAGGTGACTCAAAGGTGAGAATCTCTTTTTTTGTGTCAATTTTCTTCCTTTCTTCTTTCTAGTTGCTCGAGAGAAGATCTTTGGAGAAGCTCCAGTTCTCTGTCAACACATAGAGGGTATGAAAGGATGATGACATTCTACTAACACTTGGAGGGTTTGAAAGGATGACGGTACTCTACTACCACTTGGAGGGTGTGAAAGGATGATGATACTCTGTTGACACTTTGTGGGTGTGCAAGGACGATGATGCTCTATCAATACTTAGAGGGTGTGAAAAGATGACGGTACTTTGCCAACACTTGGAAGGTGTGAAAGGATAACGGTACTTTGCTGAAACATGGATGGTGTGAAAGGATGATGGTACTTTACCAACACTTGGAGGGTGTGAAAGGATAATGGTACTTTGCTGACACTTGGATGGTGTGAAAAGATGATGATACTCTGCCACACTGGGGATTGGTGGAAGAGAGGAAATTATAAAGGCTTCTCCGCCTTGTTGTGGGGGCAAGATATAAGTCACTTTGGTAATAGTGCAATACCTAAAGAGGGAGTCTTTAGGGAGTGGATATTGGTCTTGTTGGACAGAACCAGAATAATTACTGTGTTCTTTTTACATTTCTACATTTTATTTTTAGTAATTTATTATTTTGGTAGAAAATTTTATTTTTATAGAAACTCAAAATTTGAAGTTTTAAAAAATGGTTTTATTAACAGATAATTTTTTAAATTACCAAGTCATCTCTCTCTTGGTTAGTCTTGAGACAATTGCATAGGTCTAATAACCTATATGGAATTTTCCTATTTGAACTATCAAATGGTTAAGGGTGACTGTGATTGACTACAAGGAAGGTTTATATTATTGGGTTCAATGGTAAAGGGTTTGAAGCAAAAGGTTTGGTAGTTTGAATGTATAATTGATGATATACATATATTTGACCCCCTTAGTGGGTTCACGAAGTCAATCAACTTAAGGTTTGAATCATGTTGATGTTTAAAGCATGTAATGGAATGGTATAGATAGATTAGATTGGTTTGATTTGATTTATTCATTGCATTGACCCAAACTAACATGGTTTAACCAAACATGGGTTTAGTTGACCTAGTCAACTGATGATTGAGTCAAAGGGAGTTATCATGTCTTATTCCCTAGGAGTTATGTTTAGAGGAGTTTAATGATATTTAGTGATAAGTTGAGGTGGGTTTGATTTGAATGATTGGGGTTTATGATCAATTAAGATAACTTGAGCAAACTTAGTTGGGTCAAATTAGCCAACTACCATTTTAAAGAATTAGTGATGGATGGTTTGTAATATATATATATATATATATATATATATATATATATGATTTATCACCAAGCTGAAGGGTGACCGGTGGGTTGAACCTCTCCTAATTCTAAACTCTTAAAAAAGGATAAAGTCATGAGATTGATGATGGATACTAAATCACACAAGGCTCTCACATAAAATATATCACCTATAGCCATAGGTATGGTGAAACTACCATGATCCTTTATTTTTGAACTTTTATAATAACATATAAAATTATTTATCCAATTGTTTTTAATTAGCCACTAAATAAACAGCGGTGGTGGTCTCTCTACAATATTTTTAATAGATTGTTCAATTTTTTTTTAATTATTTCAAGTTATTTTGTAGGTGGTTTAGGTTCTAAAGGCTTTTTTACAATAATTTTCTCATGAGTTTGATTTTCTTCCTTATAAGGATCTCCTAAGTCTTGCCCACTCCTAAGCTAAATATTATGACATTGCTCTTCAAATTACTTTTTTTTTTCAAAATAAGACTTCATCATGGGATTTTTTTAATCAAACAAGAAAGCTTCCCAAATTAATTTTCTAAGTTTCTAATTGAAATAGCTAGGCTTTGCAATTAATTTTTAATTTAAATCACTATTTGATTAATCCTGGGGGGTAGGAAGGTCTAGGATTTATTACTGGTTATTAAGGATTATTTAATTTCTTTTAAGATTTGATTTAATTGCATTCCACTGATTATTTCCATTATTATTATTACTCTTATTAAAATTAAGGTGGTTCCTCCAACCTGGATTATATATATTAAAATATGGATTATTTTATCTTCCAATTAAATTTACATTTTTAATCTGTTGAGCACTATTCTTATAAATAAATTTTAAATCGTGCTCATCCAAATGCATAGTTGATCCAGATATTGTCCTGACTCTAAGATTATCCAACTTCTTAGATATGGCTACTACTTGGGCTATCAAAATTCATGGAGCAACTGACTCATAAATACTTGCAACTCTCTTAAGATTCACCCTATAAAATGAATACTAAAAATAATGTATTATCATCTCCTCTATCAAGGCATAAGCCTCTTCAAAAGGCTTTAACATCAAAGAACCTTTTGCTACAACATCAATAATTGACCTAATGGATTCTAACCCATTATAAAAGGTATGAATCACCAACCAATCAAGTAGAGGGCACATTCTAAGCATCTTCTTAAATCTTTCCCAACTCTCATAAATTTACACTCCTTCAAATTGGGAAAAAGATGTTATATCATTCCTAAACTTAGCAATTTTAGAAGATGGGAAATACTTAGCTAGGAATTTGTATGCCAACTCATTCCAAGTGGTAATAGAGCCTAAGGATAAGGAATTCGATCACATCATAGCTTTGTCCATTAACAAAAATGAAAAAAAAAAGGTCTAGTAGTGTCATCACCAACCCTATTATAGTTAAATGTTGCATAGATTTCAAAGAAGCTACATAAGTGTATGTTGTGATCTTCAATAGGTGTTCCCCAAAATTAGAAATTTTTAATCATCTAAATAATGGTATTTTTTAGCTCAAAGTTATTGTCTTTGATAGAAGGTCAGTTGATACTCTTATAAAATCCATCTGTTATAGGATTTTGTACTCTCTAACAAGTTCAACCATTCCTAATGATAATTTTTTTTGGACTTTCTAATTTTTGTTAGGGTCCTCTCAATTTCTAAATTAAATAATAAGGGCTCCATACAAGATCTACACTATATACACTAATAACACCACAATGAAATGAAAATAATTTAAAAAACTTACAAAAACAATATAAATTTTTTAATTTTTTTAATATTTAAACACAAAACACATAAATAAGGTACATGATATATGATATAAATAGAATTAAATATTTATCTATTTCAATAATATCAAACAAATTTGCATGATAGCATGTTACCTCCCATGCAATGATCATAAAAACTTAATGGGGGATGCATGATGCATTAAATAATTAGACGTACGTGAAATATGCTTAGATTTGTTTGATATAAATACTACCAAAATAGTGTTTGTGCATATGGAAATCAATAATAAAAGTGATATGAGAGAGTGTTGATCTAATGAGTAAGTGCTTTGCTACAATGCAAATGTTCTTATATTCTCTATTTGAGCTATAATATTTATCCAACACAATGAAAAGTAGGTTTAGATTTATTTCTGGCTAAGAAATATAAAATAAAGATAACATAGTCATAGATATAGTGTTTTGAACTAATGATAATGAATTTCCAAAACTTTCCGAAGTAGTCTATCCTATATTAGTTGTGAATCAAAGCATATATATATTTAGATATCCATAGATCTTGTAAGAAAGTGAAGGAAAGTTTATGGAACTCCTACAGTTATTATTTTTCCATAGAATCTAGAATTCTAAACATTCTTGAATGTGTAATTCTATGTTGTGGCTGTAGTTCGAGGCTCTTGCACTCAAATTCTCAAGACTATAGAGCAACGATACTAATTTATGGCATTGTGGCATTGTGAAGTGTTGCAATATTGACCTTTATTCCATCGGGACGCTAAATTAAATGATATTTTACCTGAAGCTCTAGCACTTAAATGCCCGGATCTAGTATTGGGGTGTTTTAGATACTGATATTCTTAGAACAGTGGTGCCATTTCAACAATTCTAAAGTTTTCTCTTTTTCTTGAGATATTCCTACACAACATAAACTAAAAATAATATTTTTACTAAACTTAATAGAATAAAATAATACATAATTTTTAGTTAATATAATACTAATGATTCTGAATATTTTGACTGATTAATTTTATAACTTTATTATGTAAAAATGAAAGATTTAATATTTTGTATGATTTATAATGAATAAAACATTTGGTATTTTTCATAAGGATACTTACAATACAAACATTGTGAATGAATGATCATGCAATTAGGTAATGGCTGGTTGTTATTACTTTTATGATATTATATTAATAATATGTGTGAGAACAATAAAAGGCTAGTTTTTACTAATGTTGGCCAGAGACTAACCGACCTTTAAAAGATGGCGGGTCGATGTGCTTTCCCTTAAATACTATGATTTGGTGTTCTTTGATCCACTTTTTGGGAGTTATAGGAAGTTATTATTGTATCAACAAGTAAAAAGTGACTCTATTTACTGAGCTAATGATTAATAATTACTAACTAATAGAAAAACACTATATAAGCTAGAACTTCATATTTATTTAATGTGATTATTTTAATGCATGTTGCTGCACTTATTTACTATTATTGCACTACTATCTCTGTATTATTTTACTAATTTACTTATTACTATTAATATTACTATTACTTCTATATTTTATTATTATTGTCATCGGTCTTACAAATAATATTATTAATAATACCACTACTGACTCACTATTACTATTACTATGATTGATTCACTATTAATTGAATTACTATTATTGAGCATATGCTGTAAGATATGATATAGAATAGTTAAATATCATATTCATACACTTATATGATTTTGCTACACATATAATTCTAATAGGCTTTATAGATATTTTAGTTTTATTAATTTAAATGATTTTTGTATGGATTTGACATTACTTATATGATGACTGCTTTATTGGTTCGACATATATACTAGTTTATCAATTTACTAGTTTACTGGATCCACAACTATAAAAGATTGGTTATTAAGGTAGAGAAAATCTTTGATGGCATGTTATGCCCAAAGAACATAAAGGTACTATTAGAATTGTATCTATTTGAAGGAGAGACTAAGAATTAGTGGATAACATAGTAGGGAGAGAAGTTACAAGGGAAGGTAAATGTAGAGATTGCTTTGGATGAATTCACTACATAGTACAAAATGAGGTTTGTACCTCTACTACTTCAATGGAAGATACAAGAAGCTTTATTAGACTAAAATAACGATGTAAGATAGTGATGCAGTATGAAGCAGAGTTTATTGCATTTGCTAGGTACACTCATTTAATCCTTACTATTGAAGAAAAGTTTTACAAATTTCTATAAAGATTGAATAAAGAGGTTAGATATCCATTTGTTCCTCTATAGAATTTAGGAGATTTCTGAGTTAGTAGAACATTCCATATTGAGAAAAATTAATTTGGTAGAATTGGCATCCAAGTATGATGTTGGTTATAGGTATGATGTAAGCTCGCAGAGGACTAGAGATGAATTAAGTAGAGATAGAGAAAATGTTAGTGATAAAAAGTAAATATAATGATTCAAGGGGAGTTAGATCGATAAAATCTACTAATATCTATAGTCAATGTATATATTATAAAAGAAGACATTTGGGTCCATGCTACTTATTGACAGGATGGTGTTTTTGCTGTGGATAACAAGGTCACAAGGTAGTAAGTTATCCATACAAAGGAAGAACTAATCCTGAAGAAGGATAGTCTAAGCAGAATAAAGGATAAAGAATTAGAAGATCAAGAGTATACAATGAAAGATCTATGAATAAGGCTGCTGATAGAGCTATAAGTGGTATGGTGCACCTACATTACCTAATAAACTGATTTCATAAGTGTATAAGTTTTAATATATTGAAGACTAGAAACAACATGAGAGTTTTGCTAGTAAGAAATTTATTTTGAATGACTGATTGATATAACATTTCACTTTATATGTAAATAATATATTATTGAATGAATTGCATCACATTATGATAGATTGATTATTGGGTGTATGAAAATCCTTTGATGAGCTTTTAACTGGATTTTGATTCAATTTGAATTTATTTTGAAACAAATTTATTTGTATTACTTTTATGCCTGAATACATAAGAAAAATATCATGGATGATATTTTTCTAAGGTGGGCATTTTATAGCATCCTAAATATTTGGAAATAAATTTAAAATAAAACAATATTTGAAATAGAGCATTGTGACTTTGAGTTTGTGAACACTGTAATGTTGAGCCAGTGAGCGCATTGGAGCCATAAGTTTTCTTTATAGAATTGAAGCCTCTTTTCTATAATAATTATAAATTTAGCATGCAATGCTGCGGTGTTGCGTAGTTGCGATGGGTAGTGGCGCTATGGAGCTATGCACTAAAATATGTTTTTAAATATATTTTTTCTCTCCCTTTCTCTGAACTCACTCCACTAGCATTACCTTACTTTGGAAGGAAGAACAAAAAAGGACCATAAGGGGAGAGAGGAAGATGCGGACTAAATATTGGTAGGTGACTTTTATAAAAACTGCTCACATAGTGGTATGTGACTTTTATCCTATTCCTACTTTGAATGATTTTGATTTTGACTGTTATATTTCTTCTCATTTTATTTTATTATATCTTTTTTAGATTTTATAAACTTTTACTTCATAACTTATTTATATATTTTAATATTAATTATTCTAGACATTTTGATTGGTTGATTTTATAATTTCACTTGATAAAATAAATTTTGTTTATATCTTGAAGATGATCTTTACATACCTTATTTTTAAACATGAGATCATACACATAGCACACAACGTGCTCATGCATTAGGTCATAAGAAATGAAGGTTATGGCATAGTAATAGGTGGCTTTGGTACTCTTGAGGTTGAAGGACATTACCTTATAACAATATACACCAATAGGTTATAAAGTAGTAAACTTATTATCTTCAGGAACCATATTTATTTGATTTTAGCCAAATGAACCATACATTAAGGAGAACATGTTATGGGATGAAGCAATGCCAACCATAATTTTAGGATGGGGAAGAGAACATGCCTTATTTAGATAATGAAAGTCAATGTAGACATGGATTTGACCACTCTTCTTCTAAACTAGAATAACATTAGCAAGCCAAGTATGATACTTCTCTTCATAAATAAAGTTAGCTTCTATAATATTCTTAGTCTTAATGATCATTTATTATACAATCTCCAACCTTATTCCAACGAGGTAGTTATTTAATAGGGACTACATTAGACGAGATAGCTAATTTATGGATTGTTACTTTTGAATTTAAATTGGGCACTCAATATAATTCTAAATAAAGCAATCTCTATACTTAGATAGGAGTTTAATGTACTCCCAAAATTCTAACTTAGATAATAAAGTATAATGTAATATGGGTCGAGGATCAGACTTATTGCCTAATGACTTCACATAATTCTACCATGGTAGAGCAAGTTCCTTCTTTGAATTCACATGGAGCATCAAAGACTATGTCCTCAATATCATATGAGTTATCATCATCTAAGATGAAAACAACTGGATAAGAGTAAGAGATAATATGAATGTTAGGTGGAAGGATATTGATCTTTCTAAGAATAACCTAAGCCTTAGTTTGAGGTAGATTAGTTTGCCAAATATACTCTTGTTGTAAAGCTTTCCCTTCAGACCAAGTCAAACAAATAACACCACACTCAATACAACTATCTATAAATGGGAAAAAGTAGAAGGGAACATATTTGACCTTTTTATCTATAGTGGGTTCGAAGGGACCTAATATGCGGAGATACTTTGGGATACATATGCTATGAAATAATGTTGTATACCTACTAGGTTATAGTGACACATAGAAAGTGTGTAGATCATATATAGAGTGTTTGGTAGAGTGTAGTGGACCATGTGTACTAGTGGAAGGTGTGAAAAGAGTATGTCGATTGGATCCCTCAACTCTCACCCCATATATTTGATGAGAAAGGGATTATCGACTGGTAGTGTAAAAATTGACAACTATATTATTTTCTAAGCCACTATTGGTGGATAGGCCACCTTGAGGTATCTGATCCCTATAGAATATAAGCCATAAACTAGAATTATCAGAGCATAAAGGCTAATGAAGGAGCTCCTCAAGTCCATCTTGTCACTAGAGGAATAACACTTGATAATCAATGAAGTATTGTAAAGACTTGAAGGGGGAGGAATTCTAACATTGGGGTTTTTTATAGGAGTAGCAAAATCATAACTTCGGCCTCTATCTCATCTTTCCCTGCCTCTACCAAGGGGAACATCATTCCTAAATGTAAACTAAAAGATAATCCAACAAAGTATGTAATAAAAATATTTACATTAGTACAAACCTTTAATGGACCTTATAATAATGGTTGCATATGACCTTGTGCGAACGACTCATAGGACTATGTACAATAATAGTATATCTCTTTGGTAGTTGTATAGTAGGAGGTCACTAATCTTCCAAGGGGAAGAATACTTGGCATAATCATAAATAAAGACCTCACGCATAATAAATGGCTAAGAATCCCAAAGAATGGAATAGTCAAAATCACTCTATATACTTCATGCACTAGTACAATATAGAAGGAACCATCTCATGCTCATAAATCTAAGGCCTCCATAAGAGAGCCTTATATGAAGCATTTATACTGATGACATAAAATTTGGCCTCCGTTTGGAGCTCTCTAAACCATAAAGGAAAGGCAATAGACCTTAAAGCATGTTGGCACTAATCATTAAAGCTCTTAAGCATGATCCTATCTAGGCTAATCTTTAAGTGACCAAGGGAGAGACATTTTATATGGTATAATTAAGGATATTAACTAAATCTCTTTCATCAATGAGGCCATTGCTTAACTCATGACCAACAACTTTAATAATGATATATAAGGGATGGTTGCGCTCAGTGGTTAATAAACAAAGGTCCTAATTTGAGAAGGTGATGACCAATATTTCATTCAAATAACAAGCATCCTTAATAGATTCAGTGGAAAACAAAGTCTGATAGGACTCTAGCTATAGTAAATCTTTAACCAAAGTCTCCATCAAATCAAAATATATCATGTGTGCATCATAAATACTAAGAAGAGAACACTAATTGGGTAACACTAATTTTATCATTTTGTTTATTATTCTTAGTCATTTTAGGAGGAAGAGCTTTCCTTGAACATAATTAGACCTGTTGTACTAAATCAAAACTGACAAAAGATTCATTTGGTTTAAAGGTGAGGGCATGTGATGGCTCTATAGGAAATGAATACGGCATGTCCTTGAACTCATCTCTAAAGTCCAAGTAATAATCACATTTAGGAAAAATAAATATGGTTCCTCTTCACATTCAAACTCTTCTTTATATTAAGGATTGTCATCACTAGTAAAAAATTGTAAAATATGAAAAGAAGAAGTGCAAGGAAGAGTAGAACTAGAAGGAACAAAATACCAGAAGTATAAAAATTCTTCTTCTTCAATTAATTCATCATAAATAGGAGGGGTTGAAATCCTTTAGCATAAGTGTGGGAAAAGATCTAATCTTCTCTTATGAAGTAACTATAAATTTCTTTCTCTCATATATTTTCTTAGTGCAAAAAAGAAATGAAATGTGCTTTATAGAAAGTATAATAGAAGAAGGCTAAGATATAGGGATAGTGGTTAAACTGATAATTATTGACTTAGGGTGTAGACCTTGTTTTATGACTACAGTATCCCAAGAGGGGGGTGAATTGGGGTTTTTATTTTTATTTTTTAAAGAAAATTAAAATAATTTTAATGATATTTGAAAAAAAAGTAATAACATAATTTTTATGACAATGATAAAGAAAAATATATATAAGAAATGAAAATAAGAGGCACAATATTTTTATGTGATTCAGCCCAGATCAGAATTTCACCTCTTTCCATGCTAGCCACTTTTAGGCTAGAATTTACTAATCCTAGGTTTCCCTTGCAAACCTCACTTCTTTAAATCAAATAATTTCTTTACAACCTAAGAACTATCCTACACTAGTGAGTACAATCCAATCTAATTACAATTTAAACATCACTAAGCTAAATGGCTTAGATTAAGAAAAGGAAAATACAATTTAATCTAAATAATACAAGCTCAAATTATCTTGCAATAAAATCGCAAAAATATTTAAGGTGATCTTATAATTTAATTATAATCACCTCACTACTTGCAAATGGAATATAAAATTTTCTCACTTTATGATAGATTTATATTTTGATAAAAAGATGAATAATATTTTAAATAAAAATACTTAACTTGTTGATTTAAACTTTAACTATTCAAATAAAAAAATGAATTATCTTTTAAATGTAAATCTATGCCACGTAATTGAAAATTAAAATACTTGCTTTGTTAACTTTATGGATTTAAAAGATGTAAAATAGAAAACTTAATATAATATTTTCAACTATTATTTCACCAAATAATAAATATTTTTAAGAAAAAAATATATGGTGAAAACTAAAATAGCAACTAAGATTTATTGAAGGAAAAAAATTCAAAAACTCCAAGATATGTTTCACGATTTAGTGCATTGAGGCTTTTCAACCAAGAATTTGATCTCACAAATGAAAAGAGCTCTTAGAATGAAAATCAAAGCTTTTCCTATCAAGATTTAGCATGTAAGGAAGGGGAAAGAATTGGAGAAAATGCTAGAGTTTCTCTTTTGAATAGGCCTCACATGAAGCGGAAAAGGGGTATTTAAAGGGAAAGGGTAAGTATAGCCAAAAAGTCTTCATATACATCTAAAATAAGTTTAAAATGGCTACCCAGCAAATAATATTAAAATATAATAATGTCTAGAAATTTATTATGAATTTAATATAGCTCCAAATAGGTTATATAACCTATCCATTTTTATCTATAAAATCCTAGAAATCTAAAGAAATAAAAATTAAGTCACGTTTCCTCAAAATAATATCATATTAAGAAAATAAAACTTATGCACATTTTTAAATACTTAAGAATATACTGAATATTCATATAATAATATGATGTAATTTAGAAAAAGTAATCATGCATCAATAAGTTTATATAAAACAAGTTTAATTCAAAATGAATATGTAATAAATTTTTACCACATAAGCTTATTACATTTAATTTCCCTGATTAGTTATCTTTCCAAAATTAATAACAATGAACCTTATAAAATTTATTTAATAAATGAATCTTATAGATTTCTAAATCAAGATTAATTTATAATTCATTTTAATATATATTTAGATTGTGCGCAAAACAAAACATGAAAGTAAATATTAATGGACATCTAACATACTCATACATTAATATAAAAATCTTCAAGCTTTTCATCTTGGTCCTTCTTGAATTCTTTAGCTCAAATTTTGATTGAACTTGAGTTGTGTAATATAAATTCCACATAAGTAAATATCATGTACAATCATCAAATCATTACACCTGAAATACTCAACGCACAAATTAGAATATCTAAGCATATGTTTGTTATTATCAAAATCTATAGAATAGGTCATGAGCTTGATGATATCAACATACCTCATCTAAACTGCCCCTGAAATATATTCTAACTATTTGATTGTACCCTTACCTTACGAGAAAGTGTAAGCTGCCACTCCCTCCCCCCAAGAACTAAGAGGCGCTTTATGGTCACTATTATGACAATAACCTATAATTACATGAATAATCTAAGCTACCTTGGCTCAAAGATGGACTAGATATTTATCCTGTAAGATAATGTCTCTAGTACCCTTGAGTCTCTCAACCTTGCCTTTGAATATGAAATAATACTCAAGGGCATACCTAGTATGCTAGTTGAATAGATAATACAATAGATGATCTCTGTATCCCTCTTTATTTACTTTTTTTATTAAATGGAATTATTAAAATATTTTTCTTAACCAAAAATTTGAAGATGTGTTGCACACTTTCCTTCATAAAGGGATATTCATTATTAACTTCTCTTTCAAGACTACTAATTCCCTAGAGTATTATTAATGAGATCAACAAACCACTCAAATATAACCTTAACCAAACAACAAACAAACAACCTAAGAATAAGTGCATCATTCCCTTCAATATTACAATATATGACTTGGTATTGAACCAAGTATTGCCTGGGGCTCCCCAACCCATCAAACTGCCAAAAATATGGAGGGTTAAAACCAACTGGGTATGATTCCCTCTCATACACTATTGGGTAAGGTTGACCTCTACCAACTAAATATCTAGACTTTCTAGAGGAGATGTCCTACTGAACCATCTATAAAATCATGTCATGTATATGGTTAAGAGAAAATTATGTTGACAGGCTCTATATCAGAACTTTTAATGGTACTGATAGAGACTCTACTAAAACTACTACATGGAGTATATATACTCTCATAGACTCTAATACTAATAAATTAGGTGTAGATCAAACCTCCCATAAAACTATTAGCTATGCTGTTGAAGTATCTAACATTGTAGGGTCATCCTTAGATTCTATAGGAGTGACTATAACCAAGACCTAGGTGTAGCCCCCAACATCATCAATTGGGTAGTCATCGTCGTCATGGTTTGGTCCATTTCAGCCATTTAATCCTATAGCTATAAAATTATAGCCTTAGTGTCAGTAGACTCAGAAGAACCTACTTGTGTAAAAGTAGGAGAAGCACCAGCCTCTCCTTACTCTTTAATCTCGACATGTAGCTCTTTCTGTCCATCTCACAAACATCACCTTGTGATAACAAAAACATGATGGATAAGAATATCATCATTTGAATCTTCTCCTGATAAGTCAACCTCAGAGTAAGTTTGATAAACGCACCAATATATGAACTCATAGGAGAAGAGATGCTATGGAAATCAAGAGTGGGAGTTAACTCCAATGGAATTAGTAAACTATCCAAAAGAATTATATTCTCATGATATACAATTATGTCATAAACCATTAGATCTACTACCAGTACTGATGGTTAAATTATGTCTAAATGCAAAGCTATAGTAACTGCCTGCACTATCTCAACAAGCTGGTATGTATGCCTGCATCTCCATACCCATCTACTATGATGGGGCCCAGTATGAATGTAAGACCATAGAGGAAGCTAAAGTTGAGTTGGTTGAGGGAAATGTAAGATTCTATAGCTTATATGGAACCAATATCTATCATAGTAATCTCTCTTCACTAGTATAACTCCTACCCCAGGCTAAGCAAGCAATGCTCCTAATCCTCTGAGAGAGGGCCCTAATAGCATTGTCTTTGGGCACTCTAGCTCATGGAAAGGTAGTGATGATAGGAGAGTTCAATGCAATACATATGACATCCACCTTATCACCACTATATGCTGATGGGAAAATGCACCCTCCTTGAATTATTTGAATCTTTAGAGTAGCTATAATCTTGGGGATATATAAAACTAGTGGTTGGTGCGGCACCCATTATAAAGGAACAATTCTCAGTTATACTTGCTCTGAATGAGCCAAAGAATCTATCTTTTGTTACACTACTACCTCAAATATTATTAAGTATAATATCTTATTTATACTCCTCTATAGCCTTGTCCATTGGTCGATAGTAAAGGAGGATGCAATATTATAACCAACTAACTGAATAATAAGAATCACAGAAGTTGTTGGGAGGTGAATTTTTGGGTTTGCCTATTAGTCTTAGAGTGGTCGAGCCAAGAAAAAATTATAAAATGAACCAAAAGTAATAACATCCCCCTCCCCCTCCCTTATAGGGAGATTGGCCAATAGAGACTATATGAGAGTCACCCTAGAGTTCAGGACAAAGAAAAAGGTAACTAAAAGATTAAAGAATTCCATGGAAATGATACAAAACCATAAGATGATCTAGAGAAGAAGGTTGAATATCCAATAAGGTTAGGAAAGGAAAATCGTAAATTAAGGAGCACTAAACTAGGAATACATACAGAAGAAAATAATATAATATCTAAAGATATAGACTGAAACCTATCCCATCATGGTCACTAAAAATATATGGGACTTTGAAAGGGAGCTACTCATGGTGGTAAGAATGCAAGGAATTTAATCACATTATTCTGTAGGTTAAAATGGTCGTAGACCTTTGCACTCTATGTAAGCATACAATAAAAGAGTATATTAAACCATACATATGATTACCTATAAAAAATAGCATCTCTCACATATAAATCTTGTTGAATAATGATATATATGATTCAAGAGTCATAAGATTTTCCCCATTCAATACATTAGCTATAAAGAGATTTATTTGATGTGGGTGTCAGTTTTCCACAGGCATAAGCTCCCATGATTAATTATGTCTTAAGCCTCAACCTAAGAACACTATTTTAATCTCTTCTTAATTTGGTGTATATTCTGGTCTCTAGAAGCCATGTGGCATACATGCATAAGATTTGACCAACATTGACTTTATTGAATATTTTAAAAATTTTAATAGGTTTGACCACTTTGATCGGTCAACTTGGAGATGACTCACCCATTCTTTGGACTAACCACACTAAGGGGCATGAGCTTGGAAGTTAAAATTTAGTCAAGAGACAAAAAATGAGGTCAATAATCAATTTCACCAGAATTATTTAAACTTGCTTAGCGAAATTATGAATATTTTTCAATAATTATGGATATTCCTATTTGAAGATATAAAAAGATTTATATGATTTTTTTGCCAAAAACTGGACACATAATTATATTTGTGCCCTAAGGATATTTTATTATAAAAAAATATTTTAATAAAACCATTAATTCATTTCACTTAATTCTTAAGCCAAATAAACAATAGAGAATAAAAAAGGGGAAAGAAGAAAAGAGATAGGATAGAGAGAGAAAAAAAAAAACTAGGGTTTAGAAGTTATAGGTTCATTTTTGTCAGTTGGCTCAGTTGAAAATTTTATTTGACTTGAGGTAACTTACATTTTGCCTATTTTGACTTTTAAAAAGTTCATATTTTTGGGATTTTTAATTAAATTTATAATTAAGTTTTATAAAAATAAAATTTTATCCAATTCTGATAACTTCTATTGTTATAACTTTTGAGATGTTATCGGGATAATTATCTTTTTCATTTTAAGTATTTATTTGAGAATTTTTATCAGGTGATTTTGATAAAGCTTCAATTTTTATCCATTCAAAAAAGTTTTACTCCTTAAAATAGTGATTTTGTATAATTAAGCCTTAAGAATATTGTTATACACATTATCTAGTAATTTGGTTAGTTTATAAAAATTTAAATTTCTACTTAGTAGGGTTTTCTATTTCCTATTATTAAGGCATTTTGATGAATTCTAAATTGACTTCAATTATGCTTTACTTATTATAATGTATTGGAATATGTGTATATTTAATGAAATGCAAAATTATTATAGAAGAGAGAAGGGATTCCATTAACAATAATTTTGACAAAGGGAAAGGAGTTCTATTAACAAATAATTATGAAAAATTTAAACTTAAGGGCTATTATGATTTTAGATTTAAATTTCTATTTTGATATTCCCTAGAAAGGGATTATATTAAGAGAGAGAAGGGATTTTTTTTTGGCGACAAAAAGATATTTTACTAAATATTAAATTGGAGCCTGAGGGCTATTTTTAAAACTTTTAGAAGATATTTATTTAAATTTCAATTTAAGTACAAATTTAGTAGTTATTTAAATGCTTGATAAATGCATTCAGTATCAATATCTATTTTAATTTTAGTTTTTCGTATAGAGCCTCAATTTATTATTACAATAAAATATTTTTTATTCATTTTAGTTTAAGCAAATGAAACATGTTTTAGGCTACGACAGCTTACTAAATAGTGTTAGCTCATTCCAACTTTTTTTTTCTATTTTTAGGTCAAGGAAAGGGTAAGGAGCGAGCCATGTAGTTTTGATAGTATGCTTAGATTTGTTTTGTAGGTATATATTAGTTTGAATTTTCATAATCTTGGCTTTTATTTTACTATACTTTATATTATCAAGCATAGTTGTAGATATATCTCAGATTGTAAATGTATTTTTGGAAGATATATATCAAAAAATCATGTTTGAGATTCAGTAGTCTCTCACTTTATATTATATTCAATAGTGGCTCTATGTTATATATAAATTAGAAGTTTAGTTTTTGCATGAATTCTCCAATCATGGGGTCAGTTTTTGTGTCTTGCCATGATCGAGACAATATGAACTGTGTAGTTTCGAGTCATCAGGTTAGGTTGTAGCAAGTAGACCCATGGAACACTACCTAATACCACTAAAGTTAATCCAAAAGAAAAAGTGAAATATCATAATATAGATCATTTGAGAAATAGCAGTGATGCATCACAACCAAAATGAAAATCTAGGCAAGTCTGGCTAAAGACTATAAACTTGGCACAACTTGGGAGGCAATCTAATTCTATTAATGTTAAATTTTAATTTTATTATTGATTAGTGTGAGCATATTTAGTTTTTTGGTTTACAAAGAAAAAAAAAAGGTCATGTGTGATATATGTGATGTATTAAGTATGAAAGTTTGATGGGGATGTTAAGCCCTATGAACTTAGTCCCAAACTAACCAAGAGGGGGGGTGAATTGGTATTTTAAAAAACTTCTTTTAAACAAAGAAATAAAATCACATAAACCAAATCACACCAAAAAAAGTGCGGAATTTAAAAGTGCGGAAGCAAGAAAAAGAACACAAAAATTTATAGTGGTTCGGTCGACTCGACCTACGTCCACTCCTTGGAGGCACCCTCCAAGTATTGCACTACACAAAAAGTGACTCTCCTTTAGCCCCCACGGCTAGGCGGAGAAACCCTCACAAGAACCTCCTTTTTGCCACCCCGGCAAGGCAGAGAACCTATCTCCTTTTGCTTCCTCCTGAAGCTGGCAGAGAACCAGAACCAAAAGCAAAACTCCTTACCTCTACCGACCCTTCCACGGATGAGAAACTCTAGACGAAGACGACGCAGAGAGATCCTTGAAGCAACCCTTGTGAAAACCCCTCACAAGCTCCCCCTCACAAGATCCTCTCTCTCTCCTCTCTCTCTCTTTCTCTCCTCAAGGTCTTCTTAGGTCAAGGCAGCAGCCAAAGGTTTTTAAAAACGTTGAACAAGAGCTCTTGGCCGATCAGTACAAATCAATGAAGATCAGCCAGAGCATAGCCCTGGATGCAAAACTGAAAGATTGAAAAATAGCTTGATCGTCCAGGCCGATCTCACGATCGTCCTGGCCGATCAGTTCAAATCAGAGGAAAATCGTCCTGACAATAGCCCTGAATACGGGCTGGCCGATATTGATCGTCCTGAAGTAACTTAAGGTTTTTGACTAGATCGGCCTGGCCGATCTTGCGATCATCCAGGACGATATGATCGTATCAATCATCCTTAATTACTTCCTTGATTTCCTGAACAATTATGGCATAATTTGTGAATATCGTCCAGGCCGATCCAAGGATCGTCCTGGCCGATAATTTAAAGATACAGTATACCATACTTGTCTATGGCGGCTACTTCTTTCTGTTTTGAGCTTATCGTCCTGGCCGATACACGTATCGTCCAGGACGATCTGTTAACGTCGGCTGCCTTAATTAAGAATCCTTAATTAGACTTTCTGTTTTAAGCTGATCGTCCAGGCCGATCAAAGAAATCGTCCTGGCCGATATGAGTAAAAACAGAAATTCTAAGTCTCTCAAGTGTGTGTGTGAAGGGTTACAAAGCATCAGTCTCTTTGACTATTACAAGTAGACTCAAAAGGTAAAAAACAAAAGTACAGACTGACTCAACCCTAAACCTACGCATTCCTGAACTTGGCTCCTTTTTGATTGTCCGATCGTCGATTCCTGAAAAGTTAGAAGAAACAAGCTGTCCAAGAGAAACAATGTTTGTCAATCATCAAAACATAAGACATAAAAAATTGATTTGCAACAATCTCCCCCTTTTTGATGATGGCAAAACACAAGTAGGACATAAATAGATTCATTAGAAAAACAAAGTTACAATATCAACTTTTTCCTACCACACCCTATCCCTATCCTACTCCCCCTTTTTGTCATCACAAAAAGAGAGTCCAGAAACAGCAGAGAAAAGAAAAAAAACATCACGAAAGACTACTATAAAAAGACAAGAAACAATAACTCAAAGCACAAACTAAAAGAACGAGGGATCCTGATCATCAGATGGAGGAGGTGGAGGTGGCTGCTGAAAATAACTGGCAAGGGTGGTGAACTGAGCATTGAACCAGGCGATGTCCTGGTCATGCTGCTGCTACTGGTGAGTAAGAAAACTGTCAAATCGAGCTAAATCCTCAGCGCGGTGATGCTCGTAGCGGGCAATGTCCTCAGAGTGTTGCTGCTCCTGGGCAGCAACATATGCATCAAATCGGGTCTCCCAACGATCAAATCACTCAATCAACTGATCAACCGGTGAGTGTTGGTGGAGAGGAACAGGGTCAGGAAAGGGAGCTGGAGCGGGAGCCTCCTCCTCTCGAGCCCCCTGAGGTTCCTCAGGGTGGAGACGAGTACTGTGAAGGGTGCTGAAGGAGTTGTTTGAGTAGAAGGGAGTTGGGAGGTTTGGTGGAATAGGATATTAAAGTTGGTATTTAGTTTCAAGAACATAGGATATGATGTGTCCTAAGGCTAGATTTGGCTTTCTTCTGTGGCCTGGATCGCGAATTGTTGTTAGGTGATCAATGTAACGAAAAAATAGGTCCGCAGTGTTGAATTCCCTATGAGCCATGATGTAGATGGTAGTGAGGGAAAGTAGAGGGATAATGTGGACACGGTCGCCGGCTTTTGGAATGACGGAGGTGCGAAGGACATGTTGGATTGTCCTAGCATCTCTGACTAAAGAGCTAGTCTCTCCAACATGGTAACAGACATTGGTCTGGCGAAGAAAGTGATTTGCCGTGGACCAGTCAAAATCAGGGTCAGGGGCAATTAGGTGCAGCTTATCTCCAGTGGTGGATAGCTGTAAAAGATCAACACAGTCCTGATATGTGATTTCGACAGGGCGTCGATTCACATAGGAGGACAGGGCTGTGAAGGTAGAGTTGATGCGAAGGTTTGCAAAAAATTCTAGAAGGAACTCAGAATTGAAAGGGAAAACAAGAGACAGAATGAAGCAAAGGGAAGTGTGAGCGAAGAGATCCATTACCGGGTAAGAGATGTGGACCGGATTGATAATTCTGGAAATAGTAATTCCACATTCTTTATAACGATGATATGCGGCTTCATCTTCTGCTTCCCGGAAATGAGGGTCAACCCTTGCCCTCGAGGAACTTCCAGAGGTCTGACGGACGCGCTTCCCACCAGCCATTTGAGAGAACTTAAGCACAAACACAAAGGAGAAAGGATGAAGAGTGAAAAAACATGGCTGGATCGGCCTGAATTTAAAGAAACGTCCATATCGTCCTGGCCGATCACGGAATGGTCCAGGCCGATATGTGTCAATAATTGCGTACAAGCCGATTGGTCAAAAAGGCGGTCCAATCATCCGGGCCGATTATATATCGGCCAGGCCGATTAGACACAGGCTATCGGCCCGAGGAGTCAGTCCGGACGACCGTTGAAAAAGCAGATCGTCCGGGCCAATTAGGTGTATCGTCCAGGACGATGCACAATAATTGATCGTACCGGCCGAAGTTAAAACGTTTTAAATGCTTGCCACGTGTATCGTCCAGGACGAACAGTGGATCGGCCCGGCCGATGGTCCAATAATGGATCGTCCGGGGCCGAATTTAAAGATCAAAACGTGCTGACACGTGGATCGTCCGGGACGGTCCAGTGTATCGGCCAGGACGATGCACATAGAATGCATCGGCCAGACAAATATACTATCGGCCAGGACTATCACCATGAGTTTGATCAAATCGTCCAGGACGATAATGTATCGTCCAGGACGATGAATTTCAGTAAGCACAGAAAAAGGTCAGCAGATGGATTTTGGAAAGAATTTGTCATATCGGCCAGGCCGATGTGACTTGAATTTGAAATCAAGAAAAGAATGGTGATGATCAAGACCCTCAAAAATAAAACAAAAGAAAAGACAGTCAAAGACACAAAAATAACACAATGAAAACCAACCACCGAAATTTTTTTTTTTGTTTTTTAAATTTTCTATATTTCTTTTTGTTTTATGGAGGCATCATATGAGAATTCTTTTCATGAATTTAAACTTTTAAAGTTTTTAGGAGATCAAGAGATTTAACAAAATCCAATCAGAAGAAGATAGAAAAACTGATTCCATTTACCCTAGATCGGACATCCTTCAGGGTACAAAATTCTCTTAAAAACAATAGAGTCCTAACTCGGAATAACAAAAAGGATAAGAAGATCCAATCAAGACTTGTTAACAACTAAAATATCTCATAAATAATAAACCAAAATAATTTTTCTCAATCATGGAAATTGAAATCAAATCTTTGAACGTATCACATAATCAATGAGTTTTCTAAGTTTTAAGAGTTTTACCAAAGAGATGATAGCTTGCATTTAGTGGGCTAATTTTATGCCTCTTGTCACTTTTATTGGCTCTTTGAGCATCTTTTGATTTTTGATACACTTTTGTGTATATAGCTTTCTTTTCAATTTGACTTCATTGGCCTTTTTCCTTTTTAACTTTTGCAAGCTAAAAATTCTTTAATATACCCTTAAAAAAATACTTAGTTGTGAGTATATCCTCCAAATATTAGAGAATAGGAGCTCTCTCTCTAACATAGGGAAGAACAATCCACAACACAAAATCAAAATCACGTGATAACTGCAATGGTAAGATTTCAAAAGCTTGAATGATATCAAAGAATTTTGACAATTATGCATAAGATGTTTTAATGTAGCAAGATTTAGAAAGAGATCTTAAAAAGTCATTGGTTAAACTGAGTTTAGACTTTTATTTTATAGAAAAAAATCATGCCACTAAACAAAGTCAGAAGAAGGGAAAAACATCAACAGTTTACTCCCTTTAACAAATTTTAAAAAGCTAAATCCTATCTCCAAAAACTCCAATATTTAAAAGCTTGAGAAGTTTCATCATATGGAAGCCCAAAAAAAAAATAAAGACCAAGGTGGAAAAGCAAAAGAAAAAAAAAATAAAAAATAAGCAAACCAAAGACAACACAAAGTGAACACAAAAACTAAAAAATAAAAGACATACAAAAACTAAAGATTTCAAGCAAGTGATAAAGCAATGGATTTAAGCAATTGAGCTGCAAGCCTCCTTATGTTCAGTTATCTTATGCTCCCACGAGGTCTTTGGTGAGAGCACTCCTGCAAAACTCAACAACAGTCAGTTTTAGGAACCCAAACAGATTTGGGCTCCTTCTTAGGAAATGTAGAGTGCAATGCAGATGTGGTATGCTTTGAATCATGCATCTTAGGTCTCCACACCCAATGTGTACTGCGGTGAACTGTGCAAGTGTGTGAGATGTGTCCTAGCATGCCACAAGAAAAACATTGAACTCCAGGAAAAGGTTTTCTTAAATGGTTTGGGTAGAAATGCCTCTTCCTAGGTTCTGGCCTTTGATTAAAAGTTGGTGTCATCCTAGCTTTCTTACATGTTTCCAAATCATTTTGAATTCTCAAGTTAGTTCTTTTTAATGCATCATTCTCAATCCTCAAATTTTTCTCAATCTCTTTAGATTTCTTAAGATCATCGTTAAGTGAGGTGTGTGAAGCTTTTAATGCATTACTTTTATCAACTAATTCCAAATGCTTCTTGTTTAATTCATCAAATTCATCAAGGAGAGCCATGTGATTTGAATCAATCGTTGCATGATCTTTGAGAAAAACTTCATGCTCTTTTTGTAGATTTGAATGTTCTAATTTTAGGCTAGCATGAGTTTTCTTAAGTTTTTTGTATGATGTATGGATTTTTTCACAAATTTCAAACAATTCATCATATGTTGGTTTACATACCTCTTCCTCATCACTTTGATTTTCTCCCATGAAACACAAGTTTGTAGTCTCTTCCTCTGGTTCAGTCTCAGAGGAATCAGTACCAGATTCTGCCCAGAAGCCTCTTTGGATTTTCTTATTCTCCTTCCTAGGCTTAGCTTTCTCCTCACCTTTTTCCTTTTCTTTGCTTGAATGATCTTGAAGTGTAGGACAATCGGCTCTTACATGTCCAGGTTTTCTGCATTCAAAACAAACAACATCAGAAGATCCTTTAATATGTTTATGATCCTTACCTTTTCTCCAACTTTGATGATGCTTTTATTTTTTCCTTAGAAAGCTTTTGAATTGCCTTGTGATGAAGGCAACTCCATCGCTTTCAGATCCGGAAGATTCAGAATCCGATTTGTGTGCCTTCAATGCAATTGTTTTCTCTTTTTTCCTCTCACCTGCATCAAGATTTCTTTGATTCACCCCTTGCTCGTAAGCAATGAGTAAGCCAAGCAAGTTATCAATAGAATAGGTGTTCAAATCTTTAGATTCAGTGATTACAGTAATTTTTGCATCATAAGACGAAGGCAAGCATCTCAAAATCTTGTTAACTTTTTCATAGTTTGAAAGTTCTTTTCCTAGTGCATGCAATGAAGTAGCAATCTGAGTAAACCTAGTGTACATGTCAGAAATCGATTCATGAGGTTTCAAACGAAAAAGTTCGTAGTCATGCAAGAGAATGTTTAAACGGGATTGTTTAACTTCATTAGTGCCTTCATAAGTAATGCACAATTTATCCCAAATTTCTTTACCAGTTTTGCAAGTTGAAACACACATGTAATCCTCAGATTTCAAAGCACAGAAAAAACAATTCAAACATTTCGCATTTAATTGAGCTAAATCTCGTTCATCAAAAGTCCATTCGGTAAAGGCAACTTCAGTTTTAAAACCGTTAATTTCACGAGAAGGTGGAGAATAACCTTCTTGAATAAGCATCCACATACGATAATCAGTAGATTGTAAAAAAGTTGACATGCGAGTTTTCCAAAAATCAAAAGGTAGGTTATCGAACAGAGGAGGTCGGGTAATAGAATACCCTTCCGTAGTGTTGCGATTCCCAAAGTTAGACATGGATCAAATTCAAAAAGTTTTCAAACTTTAATTTTCGAATCAAGCTCTGATACCACTTGAAAGTTCGATGGGGATGTTAAGCCCTATGAACTTAGTCCCAAACTAACCAAGAGGGGGGGTGAATTGGTATTTTAAAAAACTTCTTTTTAAACAAAGAAATAAAATCACATAAACCAAATCACACCAAAAAAAGTGCGGAATTTAAAAGTGCGGAAGCAAGAAAAAGAACACAGAAATTTATAGTGGTTCGGTCGACTCGACCTACGTCCACTCCTTGGAGGCACCCTCCAAGTATTGCACTACACAAAAAGTGACTCTCCTTTAGCCCCCACGACTAGGCGGAGAAACCCTCACAAGAACCTCCTTTTTGCCACCCCGGCAAGGAAGAGAACCTATCTCCTTTTACTTCCTCCTGAAGCTGGCAGAGAATCAGAACCAAAAGCAAAACTCCTTACCTCTACCGACCCTTCCACGGACGAGAAACTCTAGACGAAGATGACGCAGAGAGATCCTTGAAGCAACCCTTGTGAAAACCCCTCACAAGCTCCCCCTCACAAGATCCTCTCTCTCTCCTCTCTCTCTCTTTCTCTCCTCAAGGTCTTCTCAGGTCAAGGCAGCAGCCAAAGGTTTTTAAAAACGTTGAACAAGAGCTCTTGGCCAATCAGTACAAATCAATGAAGATCAGCCAGAGCATAGCCCTGGATGCAAAACTGGATGATTGAAAAATAGCTTGATCGTCCAGGCCGATCTCACGATCGTCCTGGCCGATCAGTTCAAATCAGAGGAAAATCGTCCTGACAATAGCCCTGAATACGGGCTGGCCGATATTGATCGTCCTGAAGTAACTTAAGGTTTTTGACTAGATCAGCCTGGCCGATCTTGTGATAGTCCAGGATGATTTGATCGTATCAATCATCCTTAATTACTTCATTGATTTCCTGAACAATTATGGCATAATTTGTGAATATCGTCAAGGCCGATCCGAGGATTGTCCTGGCCGATAATTTAAAGATACAGTATACCATACTTGTCTATGGCGGCTACTTCTTTCTGCTTTGAGCTTATCGTCCTGGCCGATACACGTATCGTCCAGGACTATCTGTTAACATCGGCTGCCTTAATTAAGAATCCTTAATTAGACTTTCTGTTTTAAGCTGATCGTCCAGGCCGATCAAAGGAATCGTCCTGGCCGATATGAGTAAAAACAGAAATTCTAAGTCTCTCAAGTGTGTGTGTGAAGGGTTACAAAGCATCAGTCTCTTTGACTATTACAAGTGGACTCAAAAGGTAAAAAACAAAAGTACAGACTGACTCAACCCTAAACCTACGCATTCCTAAACTTGGCTCCTTTTTGATTGTCCGATCGTCGATTCCTGAAAAGTTAGAAGCAACAAGCTGTCCAAGAGAAACAGTGTTTGTCAATCATCAAAACATAAGACATAAAAAATAGATTTACAACAAAGTATACTTGTCACTAAAATAATTATATCATATTTTCTTGAGTATTTGTATTATAACAATCCAAAAATAAAAAATATTTTAAAATTCAAATTTTTAAATTTCTATTTGAATGAGAGTGCTTGGGTGTTATGCTTGTGCCCATTATGGCTTTATATTTCATAGCATAGTAGTGTCAAAAATTACCATCATAAGGTTGAAGCTTCTATTTCTACACTAATTATGATATCAATATGTAGCACTATTGTGCTAAGTGCGAGCACTACGGTGTTAGGCCACTAACAATATTTATATATATTTTTTTATTCTAAACCTAAGCACTAAAGTAGCCTCCAGTGCTTCCTCCTCCCCAATTCACTGTGGCTTTCTCAAGAAGAAAAGAAAAGCAAAGGAAGAGGAAGAGTAGAGAGGTATAGAGAGAAAGTTCATTTTGGTCATTTTCATTTGTTGCTTAAGTTAGGAAATATCTTCTAATCATACTATGTAACCATAAATATCAATTTAGCTGTCGATAATTTTGAGTTTGGTAGATATATTCTCTCCTAAAATGATAAAAATATATTTATCTTGATTTATCACACTACTACTTTGTAACATCTCATATACGATAGATCGAGATTTTATAAACATTTTGACTTTAATATTACCAAATTTTACTAGGTAAAAGGAAAGTTATAATTTTTTAAAGTTATAGATTGATATATAAATTTTTCTATATTATATAGAATTGAGCATTTCATACATTAAAATGCATTTCATGTAAGCAAGGAAGGTTTGTTGTTAACACTACAATAATTTTAAACTGGATGTTTTAAATAATACCCTACATAGGTGGGTAGTATAACGAACTTTCTTTTAAAAATATTTTGTGGTGTTATCCCAGTTATAGCCTATATTTAATGACTGTCTATGCCAATAAGCAGAGGGTGGTGACTCTTAATTATTTATTGAAAGCCACTTGATATGATAAAATAGTAATGATGTAGTAATGATAGTGATAATGATGAATATAGATGAATGAATGAAAGCACCACATTAAAGTTTGATATATATATATATATATATATATATATATATATATATATATATATATATATATATATATATATATATATATATATATATATATATATATATATATATATATATATATATATATATATATATATATAGAATTTTAATGTGTAGAGATAGTATTGATAAATGGATCATGATGGATACAAACACATGTATTAGATACAGAGACATTTATTGACTGCATATGATGCATATGATTAAAAGTATATAAGGTAGATAAGACTGATGATATTGATGCTTATATATTATGATTATTTACTAATTTATGAATTATTCTAATATGATTATTTTATGAATTTATTGATTCATGTATCAATTATTGATTCATTAAATTGATTTATTTATTTTGCTATTAATCATTTTGATCCATAGAAATGATAATTGATTTTTGATGAGATTGAATGCTATTAATTATATTAACTAAATTGATCATGTATATCAAATTTATAAGCCTTATATTAAAAGATTTAGTGAATTTGAGTTATTGTTTGGATTTTAGTTCATATGAATTTTAATTATTTCAAATCAAGGAAGGGATCATGACCATGTGGAATAAGGCTGATTGATATCTTTAAAATTTTCTTTTATTATCAGGACCTATTAATATATTAGTGATTTTTCTAATCTCCTAACTATTGTATATGATTTTGAAAGAATAAATATAGTGAAATATTATGATGTACATGATTTATATATTTCTGGTGGATTGATTTATATTAATGAATTTATAGAAGCTATGGTATGTTATTAAGAGATAAAATAAACAATTCTTTTAAATTTGATCTTAGGGGTAACAATTGGTACGAGAGTGGAGGATGGAAGAATAGAATTGTAATCAGAGCTATAGAAATTGATTATGAGTGGGGTAGAAGTTGGTTAGTATATATTTTCATTTCTACATTTGATATGTATATTGAGTTTGTTTGTTAAATGATTAAGAAAGAGATTTTTATTAGAGGATAGATGGATCCTACCAACCAGAATATACAAAATTGATAGTGTACGATAATAATTCTAGTGAGTTTTAAAATTTTAATATAGCTTGCTAGTAGACTTGCACAAGTAATATGTGATGTTCAAAGTAAGTAAACTGGACATAATGAGATTAAAGAAGAAAAACACCTATATTTATTTCATAAAGTAAAGCTGTCATTATTTGAGAGAGCTATGAAACCCCAGATAGCAAAAGACTAGTAAAGGAATAAAAACATTGTATAGCATATAGTGTCTAGAGCAAAACAAGTGCCACTAATAATGTTTCTATTTGAAGGAGAGGCTATGATATGGTGGATATTATAGCAACGAGAGAAATTCCAAGAAAAAAGGAATGTGGAGATTACTTGGGTAGAGTTTATTACTATTTTTAAAGACTAGTTTGTACCACCATTATCTCGATAGTAGATATAGAAGGCTTTCATGATATTGGAGAAAAGGGATAAAATAATGATGGAATAGAAAGAAAAATTTACTAACTAGCAAGGCACACTCCATAGTTGACCAGCAAAATAGAGGAGAAGTGCTATAAATTCTTAACGAGATCACAAGATAGTTGAGGCATGTACTTGTACTGCTGAGAGTTAAGGAATTTGGTGGACTAATTGAAAGAGGAAGATTGGTGGAGAATGACTTGGATATTCAACTATTTAGATATGATATGAGTAGTAAGAGATTAGGAGATGTCATGATTAAGAGATATAGCAATGAAAAGAGAAGTTTTCAGACAACAGAAAGGATATGAATATAGTGTTGGTGGTATATAGTTGTGTATATGATGTGGTAAGAGACATACTAGATAGTATTTTTTTATGACTGGTTAGTGTTTCAAGTGTAGACAATGAATACATCAGATGGTTGAATGTCCGCTATAGTGATAAGGAATGTGATATGGATTTAGAGGAGAGTAAGCTAGGCAAGGCTATAGATATTGGACTTTTGGATTTAAAGAATACAATGAAGGATATGTGAGGAAGATAGGTGGATAAGAAGTTATTGAATATAAATTTATTCTACCAGCAAGAACACCTGTACGACTTAGAGTTTATAGTCTGATCAAATAGAATGACAGGGATGCACCTTGAGGATCCATTGGTAGAAATTTTAATCATGTTCATTTACTTTTGAGTGATTAATATTGCATCGTATGTTGAATGAAGTATTTTTCTTTTTGTAAGTTAATAGGATGTGATTAATTTATTTTTCTTTTTGTTGAGTCTGGCACAAAAAAGTGTATCCAAATTGAGTAACCATGCACACACACAGATGGGGAGTTATTTTTTAATAGAAAATTTTTTATTCTCTATAGATCGTAGTGTACAATTTTAAATCATACTATACAAATTACTAGCTATTCTCTGTGAACTAATCATATTGTACGATCATCATCATACTATATGATGTGTTTTTAATTTAAAACCCTAGCCACCAGATTAATTTAAGTAAGTTTTTAAATCTTAAAATTTTAACTGATCGTACTGTATGATCTAATCATACAGTACAAATATTTGAATATTTACTTAAATTAACCCCCATGATTAGTCAATTAAATTAAGGATTAATTATTGATTGGTGATCATACTATTTGATATGGTTCATACCATATGATGAACCAAGGATATTTTGGATCATCATAAACATCGTACTGGATGATCCCTTGATTTTTGAATTAATTGTATTGGATGATATATACATCATATTGGATAACCTAAAGCTTTTAGCTGCTCATAATGTATGAATTAGATCGTACGAGATGATGAACAAAGATGAATTTTGGTCATCCCAGTTTCATCCTATATGAAAAGAAGAAATATAACATATCGTACTGGATGACATTTAAATCATATTGTATGATATCATTTAGAAAAATTGCATACTCGTATTCCTTAATACCAGGATGAAGCCTATTTTGAACTGATTGTACTGTATGATATTAGACTTTTAATAAAACACCTGAGGGAGGAATGTGATAAGAAGGGAAACTCTTGAGAGGGAGCTACTTGATGAGATTTTGGATTTGTGAGAGGAAGGAGAAGGTGAGTTTGTGAGGGAGGAGTGTGTGTGGATCACCCGGATGCTTCAAGCCTTTTGCATGCTTGCTCCTCCTATGGCCCAAGAAAATCTTGAAGGAGCTCTCTAAGGGGGAGAGCCTTCAAGGTCTGTGTCCTCCAAGGTACTCTGTCTCTTTAGGATGGAGAAAAAAGAGAAGGTTCACTGCCATCACCAGGAGGGTGACATAACATTTGGTACTCCACCACACTGGGGAAGATGAAAATGAAGTTTTATAAAGGCTTCTCCACCTTGTAGTGGGTGGAAAAGGATAATTACTTTTGAGTAGAGAAATTCTCAGAGTGGAGGACTCCATGGAATAGACATAGGTCAAGTGACCTAACCAATATAAATATTCTGGTGTGCTTTTTCCATTTACTGCACATTACTTATATTTTGCATCTTATATTTTCTATAACTATTTGGTGAAAATTCTATTCTAAATCTTTGTTGTGTGATTTAAAATTTTACCACTTATGTTGCAATCATGTTTCAATCATTCGCTTCCGTATCAAGTTAAGTTTTATTTAAATTTTAAAAAAAATTAATTAGAACTCCTGTTTAGGATTGTTTCTTTATTATAAAAATTTCCAATTCATCCCCTCTTGGTGCATCTTGTACTTTCAATTGGTATTAGAGCGGGTTTAAAAAATAGTATTTTGAAAGACCTTGAAAAAATTGATCATGACACATTTTGATAACCATAATATTGTGAAGGTTATTCTATAACTCATCCACCATTATTAGACAACATACCGTTTAATTTTTGGAAAATTCAAATGTATACATTTTTACAGTCTATAGACTGTTGTATGTGGATGTTTGTTCAAGAAGGTTACACTACACCTTCTAAACTTTTGAATGGAATGAAAACTCAAATACCTTTTAGCAAAGGAGTAATGACGATAGGGATTTAGCACAATTAAATGCAAAGTGCTTGAGTTGTTTCTTTTGTGTATTAAAATCAGAGGACTATATGAGAGTGCTACCTATGCTACTGGTAAGGAGATCTGGGATAGAATGTGTATCACGTATGAAGAAACTAGTGAGATTAAATAGTTTAGATTAAACATTTTATTGCATGATTATAAACTCTTCCATATAAAACCTAATAAAACTATATCTGACATGTACACTAGGTTCACCCACGTAGTGACATCCTAGCAAGCACTAGGTAGAGAAATTTCTAATTATGAAAAAAGTTATTAAGATTTTAAGATGGTTACCAAGTTCCTATGATGATAAAATTATTGTAATTATTGAGTCCAAATATTTAATTTAATTAATAATTTTCATAGGTTACTCATTGCTTAAAAGCAAGGAGTGAGTCAAAGGAAAAATGATGCAAGAGAAAAGAACAAGTGGATGGTGACCTTAAAAGTAAACAACTTAGAAAGTGAAAGTTTTACCGTAGAGAAAGATGATGATATAACCTTGATGACTTGATAATTCAAGAATTTTTTGAAAATAAAACAAAGGCGTCATCAAAATAACTAGAATAAAGGTAAAAGCTCAAAAAATACTAAAGTTTCATCTTACACAATTTGTTTTGAGTGCAAAAAACTAGGTCACCTCCGAGCTGATTGCCCAAACATAAAGATCCAGCCAACTAAGGAAAAGGAAGAGGAGAAGGAAAAATATAGGAAAGGGAAGATGAATACACAAAAGGTATTTTGGGCCAACTCTTTCTCAGAATCATCAGAAGAAGAAGTAGAGGAGGAGGTAACAAATTTGTGTCTAATGCCTAATGATAAACTTGATCAATCATTTCAAGATGAGGTATGTCAACTTTCATATGAAAATTTGTTGGTTATTTCTGAGAAAATCCATGACTCGTATAGAAAGTTGAAGAAAATACATGCTAGTCTTAACATTGAGTTTAACACTTTACAAACTAAGCATGCTAACTTATTTAAAGAACATTATGATTTAGATAGAGATCACATGTTCTTTCTTGATGAGTTTGATGCATTAAACAAGAAGCATATTGAATTATATGATGCACATAAATCCTTGAAAACATCACATATTGAATTAGAAAATGAGCTTAAAAATTAGAGGAACTTGCATGGGAAATAAATAACAATGAACATCGACTAAAAGTGGAAGTGGCAGTATATGAATATGAAAATAATACATTGAAAACAAAAATCATAGCATTTAAAAAAGATAAAACATCATCCACATTAGCACAAACAAGCAAACCCCCAGCATTGCATACATCACACAACTTTAAGAAGAGGCATCACCTTCATATAGGTTAGTAAACCCTTTTTTTGGTGTTAGGTGCTTTTTTTTATGGAATGTTATGTCACATAGCCCACACTTGCATGATTCACCATAGGACACACCTAGTGTTGAGACATAAATTGCATTCATCACGGCAAAGCATGCATACATTTAATTCATACAAGCATTAGGAGGAACCCAAACTCACTTGGGTTCCTAAATCTAATCCTTGAATGACTTTGTAGGGGTGCTCTCATAAAAAGCCTAGTGAGAGTATGTGGTACCTAGATAGTGGCTGCTCAAGACATATAACTGGAGACATGAAGAAGTTCATTACACTAGAGACTAGAACTGGAGGCAAAGTGACTTTAGGAGACAATCCCACCAGGAAAGTGGTGGGCTCAAGTATTATTTGAAATTCTAAAAAAAATAATTGAAAATGTTTTATTAGTTGATGATTTAAAGCATAATTTGTTAAGCATTGTCAATTATGTGACAAATATTTTGAAATAAAATATCTTTCCGATAAATTCTTGATTAGCCTAAATGATAAACTTGTATTAGAAGGAAAAAGAATAAATAATGTTTACATGTTAGATCTTGATTATATTGAAAATTTAAATTCATTGTGTTTAAGAATAATAATGGATGACTCTTGGCTATGCCATAGAAGACTATGACATGTTAGCATGAAAGTACTCAGGAATATCACTAAAAAAAAAAACCTAGTTAGAGGTGTACCTAAGTTAGATTTCACTAAGGACCATCTATATGATGTCTACCAATTAGGAAAATTAGTAAAATCATCATTTTATTCAATCAAGGATGTGAATACATGTAGGCCACTAGAAATCCTTCACATGGACTAATTTGGTCCCATTAGCACAGCTAGCCTAGGTGGGAAGAATTATAGATTTATGATTATAGACTTCTATAGATTCACTTGGGTAAGACTCATAGCAAATAAGAATTAGTCATTTGAGGAATTTAAAACTTTCTCTACTTGGATTCAACACAAATTAGGGTACAAAATATCAATAATCTATAGTGATCATGGTGGAGAATTTTAAAATAAAAAATTTGAATCCTTCTATCAAGAGACAGGAATAGAGCATATTTTCTCTGCCCCTAGAACTCCTCAACAAAATGGAATAGCAGAAAGAAAGAATAGAACCTTGGTAGAAGCTGTTAGGGTAATGTTAGTTAATTACACTCTTCTTAGATATTTTTGGGCAGAAGCGATAAACACAACGTGTTATGTCTTAAATAGTGTGAACATTAGGTCGAAGTTGAATAAAATACCTTATGAACTCCTTAAGGGTTGGACACCAAATCTATTGTACTTATGTGTCTTTGGTTGTAAATGTTTTATCTTAATAAATGGAAAACTTCCCTTAGGAAAAATTGATCCCAAGGCTGATGAGGGTGTCTTCTTAGTTTATTCATCAGTAGGTAAGGCCTATAATATCTTCAATTAGAAAATCCTAATAGTAGAAGAATCCACCCATATAGTATTTGATGAATCAGATAAGTCATCTATACCTAAATTTGTAGAAGATGAAGTAGATGTAATTCAGGGAGTAGAAACTATAATCATAAGAGAAAGGTGAGGTCAGGAAGATTTATCTAGAGAATGGATATACTCTTCTAGTCTTGCTAAATAATTACTCTTATGAGACCCAACAAAAGGTGTGAGAACTAGGTTTGAACTTTGGAAGGAGATTAGTTAGTCAGCATTTATTTCTATGATAGAACCCGTAAGTATATATCAAGCTTTAGGAGATAGATTTTGGATCCTAGAAATACAAGAAGAATTGAACCAATTTACTAGGAATGATGTTTGGGAATTAGTTAAGAGACCTAAAAAGCAGAGTGTAATGGGAACAAAGTGGGTCTTTAAAAATAAGGTGAATGACTCAATAACCATAGTAATAAATAAGGCCAGACTAGTAGCTAAGGGGTATAACCATATTGAAGGCATTGACTTTGAATAAACCTTTTCCCATTAGCTATACTAGAAACCATAAGGGTGGTCTTAGCCTTTGCTTTCTTCAAAGTTATATCAAATGGACGTAAAGAGTGCTTTTCTAAATGGGATGATCAAAGAGGATATTTATGTTGAGCAACCCCCCCCCCCCCCCCCCCCCCAATTTGAAAGCTCTTAATTTCCAAACCATGTGTTCAAATTAAAAAATGTACTGTATGGGTTAAAGCAAGCACCTAGAGCCTGATATAAAAGACTTAGCTCATTCTTACTAGATAAAGGATTTATAAAGGGTAATGTGGACACCACTCTTTTCTTATAAAGGATAAAGATGAAATTCTCATTGTTCAGATTTATGTAGACGACATTCTATTTTGATCTTCAGATAAAATCCTATGTGATTCATTCTAAAAAATAATGAGTAGTGAGTTCAAAATGAGTATGATGGGAGAGCTAAATTATTTTCTTGGTTTTAGTATAAAATAAATATAAATTGAAACATTTATTAGCCAAACTAAATACATTAAGGATATTATAAAAAACTATGAAATGGATAGTACTAAAACCATGAACACTCCAATGAGTTCTACAATTTAACTAGACAAAGACCTGAATGGAAAATTAATAAACCAAAAAAATATAGAGGAATAATGAAATCTCTTCTCTGCTTAATTGCCAGTA
Source organism: Dendrobium huoshanense (assembly GCA_016618105.1). Lineage (NCBI taxonomy): Eukaryota > Viridiplantae > Streptophyta > Magnoliopsida > Asparagales > Orchidaceae > Dendrobium > Dendrobium huoshanense. Next base: position 13,273,901 of record CM028349.1, on the reverse strand, counting down.
GACTAGACATAATGTTTAGTGTGTGCCACTATGCTTGATTTCAAGCTGTCCTAAAGAATCTCACTTAACTACAGTCAAGATAATCCTTAGATATCTATTAAGCACCTCAAACTTAGGAATTTGGTATCCTAGACACAATTTATCCTTTGAAATCTTAGGGTACTCAGATTCTGATTTTACAGGATGTAGGGTAGATAGGAAAAGCATATATGGAACCTATCAATTCATAAGATAATTCTTAGTTTCCTGGTCCATTATGAAGCAAAATTTGGTAGCCCTCTCCATGGTCGAGGCAGAATATATAACAGTAGGAAGTTGTGTTACACATGTGTTATGGTTAAAATAAAAACTTCTAGATCTTGGATTACCTGTAAGAACCATCTCAATTATGTATGACAACATGAGTGCAATTTACATATCTAAAAATCCAATTCAACACTCTTGAATGAATCACATAGACATTAGACGTCACTTAGTAAGTGATCATGTAGCTAAAGGAGTCATAAAATTATAGAATATAGCTACAGAAGATCAATTGGTAGACATATTCACGAAAGCACTAGCCTATAACACCTTTAGCACTTTGAGGAAAAAATTTGGTGTCATAGATATTCATGTGTGATTCAAAATAAAAAAAACAAAATCAATCAAAGAAAAAGGTCTAAGGTGTTTCCTGATCAACACACACTCACCTCACTGAACTCCCAAACTGAACAATTCTCTATCCCCATCATATTATATGATTTACATTCATAGTGTAAGATCTATACTCATACTGTATAATACATGTGGTTGTGTATTCAAATCATTTGGTATGATATAATTATACTTCGTACTATATGATATCTCTATTTCGTACTATATGATTCATGTACACAAATGGATTGGGACAAATAAAAGTTGGTCAGCATGATATAATTAAACTTCATACTGTACGAATACCTATTCATATTATATGAACAATTTTGTCAAAGGTAATATTGATGACTCTTCGAGACCAATATAATTCCTATAGATCGTACTCTACGATATGGATTATACTTTTTGATTCGACCAACCTTTCCTAACTGTTTGTCCATATAAAATAAGTGTCTGATCGTACTGTATGATAATCGATTGTACTATATGATATGTCAAAATTTCTATAAATTGGAGAGGAAACAAGCTCACTTCACTCATCCTCTCCTCACTATACTCGCTCTCACTTATTCTTACTCGATGGAAAGCTCAACCAAACGTGGCTGACTCATCCTAAGAAGCTCTTCTTCTCTCGTCACCATGATGAATGATTTTTGTTCGCTAAGGATGAGGAAGCATACCATAGGTTCAAGGCTTACAAGATAACCCCCTCTCATATACTAAATCAATTAGCCTTAAGCTTTGAGGTGATGAGCCTCTTTGCTTCCACCACCTTACAATTCCTTTTCACCCTCACATTACTTTTCAATTTTGAGCTACATATTGAAATCTTTGCAAATCTAATGTTCAATGTAGAAAACTTGACCCTCACCTCTTTTGTCTGCCAGCAAAATATAGAAATCACCAAGGCTGACCTCACTCAATACATTAGGCTTTCTACCGATGATCTTAGAGCCCACTCTTTCATTACAAATGAATTTGACTAGAGTTCTATCAATCTAGTTCTTAAGAATATTACCTTGAACTAACACCAACCACTTGTTCGGTCTTTAACCCAAAATGCCCGCATTATTCAGCATATTCTTAGAACATCAATCATACCCAAAACTAGAGATAGGATATGCATGACCCCAATCCTATCTATTGTCACTTACCTAATAATGTCAAATGCTAAGTTTGATGAAGCTGACTTAATTCTTGACTATATCCAATTAAATGACCCTAGTTCACCTTCCTAGAACCCGCAAAAAACTCAATTTAGCTCTTTACCACCTCATATTATACATTCTTCACCATAAATACTAGCTAACCTATCCTAGTGAATCTGACAATCTACTTATTTTCTATATGGATGCCTCCTTATGTATTTTATTTCATAAGGGCCAAGTGCGGGATGAGCTAGATTTTGATAAAGAAGGGGAGGCTGCTCCAGCAGGAGAACCTGCTCCACCAAGAAGACATGCACTACAATGAGGACCTACACCTGCTTATCCTCATGATGATATGATCGAATGACTCGACTAACTCCAAACACATCTTGACTCTCACATCCAAAAACAACACCAACAACACGAGGAGGATATTCGATAGTTTGGGATTTTTTTTTAATTGATCAACAGTTCACATCTATCCACCACTTCTTTCAACCACCTCCACCAACACCTGATCAAGATCCTCCTTATTAGCTATGTCACTATCTTATATTTTTCTAAGTTTTTGATTGGTACTCTACTTTTTTGTGATGTCAAAAGGGGGAGAAGTTTATTGTCTACTTTAGTTAGTATGCCTTGTTTAGATGTCATATATGTCATGTCTTCTTACTTCTAATGAAATGCATGTTTAATTATCTACTTATGTGTCTATTCATGTTTTTATGTTTACTTTAAAAAGAACAAATAATAAAAGCAAAAATTTTATGCTAACTTACTTATCAACAATATTATTTGACATCATCCAAAAGGAGAAGATTGTTGCAGTTCATGACCCCTAGTATGAGATTTTGATGAAGACAAATAATATCGATTGAATTATCTCATTATTCACTAAATATTTTGAATGTTGCTCTTGTCTTTCAGTACTAACATTTCAGAGAGATCACATTTTGCTCAAGACAATAGAAGACTAGAGACTGGGTATAATAGGATGTAAAGTCTAGAAATCTATAATTTTCTTTTATTTTTTATTTTTTATTTTTCTTTTCTTGAGTCTGGCCATAAAAATGTGTATGCAGACTGAGCAACCATGCACACATATAGAGGGAGATTTCTTTTTAAAATGGAATTTTTTTTATTCTCTATAGATCATACTGTATGATTTTATATTATATTGTATGAACTATTATGGATCAATGGCTATTCTCTATGAACTAATCATACTATATGATCATCGTCATACTATATGATGTATTTTTAAATTGAAATCCTAGCCGCCAGATTAATTTAAGTAAGTTTTTAAATCTTAAATTTTGAACTGATCATCTATTCATACAATATGAATATTTGAATACTTAAATTAACTCCCATAATTAATCAATTAAATTAAATATAATTATTGATTTATGATCGTACTGTACGATATAGGTTTATATCGTATGATGAATCGAGGCTATTTTTGGTTGTCCCGAACATCGTATCGGATAATCCCTTAATTTTTGAACTAATCATATTGGATAATGTATACATCATACCGGATGACTTGAAGCTTTTAACTGATCGTACCATACAAATTGGAGCATACCAAATGATGAATAGAGATGAATTTTGGTCATCCCAACATTCATCCTATATGAATAAAAGAAATATAACATATCATATTAGACAATATTTGAATCATATTGTATGATATAGTTAAAAAAAATGACTGTTCATACTCCTTTGTACCAGGATGAAGACTATTTTGAATTGATCATACTATACAATCTTGGATCATATGGTATGAATAGAAATGGCTAATTAAAAAAATTTAGGGTTTCTTGGAGCTTGTTATATATATGTTACTTTTGTCTTTTAATAAAACACATGAGGGAGGAACGCAATAAAAAGGGGAACTCTTGAGAGGGAGCTACTTGATGAGATTTTGGGTTTGTGAGAGGAAGGAGAAGGTGAGTTTGTGAGGGAGAAGGAGTGTGAGGGGGTCACATGGTTGCTCCAAGTCTGCTGCACGCTTGCTTCTCCTGTGGCCCAAGAAAATGTTTTGGGATCTCTTTAAGGGGGAGAGCCTTTAAAGTTCATGTCCTTAAAGGTACTCTGCCTTCTCCAAGAGGGAGAAAAATGAGAAGGTTTGCTACCATCACCGGGAGGGTGACATAGCTTTTGGTACTCCACCACACCAGGGAAGGTGAAAGTGAGGTTTTGTTAAGGCTTCTCCACCTTGTTGAGGGGGTAAAAGGAGAATTACATTTTAGTAGTGAAATTCCAGGAGTAGAGAACTCTAGGGAGTGAACGTAGGTCAAGTGACCAAACTACTATAAATATTCTAGTATGCTTTTACTGTTTACTGCACTTTACTTATATTTTGCATCTTATATTTGCTATAATTGCTTGATGAAAATTCTATTCTTGATCTTTGTTGTGTGATCTAAAATTTCACCACTTATGTTGAAATCATGTTTTAATCATTCACTTCTGCATCAAGTTAAGTTTTGTTAAAAAAAAATAATAATTATAAGTTATGTTTAGGATTGTTTCTTTATTATGAAAATTTCCAATTCTCCCCCGCCCCCCTTGGCTCATCTCGTACTTTCAATCATAGTAGGTAATCAAAATCTCATTTTAGTTTCAATAATTTTTAGTTTGGTGAATATTCACTCCTAAAATTATAAAAATATATTTTCTCTTAATTTACCACACTTTATCATGTAACTTTTTATATATAATAGATCAAAATTTTAAGAATATTTTCATTTTAATATTATTAAATTTCACTTTGTAAAATAAAAGTATGATTTTGTAAAGCTATTGACTAATATAAATACTTTTCTACATTTTATAGAATTTTGCATTTCATGTTGCATTTCATACTTCAAACTGCATTTCATGTGTGGACAAATTTATATGTGAGGGAGCCCACATGAATTTCTTTAAATATTTTAAAATTTCTTTAGTCAAATCTCCATATATTAACATTATACTATCCCAAAGGATACATAAATGTTTCACTATCAATTTGAAAAGAGAAACACGCTATTCATTTTCGTGATTAAACACAACATAAAGAATATTCAATTCATCCATAAAAATAAAAAGAGTATTACCATATCATTTTAGTCATGAAATTAAATCAATGAACATATTTCAATTATCAAACTCCATAAGGAATATTTAATTTATCCCTAAGAATGAAAAGAACATTCGTTCATTGTTTAATCATGAAATTAAGTTCATATATTTATTTTCATAATCAAATACATAAGAAATATTCAGGGTAAAAGAATATTCACTTATATTTTTTATTATGAAATTAAATCAATGTTTAAAATTTAGGTTTTCATCCACAAATTTTTTCCCTATCTTAGAAAAGAACAAAGGTATGGTTTATTTTAATCTAGGTTCTAGACTACCTATAAGGGAAAGCCCTTATAGTTCATTGCATTCCCTAAAAGAATACTCTAAATTAAAGTGAAGAGTAAAGTTTTCAAATTCATATAAATTTAAAAAAAAATATTTGGGCTATCAAAATTTAAGTATATAGGCTTTAGATTATAAATTTTAACTTATATTTAGAATTTGGAAAGGACATAAAAGGAAAGATATATAGGAAGAGGGGTACATATAATCTGGACTTACATTTGCTTAGAGTGAGCTGCAAACTAATAATCTTAAGCACAATCAACCATCATATGAATGCTCTATTCTAAGAATCAAGAAACTTTAATTTAAAATATTATAATTAGGAGTTTTCAATATGTATAAGTTTGCATAATGAAATGATGCATGAATAATAATGTAAATAAAAGAGCTTTTATTCATTTATAATTTTTTAGAGTTCAAACTAGGGTCTGTTATAAGCAAAAATGTGGCAAAGCTCCACCAACAATAAGCTTGAATATCTACTCCAATGCAAATATAAATTTAAGTATGATTATTTTTTATATCATCAATCTTGTATCTTCTAAATCTTTTATAGAATTTCAAATGAAGAAAAATTATTGTCTTTTAGAATCTATCAATGTATATAAACAATCATCCTTAATGTCTTACAACTCTTGACACTATACAACTTCATCTAGCTATAAAAAATCTAAAATATCTATATTTGAATAATTGCTTTTATATTTATTTTTACATCATTTCCTAGACATGCTCTACTTTTACATGACTATAAAAGATCAATTTATAAAAGATGCACATATGAGATGGTGAAGTGTGAGTATATATATATATATATATATATATATATATATATATATATATATATATATATATATATATATATATATATATATATATATATATATATATATATATATATATATATGTGTGTGTGTGTGTGTGTGTGTGTGTTGCACGGCTTTGAAATTTCACTCTCATCTTTTTGGCACCAATAGAAAACAAGTATCACATCAAACATACAACATGTAAACACACAAATATGAGTACCCTCTAGGCAAGGCACTCCAAGCAAACTAAATCAAATCATCAGCCTAGTATAGGCTAAAGTTGGTGGTTCTAGCAAACAACCTAAGTATCATAACACTATATGTGGCTTGGATAGGTCCTAGGTTTTATTACTAAAATTTATCTACAACTGAATTTATACATTTAAGGTCTTTAAAGGGGTGGTTTAAATTCAAGTATTTAATATTTTAGAAATTTTAAATATTCATTTTTATGTAATGTTTTAATTGCTATAATTATTAATTTTATGTTTTATAGAACATAACACTCAATAAATTCAAAATGCTAGAAGCTATTGATTAGAAAGTTCTAGGTTTATATTTGTAATGTCATCAGTCATCTAAAATTGGGATAGATGGATAAAATTTATTTGATATATTATTATTAAATTTATGACTCTCAGGAATGACTTTAAATATTTAAAATTTATTTGATATTTTTTATATTTTAAAATTTTTTATTTACTTAATTCATGACTTTTTATTATTAAATTAATTTTTATTTTGAGTGAATTTCAAGGGGAATTTTATTTTTCCTTTATTAAGCATTTAATTCTAAAAATTTGACACTTATAATATATTTATTGGTTTTAATTTAAAATTATGATGATTTATTATGGTTTTTAGGTCAATTATATATAATCGTGGGTTTACTAAATGATATATCACATAACATTCAATTATAGTAAAATTTGAGACAAAGGTACATGTGTATATGCACTTCAAATCCATTGAATAAGGAGGTCCTCATTAACTTCATAAAAGACTACAAGACCAAGTATGCAGTATATCTAAATATAATGGAAGATTATCCTATCTCTTTCAATTTGTTTCCTTCTTTCTCTAGTTTGATAAATTAAAGAAGGCTGGAGGGATTTATAGAGGAGCTAAGGAACTTGTTGTGGGGTCAAGGAAATGATTTGATTAACACATACTTTAGAAGTTTGGGGGAGTATTTATAGGAGAGAGAAATGGGGTTCAATGACCAAGATCTTACCATGACTTTAGTTAAAATCATGAGTTATAATTTTTTGAAGACTATAGGTGTTTTTTGGTTAACTAGGGTTCATATATCCTATTGATTCATATCTCAAGGATTTAATACCAATAAGGAATGTATTGGCTCTGGCCATAAATGATATTTCATGGTGCCATTTGGCAGCAAAACCACTTGGTTCAAAGGGCCCCATGGCGTCATAACCATTTAACCTGCGGTGCCATTTGGCGGCAAAACTGTTAGTTAGAGGACACGTACCACTTCTTTACTGGCAGGAGATTGTTTTAGAATGGATCCTAGTGATATTTTCGACTAGGCATTATCTCTTTGTGAGCTAAAGTGAATTTTAATTTGTCCCCCACAAATTATTGTGGAGGGTGGATGAATTTTACTTTAAATGATTTGATGGTTAATTTCAATTTTATATATATTAAAATTAGGATTTTAAAGATTTTGTTAGTATTTAAAAATATTTATGAATGGACCCCTATGGTTGAGATTTTTTATTCAACACGGCCATCATCGGGGTGCGGGGTCATTCATTGACTAAACCTTATCTACGCTATCAACTTGCGGATAGGGGATTGGGTTTCTTAAGCTTCATGCCATAAGAATGGATTTCTTTTGATTATAGAACTTGAAGGTATAATATGAATTTATTAAAACAAATATATCAGTCCCCATAATAGTATATTTGTTTGATGGTTTGAACCCTATCGACTCCTATAGATCCGTATAGAAGGATCAGCTTCAAACTTGAATTCACTTATCGACCAGTGCAGCATCCCTAGACGTCACATGTGTACCAATAACACGCTCTTTGGGGCCCATGCAGGTGCTTGAGAATTTTATTGATTGGACATACCCCTTTGTGTACCTATGTGTATAGAAGCTATGGTGCATGTGCAGGGGTATTCTTGGAATATTTGTAAACACCTTCTATATGCTAGTATGAGTGTTGTGAATCTGGTGGCGATATATCTGGATGTCATGACATACCTCATCATCTTGATATTGACTCCTTTTTTCTCATTCACCAGGGAGGTTTCTTTTGGACTTTGAATTCTGCTACTTTAAAAGAACTCCTTTTGAGATCAACAATGTAGTGGATACCAGGACTATTTTTCTTCCTAAGTATAGGACCTAGAAGAAATTTTAGAACACCAGGAAGTTTAGTTCAAATTTATTCAAACATCTCTTCGATTCTATTAGGGGGGTGTTCTTTTTCATACATCGAGTTGGTCTTTTCGGTCCACACTTTTAAGGACCAAATCATCCATGTAGCATTTGACCTTTTGATGAATCAAATCATTAAATATATGAGTCATCTCCTGTTGATATGTGGTACCAGTATTCTTCAGACCGAATGGCATGACCGTATAGCAAAAAATGCCTATAGGTGTTCTAAATGATGTATATTTTTCATCTTCAGGTGCCATTTTTAATTTGGTTGTAGCCTGACAATCCATCCATGAAGGAGATCATGTCATAGTTGGATGTGTTGTCCACTAGAAGTTTTGTTACCCGGAGCGAAAAGTCATCTTTCGAACATGCCTTATTGAGGTCCCTAAAGTTGATGCAGATACAAATTTAGCCATTCCTTCTTTACAGGGACAATATTTGCAATCCAGTCAGCATACTTTTTTTCATGAATAAAGCTGCATCTATGAGCTTCTTCATTTCTGTAATCACCTGCTCTTTAATCTCCAATCTTATTCTCCTTGGAGCTTGCTTGATGGGTATTGCGTCAGGCTTGATAGCTAATTTGTGAACTACTACGTCAGGAGATAAGCCAGACATCTCAGCATATGCAAGGCAAAGAAATCCTTAAATTCATAGAGAAGTCCCTTTATTTCTTCCACTTGATCTTCTGGTAGAAGAGAGATAATGAAGGTTGGGTGAGGGTCTTCCTCAGTTCTCAAGTTAACTTCTTCTAGCTCATCCATCGTAGCAGTCTTTCCACCATCTTCCAATTATTCTGATGCAGGTTTAGCTTCTATGGGTTGATTATCATAAGCCTTAGCTTTATTTATCTCATCATCCTCATTATCAGATTTGGTTTCCTCACAAGTGGTTGCTCGGCAAGTTTCCTTCTGGAGGTATTTTCGCTTGATAAATCTAATGCTTTTGTACTCAGCTATATCCTTCTATCATAGTGGACGGGGATTCCTTCCAACCAGAGGCCTAAGTATTTACGAATTTGTCATTTAGTGGTATGAACATTGATCTGCTTTCGTAGCATTCTTTGAACACCTTTGGTATTAAACCTAGGTAGCCTCATAGGAAATAATTCTTCATAATCAAGGTGCATACAACACTAGTCATTATTCTCTTCTCCACGCATTCTCACTGAATATGGCACATTTTTGGGTGCAGTCTCCTTCTTAAGATGAGGCATATAAAGAGTGGAGAATTCTTCAATCTTATGCACCTCGCACGGAATAATTTCCTTAAAGTATTGTAGGGTAATTCTCATGACTACGAGCGGGCTATCTGAGATAGAAATGTTGTCTATCCTCCTGTAGAACACACCCTGCACTATGTATATATAGATATAGTCATAATCATAATTATCATTTGAGTATTCAGCCACCCTGCTCCATTTGGACGCAGTCTAGCCTACTTTTTGGGATTTTGTAGGGGCAACATCACTTTCATCTGTGTCACTCCCAAGGTGAGGCACATGTTTCCTTTCTTTTAAAATTGTTGGTGCTTTGGGAAGAGTCGGTGTTGCCTTTCTTCTACCCACACATTTCTTTTCACCTTCTTGTTTATGTGTCTTTGCAGCCTTTGAGCTTGATGCTTTAGCTTCAAGAGATCTCGAAGGCTTTTGCTTCTTTGGCATGAAATACCTGGCATCTTCATATATTGTTACTTAATGAACTGTAGAGGGTTGGATATCACCGGAGATCCTGAATTCTTCTCCTTTCCTGAGATATTTCATGCATTAGTGTAGTATTGATGGGACAATGCCATATTTATGCAACCAGGGATGACCTAGTAGAGCCTTGAATGAAGTGTCCACATCAATTACATAAAATTTGCTTTTGTATGAAGTTACCCAAATACAAGAGGGAACATGAATGATCCAAGGGATTTTTTTCCATTTCTAGTTGAAGACGTGCACCATTAACGTATCTTAGCTAAGATGCTCCACATCGAGGTGCAATGATCTTAATGCCTTCAGGATCATAAGATTTACCAAAGATCTGGGATCGATCAGAATTCGATTCATCGTCATACCGTCACTTTTTGCTAAAACATATAGAGGGCGGTTGTGATCTGTCATTCCAAGCATCAAATCATCCTCAGTAAAAGTAATTATTAGCTCATTTTGAGCTTGTAATACCTCACTCAAGTTACGTTCAGCAAGATATGCTTCATATCTTTTGGGGTCCTTGAGAGCTTGGATCAAAGTCTCCCAAAGGTCTCTAGACATCACTAGGGCTTCGTATATGCTGAGTTGTACTGAGATCTTTCTTAAATGGGATAATATATTGTAATCTATTCCCTTAGCTGAAGCGTTCTTCTTCTTAGGATCTTTAGGGATAATATCATTATTGATAATTATATATTTTCCCTTATCTTGATTAGGATCTCCCTTCTTTGGTGGAGGCAGCAGTATCTTTCCTCTTCTCAACTGCACTTGGGCCACCTCATCTGATTTAGACTTATTTAGTGAAGCATTCTCCTCGGATTCAGCCATTGCTATATCTGAAGATTCATCTATAGGCTCATAATCATTCCCCAGTTTCACCTGCCCCATTTGTGATGCTATGCTTGGATCTGAATCTTCATTATTTGGAAAACATAGATCATCTGAATTGAATTCCATTGATGACACCATTGAATAGAACATTGGGGCCTCTTCTTCAGCGTATTTCTTCCTATCTTATATCTTTGATATAACCTAGATGACTCGACATGTTTCTGTAAGAAGGGATACATCCTCAGCTTCTTCTTCGTTTTCATCCATTTTGAGCTCTTTCATAAAATCACCGAGCTTAATAGGCCTCCTGATAGTATGGAATTATTCACCCAAACTACCAATAGCCTTTTGAGTTGCAGTCTTCTTTGCCTCAGGCTTTCCTAATTTGGTTTTCTTCTTAGAACCCTTTGATTTTGGTTTGCCATACTTGAAGGAGCTAGCTTGGCCAGGTTACTATTAGGAGGTGGATGCATATGACGCAGGCAACCATTTTAAATTCAGCACTGGTTCAGTAGGAGATTTTCACTTGACACCGAGAACTCCTTCAAGCTGTTTTAACATTTTGGTTGTTTTCTTGGAGACCACAATTTTCCATTCCTCTTCTTGAATGTGTTCTTTTGTTGTTATTTCTTTAGGCTGGAGTACGGAAGATAACATAACTACCCGAGTGGATTTCTTTTTAGGACAAATTAATACATTATTTAATAATGTTAATTCTCCCATTTTATACTTCTTCTCCAACCAATCTTTGAAGATATAGCAATCGTCAATTGGATGACTAACTACCCAATTTTATGGGTAGTAGTTTGGGTCATCAGTGTGCTTCGACTCTTTGGGTCTCTTGCAATCAGGCAGTTATAAATCCACTTTCAGTACCTGTCGAAATAATTTGGCGACACTCTCCCTCTTGATTGAATATTCTTTATTCATTTTCTCCTTGAGGGAGGGGAACGTTCTATCACTAATTCCCATAATTTGCCTCTGGAGCTCTCCTCCACCGAGAAAGGCTCGAGGTCTATTATTTCCTCCAAGAACCAAATTTAGTTGAGGATTTGGATTATAAGCATGTTTGGGTTTCTCTTCTTATTATATTGGTCGTTTTCCTTTATCCACATTATACACTACCCCTTTACCTTTATCAAGTATGGGAGGAAATATAGAGTAAACATCATTCTTCCTAGCGTCAGGTGCCTTACCCTTTTTGGGTCTGTTAGGGAGGCTTTCGGATTTTGATAAGTTCATCTTTTCAAACTTTGCCACCCTATCCAATAGATCTTTGAAGGTCATAATAGAAGTCATGCATAAGAAGGGTTTCATTTTATCATCAACGTTCCCCATCAACAATTGAACTGCATGTTCTTCTTTCAATTGCTGCTCGCACTACATGCTGAGATTGCGCCCGCATGCTATGTACCTCATTACTGACTCATCCTTTCTCCTTTTTTCTAAGGCAAGTTTAGTGATGGTAGTCGTTTTAATTGAACTGACAAATCTTTTCATGAATAATGCCTCTAACTCCATGAAGGTCTTCAGAGAATCATTCGACAGTTCTGTATACCATTCAAAAGCAGTTCCACTCAAGCTACTCATGATTTGCCGGAATAACAGAGCATCATTTCCTATCGTATTCATGCAGGTAGCTTTAAACTGCATGAGGTGTTGTCTGGGATTTTTATTGCCATCAAAGATATTGAATTTAGCACAGAGTATCCCTTTGGATATGGCACCTAATCGTACTCTATTGGGTATGGGTAACCTTTTCCTACTAATTTCTCTACTTGTTCAATATCTATAATGGCTTTAATCTTTTCACTAATTAAGCCTTCTAACTGTGCGGTGGTTACTTTTTCAGTGGCACTCGGCATATTTTATGGAGTACGCTGGTGGGACGGATCATAAATCCCTCTACCACCTCTAGGTATACCTTTCACTCCTGAGGCTTGTGGCGCTTGAGGATTTTGAGGATTTGCAGCTTTGTTGTTGGGTTGAACTGGTGCAGGACCCATAGAAGTGGACTTCTGCATTATCTCCATCATCACCATCATATGAGTCATTATCTCAATCATTTTATCATTTAACTGAGAGATTTCTCTATCTTTCTTTCGTATCAATCACCTCATCTGATTTCTCATTATAGTGAGCGTGATGTCTTTGCGAGCGAAAGGGTTTTCTTTGACTTCTTCTTCTTCTTCTTCTCCTTCTTTTGAGGAGTGAGCAATTTGGCTGGCAATGGATTTAGCCCTATGGCGACGTCGATAAACATGTATACGGGGTTATGATTGTTGGTCATCTTCATCACCATCATCATCCTCAATATTGATATAGCTGACCATGCAAACCACCTCGATTTCCATAATATTTTCATCATTATATTCTTCTTCATCTTCTTATTATACCTGAATTTTTGAGTGGCGTCGCCATTGAATTTTATGTTCTTGGCTTAGAATGTTTACTTCTTTGATTCGCGGACTGCTATCGAAATGAACCTCCTCTTTGGCTGAAGTAGGAGAATGACGGGATCTCCTTAAAGACTCTCCATGATGTCGACCATCTCTATGACTATTCTTTTGGACCCATCTCTGATGAGTTCTGTTAGTAAGGTCGGATCTCTGGTAGACTGTTCCAGATGTCACACCTGAATTGGTTCTTTCTTCAATCATCCTTTCTTTTCAAGGCTTAGGACTCCAAACTTGTTTGACATTCCGTTGGGCCCTTTTGGTAGTGGATTCTTGGATACGTGGTCCAATTGTTACACTCCGATGTGCTTCGTGTGGAGCTTATCGTTAATAACTTCTTCTTTTGGCTATCACAACAGTTGAAAGCCTCTATCTTGGAGGGGTTTTTCAGGCCTCAAAAATCAATAGTCTTTGGAACTTCTTCTTCATTAATCCTCTCTCCTTAACTATCTTCAGTACTCGATGTACTCGGACAGACAGGCGTTCAGGCTCTTTTATCTTCTAAGGGAATTGGGGCTTCAAGTCGACACTCCCAGAAAGATTGCTTGAGCTCACAAGAAGAGCTATTTCTTTTTATCCACTTCAGGTTAGAAAACTTATTATGAGTGGGAATATTGATCTCTGGTTCTTGTGCTGCAGGTTGGAAGGATGGACTGGTATCGGCAATAGCTTAGCGTGTAGCTCTACATTCTTTCTCCTCCTTTGCCTTTTGTTGAGTCTTCCTCTAGCTGAGAAAGCTTCAATATCATATTTCCTAGATATAATAGGCTCTTTGAGTAGAGCAGTGGTGTTTGTAGTCACCACAGAGATTTTTCTTCCAGTAACAACCCTTTTTGCAGTAAGGGTCTCAGGCTACGATAATCTTTCAAATATAGAGGTAATTCCTTGAGAAACATGCCTAGTATTAGTCTTTATAGAATGGGACCTTCCAAAAATTCTTCAGAGTTTACGTCGTACACAGGGATGGCTGCATCCCTTACAATAGCTGCTAAGAATTCAAGCTCACCAAAGTGGAAGGTTGTTCCAGTATTTTCAGTTTCAATGACAGCATTCGCCAGTTGATGGCTAGCTCCTCGTACTAGTTGGACAGTCATCGGGGTGTCCTGTGTTGCAGATCTATTTTCATGGATTTATGATTTTGATGATAGCAAACACTCTTATTTCTCTACGACTGCCTTATTTACTGACATTTTAGGTCCACAAGATCAGATTGTAATTTGGAACCAACTCAAGATTGGGTAGACTAGGTCTAGATCAGTTTGTACCACTTTTTCGTTTCATGAGTCTATTGTATTTGGCGTGACTCTGATGCTATGTAACTTTACACACATACACCTTGGAAGAATTTCTGACTGTTCCATAGAGTTTACTATTTTTGATAACATCATCCAGGACGATATTTATATCGGATTGGACGATCTGTTCAAAAATAGAAACCCTGATTAGGGCATCATCCTTGTTAAGGAAGCCATCATTAAACACATCGCCCTAGATGATTTTGTATTTGCCAGGATGATAGGCTCAATTCAGAAAGAATCTGCCGCCAGATCTATTTAGGAATTACTTATTTTTGGACATCATCCCTGTGGATCGGCCTGGCCTATCAGGATCAGCCTGGCTGATCTAGAACAATTTTTCTTAAATAAATTTGATAATTAAGGAAAGTAATTATTGGTGAGTTGGACGATAACACCAGTTAGTCAGATCTCAGAATTGTTCGGGCTGATTTGATATCGGCCAGCTTCTTTTTAGGGCGATGTTCATGATGATTTTCCTCATATTTTGAACTAATCGTCCAGGATAATATACTATCAGCCTGGACGATATGACCAAAAATCTCCTGATTGTCCCAAGCTGACCGGGCTGATTGAGCGTAATTTACGCTGATCGGCCAGGCCGATATTTATATCAGCTTGGATGATAAAGTCAGCAAGTTGTATTAATGAGCTCGTTTTGAGATCTTCTATTTAAGCTTTGATAAGGCACCTTTGTAAGTATCTTTGGAAGCCATTGTAGCTTCGTTATTTTGGGGAAACTTGAAGAGAAAGCTTGAAAGGGAGTGAGGAAAAGGTGAAGTTAGAGAGAGGGTGAAGATCCTGTGATGGGTACTCAAGAGAGTGTGGAGGGGGATTCCACACGGTTGCTCCGGCAAACTTGCACCTTAATACCGTCAGATTCAAGGATTGTCTTGAGGGAAGTTCAAAGAAGAAGAAGATCTCTTTGGTGTCAAAAGAACCCAACGACTCCGCCGTACCGAGGAAGGTGGAAGTGATTTTGTAAGGACATCTCTGCCTAGCTGTGGGGGCTAAAGGAGAGACACTTAGTTTAGTGCAATTCTTGGAGGGTGCCTCCAAGGAGTGGACATAGGTCAAAGTTTGACCGATCCACTATAAAACTGATGTGTTCTTTCCTTTATTATTTCTGTATTTATTTCTTCCGCACTTTGATTTCTGTGGTGATTTGGTTTTAAGTTTTGTTCTTTGATTATAAGATTGTTTTTGTTTTAAAATAACAATTCACCACCTCTCTTCTTATTACCCTTGGGCCAGTTCATAAAGGACTTAACATCCCTAACAAACTTTCTAGTGCCATCACCTTCAAGTCGTATTAGAGTATTTTCAAGTGGTATCAGAGCGGGATTCATAAAAATAAGTTTTTGAAAGCTTTTTGAATTTTTGATCCATGGCTAATTTTTCTAATCATAATATTGCGAAAGGTTATTCAATCACCAGACCACCTTTCTTTGAAAATATTAATTTCGATTTTTGAAAAATTTGCATGTCTGCTTTCTTGTAGTCTATTAATTATCGAATGTGGCATATGATTTTAACTGGTTATTCTTTACCGTCACGTGTTTTATATGGAATTAAAATTGATATTCCTTTTAATCAATGCTCAATTGAATGCAAAATTTTTGAACTGTTTTTTCTGTGCTTTAAATTCTAAAGGCTTTATGTTAGTTTTCACGTGCACTACTGGTAAGGAAATTTGGGATAAATTACACACCTTATACGAAGGCACTAGTGAAATAAAGCAATCCAAGTTGCATTCCTTAATGCATGATTATGAACACTTTTGTATGAAACCTTATGACACGATCTTAGACATGTATACTAGATTTATTAAAATTGTTACATCATTGCATGCTTTAGGAAAAGAGTTTTCAAAATTTGAAAAAGTCAATAAAATTCTTCGTTGTTTACTTGATAAGTTTGATGCTAAAGTTGTTGCTATTTGTGAATAAAAAAATATGAATGAGTATTCTATTGATAATTTTGTTGGCTCTCTCATTGCCTACGAGCAAAGTTTGGGTCAAAGACTTTTGGATGCAGGTGAAACGATAGTGCTAAACGCTGAAAACATGGAGGAAACTGGCTTAATTGGTGATGAAAATAATGACTTGTCAAGAAAATTAAAAAGCTCACCAAAGCATAAGCCTAAACAAAAGTGGAATAAAAGTTAAAATGGTAAGAATGTTAAGATTACTTCTGACATTATTTGCTTTGGATGTGGGAAACCTGAACATATGAAAAATCATTGCCCTAATTTGAGAACTCCTCTAGGAAAAGAAAAGGGAAAAGCAAAACAAATTTTAAAATGGCCAAATAATGAAAAACAAAAAATCTCTTGGCAGACTTAGCTTATGAATCATCTGATTAGGAGCAAGATGATGTTTAAATCATTATTTGTATTTCTTTTGTTTTGTTTGCATGTTTTATTATTTTTTTGTGTGTTTTTTTTTTTTGTTTTGGATTTATTCTTTTTTCATTCTTTCTTTCATTTTTTTCTTTTTCTTCTTCTTTAAATTTCAATTGTGTCTTTACTTTTTCTTTTTTGTCAACACACTCATCACCATCCTTTTAAAATTCAAAAAAAAAAAGAGGGGATTAAAAATTTTAAAATGAAAAATCTACCTCCTGTTTTTCTTGAATTCTTATGTAAGTTGTGGTTGGCTTCTCTAAAAATAGATAAAGGAAGGAAACTCATGATTTTGACTCTCAATCTATGTTTCCTAAAGAGGTTATTCTTCTTTTGATTTAAAATCTTCATCATATTTTAAATTGGATTTTGAAATTGAACTTTTTCATCTCCCTACATTTTACCTATCGTATAGGAATCTTTTGCAAGTTGTTGAATTTATCTCATAATTTTCTTAATCAAGTAGTCTAATTTTTCAATAGAATGGGTTTACTTTTGCTTTTAAAATTTCATAAAGGTAGCATATTCTAAAATAAAAAAATTGGCCAATGATGCCAAAAAAAAAAAAAAGTGACCAATGACGTCAAATCAAAAGATGCGCAATGACACCAAATTGAAAAAGATACACAAAGTGTATCAAAAGAAAAAGATGCGCAAAGTGCACCAAAAAATTAACAAGAGGCATAAAATGAGCTTACAAGGAGTATACTTACCATTTCTATTTTATTCAAAGCTTAAGAAAACCCTTGATATTTTCGATGCTTGAGTTTGAAAATCATGATTCCTGATTGAACAATTCGTGCATTAATCTTCTATTAGATATATTTTATGAAAGTAGTTTTAGAAAAATTAGTATTTCTTTTTCTAATTTATTATTTGATTTAGATATTAGGTTAAAAAGTTTTTGATCCTTTAAAAAGAACTTGAGCTTGGATTATCAATTTCTGAATTTCTTACTTTTACTGGATTATGCATTGTGAATCCATTCCTTTCTAAGTTTTTGATTAAAATTTAGAGGTAACTTTCTCATTTTTTAAAAAATTTTCTTTCGTGCCCTTTTTGATAATGTCAAAGGGGGAGAACATATTGTTGTATTTGTATCTATTTTCTCTCTTTCAAAAATTGAAAACAAAAAAAAAATTTTGATCTCTCCTATTTTTAAAAGTTTTATTTTAGTAAGGGGCGAATCAGGAGAACGTGATTTCCTTTTTGCAAATTCAACTTGTAATATTTGTCATCCTCAAAAAGGGGGAGATTGTTGTGAATTTGTTTTCATAGATTATGATGTTAATGATAACAAATACTCTTATTTCTCTACAACTGCCTTATCTACTAACATTTCAGTCCACAAGATCAGACTGCAATTTGAAACCAGCTCAAGATTGGGTAGGCTAGGTTTGAGTCAGTTTGTACCACTTTTTCCTTTCTTGAGTATATTATATTTGGTGTGACTCCTGATGCAATGTAACTTTGCATACATACACCTTAGAAGAATTTCTGGCTGTTCTCTAGAGTTTAATGTTTTTGGTAACATCATATAGGACGATATTTATATCAGCCTAGACGATTTGTTCAAAAATAGAAACCCTGATTAGGGCATCTTCCTCTTTAAGGCAGCCATCATTAAACACAACATCCTGGATGATTTCATATCGGCCAGGATCATAGGCTCAATTCAGAAAGAATCTACCACCAGATCTATTTAGGAATAACTTATTTTTGGACATCATCTCGGTGGATCGGCCTAGCCTATCAGGATCGGCCTGGCCGATCTAGAACAATTTTTCTTAAATAAATCTAGCAAATAAGGAAAGCAATTATTAGTGATTTGCACGATCACATCGGCTGGGCCGATCTCAGGATCATCCAGGCCAATATGACATCGGCCAGCTTCTTTTTAGGCAATGTTCAGGATAGTTTTCCTCCTATTTTGAACTAATCGTCCAGAACAATATACTATTGGCCTGGACGATATGACCAAAAATCTCTTGATCGACCCTAGCCGACCGGGCTGATTGAGCGTAATTTATGCTGATCTGCCAAGCCGATATTTATATCGGCTTGGATGA
This sequence comes from Dendrobium huoshanense, assembly GCA_016618105.1. Lineage (NCBI taxonomy): Eukaryota > Viridiplantae > Streptophyta > Magnoliopsida > Asparagales > Orchidaceae > Dendrobium > Dendrobium huoshanense. The sequence continues at coordinate 13,254,718 of CM028349.1, read as the reverse complement.
TAAAGATGGTAAAAGTTGCATTAATGATCTCATTTTAAGATCTTCTATTTAAACTTTGATGAGGTACCTTTATAAGTATCTTTGGTAGCCTTTGTAGCTTCGTTCTTTCGGGGGAAACTTGAAGAGAAAGCTTGAAAGGGAGTGAGGAACGGGTGAAGTTTGAGAGAGGGAAAAGGGGAGACTCCCACATGTGATAGAACGGGGAAGACTCTCAAGGGATTATGGAGGGGAATTCCACATAGTTTCTCTTGCAGACTAACACCTTAATACTGTCGGATTCAAGGCTTGTCTTGAGGGAAGTTCACAGAAGAAGAAGATCTCTTAGGTGTCAAAGGACCTGGCGACTCTGTAGCACAGGGAAAGGTGGAAGTGATTTTGTAAGGGCTTCTTCGCCTAACTGTGGGAGCTAAAGGAGAGACACTTAGTTTAGTGCAATACTTAGAGGGTGCCTCTAAGGAGTGGACGTAGGTCAAGGTTCGACTGAACCACTATAAATCTGATGTGTTCTTTCCTTTATTATTCTGCATTTATTTCTTCCGCACTTTGATTTCTGTGGTGATTTGGTTTTAAATTTTGTTCTTTGATTATAAGATTGTTTTTGTTTTAAAATACCAATTCACCACCTCTCTTCTTATTAGGCTTGGGCCAGTTCATAAGGGGCTTAACATCCCTAACAAAATTTCTTGTGCCATTAGAGCACCTTTAAGTCATATTAGAGCACTTTTATCCTGCATTTCCATTCTTCATAAATGAAAGGCAAAGGCTAATAATCAAAATTTGATACGTCACCCCGCACTTTCAAAATGCAAAAATTATGAAGAATAAATAACATAAGCCAATCCCCAGTGGAGTCGCAAGAAATCTGTGGGCTCCGAAAATTTGGCCCGGCTCTGTCCGCTTGATTGATTTTCTTTGGCGAGGGAGTTTTAATAGAATTAAGTTCCGAGGTAAATTTTGGAGGGCAGATGGGTTTATAGATAAGACATTACGCAGAAATTTCACCCTCATTTTGTGAGAACTTTATTATCTGAGTTATGGTTTCCTATAGATGCAAGCCCCTATAGTTAATTACCCCTTTTGATAAAAAGAGAGAACTTTCGATTAAGGCTAGTCATCAATCAGATACATAGAGATATGTATTATCTGGCATATAGTAGCAGTAATGAGCTTGAAATTTGAGAATTTGGAAAAGTTTAAAGGGCTGGAAGATTTGATATTTAAATAGAAATTGCACCGTCTTGACCTTATCAATTTTCAAGGGTACCTTGTAAACCTAGAGTGAATATTTGCCTAAGGGAATAAATTTGAATCCACCTTAGATAATAGAAGGCTTTGTGTCCTATCATTTATATCCTATTGATTCATATCTCAATGATTTAATGCCAATAAGGAACATATTGAATCTAGACATAACCAGTATTTCATGGTGCATTTGGGGAAAAAATCACTCAGTTTAGAGGGCCACGGGTCGTCATAATCATTTATCCTGCGGTGCTATTTGGCTACAAAATTGTCGGTTAGATGACACATACAACGTCCTTACTAGTAGGAGACTGTTTGAGAATGGAGCTTAGTGATATTTTTGACTAGGCATTAGCTCTTTGTGAGCCAAAGTAAATTTTAATTTGTCTACCCCGAAAAACTATTACAAAGGGTGGATGGATTTTGCTTTAAATAAATTGACGGTTGATTTCAATTTTAAATATATTGAAATTGGGATTTTTAAGATTTTGGTAGTATATGAAAATATTTGTGAATGGACCCCTCTAGTTGAGTTTTTTTATTCAACACGGCCATCATCGGGGTGTGGGATCATTCTTTGACTAAACCTTATTGACCTTATCAACTTGCCGATAGGGAATCGGGTTTCATAGTCTTCATGCCTTGAGAATAAATTTATTTTGATTATAGACCTTGAAGGTCTAATATGAATGTATTAAAACAAATATATCGGTCCCCATAACCATTTTTTTTTATGGTTCGAACCCTGTCGACTCCTATAGATCCGCATAGAAGGATCAGGTTCAAACTTGAGTTCACTTATCGACATGCGCAGCATCCCTAGACATCATGTGTGCATAAATAACATGCTCATCAGGGACCATATAGTTGCTTGAGAATTTCATTGATTTGACATACCCCTTTGTATACCTATGTGTATACAAGCTATGGTGCATGTGTGAGGGTATTCTTGGAATATTTGTAAATACCTTATGTCCGCTAGTATTAGTGTTACAAATTCGGTGGTGATATATCTGGATGTCATGAGACTCCTCAACATCTTGATGTTGACTCCCTTTTCTCATTCACAAGGGAGGTTTCTTTTAGACTTTGAAGTCCGCTGCTTTGAAAAGAACTCCTTTTGAGATCATTAGTGTAGTGGATACCATGACTATTTTCTTCCTAAGTATAGGACCAAAAAGAAATTTTGGAACACTAGGAAGTTAAGTTCAAATTTGCTCAAACATCTCTTCCATTCTGCTAGGGGGTGTCCTTTTTCATACATCGGGTTGCCATTATACCTGACGTACTTGTAGACCTTAATCACCATTATCGTAGGTGATATCTTTACTTATGCCCATAGTGGTCTATTGTACTTATGATATATCCACTGTTGTTATCCACATGTATTTATTTGTAGGGAATCATTGTATCCACTATGACCTCCTAGAAGTGTTTGTAGAAGACCCATTATTCCTACATTATATCCACCTTTCACCAATCTCAGGTTATTTAAATGATTACATTTGTTTGTAGGGACGGATCCTCTACTATCAAAAGGGGTGGTATGGCCATCTCAATCTACAAGCTTTGTTGCTTATGTTGGAGATCTCCATAATGCATATGGGAGACACACTTGTGCATTTTGCAACAATCTATCAACCTTGCAAGTATGGCGCATTTGACCTCATAGAGACTTGTATGTGTTTCAAATTGCTGTGATGTGTATGATGAATGTTGGATGAACTCCACTCATAGCTAATTCCTTCATACATTTTGACCTCCATTGCTTGTAGGACTCAGTACATTTAGCTGCATCTTAATCGTGCATTTGTAACAGATGTTCATGATTGTTTTCATGTAGATGAGCCATGTTGAGTGTCACAAATCTTCTATTTTCTCAACTACGTTCAAGTAATTTTTCATTTGCATCTGAGTCCAGTTCAACATCATTTGCTCAAGCATGTTTTGAGTTTGACTTTCTATTCAAGATATGGTTCCTTGAGGTTCAAGCTCTAGTAATATTGAAAGTTCAATTTCTTATCACTTTGGTTAGAGTTTAAATTAGATCTTTTATTTATATTTTTCCAAGTTTTGAGTCCAAGTATAGTTCGTACTCAAAATGAGCCTCTTCCCTCCGTCCAAGTCACTTATAGTCCAACTCAAGTTCTTGTTTAGGTTCAAATGTTCAAGTCTAGGTACAAGTCATATTCATTTAAATTTTAGTTCATTGAATCTTAGCTTAGGTTCAATTTTATATTCGGTTCATTGTCAACAAGTCCACGTTCTTTATTCTCTTGAGGCAAAGTCAAGTCCGAGTGCAGTATTACATTCACCCAAAATTTCGGCAGCCTCCCGGCGTCTCCCCCGTTTAGGGAAAAACTATGAGAATCTGAGCCTTCCCACCATACGCAATAGAGGCAATATGGTAGATGTCCTCAGTTGTGAACACCGCAGTCATGATCTTCGCTCCCACCACGCATAATAAAGGCATGTATGGGGTCTTCGGTACATATTTAAAATTCCCTCGCTCGAGGGTACTTATGAGTAACCCCGGCTCGCCGTAGGTGTCGTACCGAGGCCCAATCCCACCACACGCATTAAAGGCGTGTATAAGCAGTTTTTCGGTGTGCCTTGAACGACGAATTAGAGTTTAGATGATTGCTTGCCTCGTCGTAGGAATTGGACTGGGGTCTCATCCCACCACGTGCAATAAAGACGTGTATAGGTAGTTTTTCAGTCTGCCGAAAACAACGAAAGCGAGAATCTGAGTTTAGGAAAATTCATACCTTTACTGGTTAGCAGTGGAGGCTCGTGGATCGAGGTAGGAGGAGAGTAAGCATTTTCTTTTTTATTTTTTATTAATTATAATCAGCTTTAATTAATTAGAATTAATTAATTAATTTTTAATTAATCATTATAATTAATTAAAATAATTAAATAAAATTCTAAAATTAATTAAAAATAATAAGTTATAATTAATTATAATTAAATTTATAAATATAACTACTTAAAAATAATAATTATAATTAATTAATATAATAATAATAATAATAATAATAATTATTATTATTATATATATAATTTATTTTAAATCCCTCTGTTAGGCGGATTTATGGGATTTGGCTGAGAGTGCTCGACAGGGAGAAAGTTACCTTAACGGCCAACAAGCTCCCGCCCTTGCTTTCAATCCCACGAGAAGGGAATGTCATCGGACTGAGCAAAGTCGAACAGCATGAGGGGCAGAAGGGGCAGTGAGAGGGAGAAAATTGCCTTAATGGTGAGCAAACTGCTATTCTTTCTCCCGATCAGAATGCATAACTTTTGATCTGACTGGTAGGGAGAGTCAATGGTGGAGCGAAGTCGAATGACATCAAATGGGCTGGAGAGGCAGCACAAAGGGGAGAAAGTTACTTCACAGCCCGCGAACTGCCATTCTTACTTCTGATCAAAATGCATAACTTCCAATTTTACTGGAAGAAGAGATAACGAGAGCGTTAGAGGGAGAGTGATCGAGAGAGGAGAGATCAGAGAGCGTTAGTCTGAAAGTTTCATTCTCATGGCTTTTTAATAACATGAGGTCATGCGAACGATGTGTGAGGAGCATCACGAACGTGCAATGTAGGAGGCGCAGAGAGCAGGTAAGATTTGATTTTTTTTTTGTTCTATAGGTCAATAAACCCATCATTTGGTGGGGATATTTAATGCAAAATACATGTTTAACTGCTTTAGAGGCACATTGGTCAACCTTTGTTGACTTGGACAACCAATGTTGACCAAAAGGATAGAGTTTAGTTAGGTGCATTCTAAATATGATTCTAAGTTTATTGGAGGTGATCCCTAGGTTTTGGTGGTGTGTCAATGCATACAATGTATGCTTAAAGGCTGAAAGGTTATTTTATTCAACCTAGGTTAACTTGGTAAGCCATGGTTAACCATGACTTAGAGTTTGATCCAATGCACTTTAAATCATATTAGGGATATGTTGGAGTCAATTTCAAGGTTTGGTTTGACTGGGCCAAGTTGAAATTATAGTAAATTTATATTTTGTGGTTTTGGTGTTTTAGGTTTTTGGGCACACCATAGTCGACCATGGTCAGCCATCATCAACCAAAGAATCAATATAAGTTCAATTCATCATGATAATGATAATAATGATCTTTAATGAGTTTGAGGGGCTTCTAAATTCAAAAACCATAATATGTTATGTTTAGTGGCATATGTTATAAATATTTAAAGGTTTTGCAACTAATAGTAATGCTTTGAGTTTGAGGGGTTAGGAATTTTTGAATTCCTTTAAATTTATGTTGTTGACCCTAGGAACATGAAGTCAATATACAAGTGACAAAATATGAATCCAAGGCTATTTGGTCAGGTATTAAGATGATTGAAATTTCTCCAAAAATATATTATGGACCTAAAGGTTTTGTGGTTGATTTTGAATACTGAATTTTAGAGTTTTGGATTTACAATTGGTTTGGTCATTAAATTTGATTTCAATTTGATTTGGTTAATGATTTGAAGGGATTTTGAGTATGAAATGCTTAGATTATTGATAATCAATGTTGTCTGTTAGTGATTGAATAGATGATTAGATAAAAATAAGTGGTGACAGTCTACTTATGGATTTAATATTTAATTTGATGTTTAAGTTGGTCAACAGAGATCAATAAATAAGGGAATTTATTTTGAATTGATCATATCACTGATAATCATTTGGAGATTACCAAATGATTTATCAGGTGATAAAATGATATTCAAATGTAATTGTCAAGTGATGGATTTCAAGAGTCAATGATTAAAGTACTATGCCAAAACATAGTAATGAGTTTGATTTAGGATATGATGTGTGATGAATTAATGTTTGATGTGGGGAAAGTGACCTCACTTAAAAATGAGGTCAATAAATGGACTCCTAATAGCTGTGATGGACTTTAAAAGTAAATCACTCGTGTTGGTGTTGACCAAAGAAATCAATAGAATTTCAAGAGAGTTTAATAACCAAGATGTGAAAGAAAATGAATCCTAAATAGGGAATATAAATTTTGAACTAGGATGGAACCATGAGAGGCTTGTTCCTCCAGTAGAAAAAGAATATAAAAAAAGGAAGCCTATATTGGGGAGTTATACCTATTTTTAGAGGATCAAATGATTATATGAAAAGAAAGCCTAACTTTAGGGACTCACACCTAACCATAGAGAATTGATATACAAACTATAATGGTTCCATGAAATGCTTGCTCCATCACTAATGGGTTTAATTATGCTAGGATGGTGCCATGAGGTGCTTGCTCCACCATGAGCGGGTCATCATGAGGAAAGGAACCCTTAGTGTGAGGACTCACACCTAACCTCAGTTTACTAAATGATTATATGTAAAGGAAACCTAAGTTTGGGGACTCATATCTAATCATAGAGGATAAATATATAAAGTAGGGTAGTACCACGAAGGGCTTGTTATATCACTAGTATGTTCAATGATGTTAAGATGGTGTCATATGGGGCTTAATCAACCACTAGAAGATAATTATGAGGAAAGGAAACCTAAATGTAGGGACTCATGCCTAACCTCAAAGGACTAGATAATCATATGGAAAGTAAGCCTAAGTTTGAGGACTCATACATAACCATAGAGGATCGATATACAAACTAAGGTAGTGCCAAGAAGGGCTTGCTCTACCACTAGCGAGTTTAATGATGTAGGATGGTGCAATGAGGGTCTTGCTCCACCACTAGTAGATGAACATGAGGAAATGAAGCCAAAGTGTGGGGACTCGCACCTAATCTCAGAGAACCAAATTTAAATTTTAGATTCACATTAGGGAGTAGATGCTTTGTTATTTTTATTTAAAACAATTCTCTTAATCATATGGACCATATTAAAATAACAACTGGAAATATATTCAAAAGTGAATGAAGAATTATATTTATTCTACCTAATCCTAAAAAAATTCTAAGGGTCTCCCTTATATATATTTTTATTTGAAATCTATTTCAAATATTTAAATTGGGAAAAGAAATTTAATCTTTTCAATTTTATTGCATGATTTTCATTTCCAATAAAATATTATTGATGATGATGAATCTAGTATCATGATTTTTACAATCAAGAAGCAAGAAAAATATCTAAGGAAAAAAAGAGTTTTTAAATTTGGGATTTTGAAAAGGAGTCCATTTAGTTATTTAATTTTTGGCACACTTTATGCTTCTTTTATTATTTGTCATAGTCTGTGCTTCTTTTATTTTTGGCACACTTTACACTTATTTTATTTGACATGATTATATGCATCTTTTACTTTGGCATATTTTGTGCATCTTTTATTTGGTACATTTTATGCATTTTGTTTTATTTTTGGTGCACTTTATGCATCTTTTGTATTTTTTAATTTAATTTTAATTTTGGTAAGGGGGATCCCTTTTAAAACCCTAAATTTATTCTCAGTTGTAAGATTATATTCCAAACACAAGAGAAGAAAAATATTTTTCTTATATAAAGAAGAATGATATACAAAACAAACACAATCCTTTTACAAGAATGATAACTTGATTTGAAAAATCATTGAATAAATTTATTATCTTGCTAAAGATGACTATAAAATATAAAAAATAGTGGTAAGATTGATAATGCTTTCATTTTTAATCAAATTTTATATTGATATAGATTTAAATTTAAAATAGTAAATTTACCCACATAGAAGAGGAGGGAGGGAGGGAATATACTTTTATTTATAACTTTAATCAATGGCATACTTTTTACCTTTAAGTATTTAATGGAGTTAACCACAACTTTTCTCCTTTTAAGATTTATGATAGATATCAATTTCCATTAAAAAGAATGAATCAAAAACCTTCTAAGAGAAATCTATACCCAAGTTCTAAAAAAACTTCTTAGACAAAGAGGTTTAATTTTAAAATTAAATTTTTTTATTTTTTATTTTTAAATATGGACATAGTATTAAAGACTAGGGGAGGTTATTGAATTAGGATCTTTTCTTTTAATTTTAGGGATTTAAATCAGGATCAAGTCTTAGAGACCTTAGACCAAGAGAGTTTTTTTTAATTGATAACTCCAATCCAAATGAATTTAAATTGGAGGGGAAAAGATTGAAGATTTATTTTGAGATTTACTTTGAATGATTATTTATTAAAGACCCCTTGTACTTAGATTTTTGGATGTGAAAGATAGAGTTTAACATGATTTAGATTTAGATTTAGATTTATACAATGATTTCAGTGAAGAGACCTTGCACAAGAAGGGAGACAACCTTGGAATTTACAATATAAAGCTTGATATTTATATACCCCTACCAGGTAATAAGACATGCAAAGATATAAAACTATAAAACATACCAAAATGCAAAATTACAAACGGGCAGAACACCTACCTGACCTAGGACTAAAATTGGTTTGACTAATCTGCTTGGTTTTTAAGATAAAACCAAGTAACCATGGGATATGTTTACTCACATAAGCATTGGCTTAATGCTGAAATTTAAATAAGCATGTGAATGCACAAGCAAAAGCAATACTATAAATGGGTAGAACCCCAACCTGACCTATGACCAAATTAGTATTCTGGTTAGAATAATCTACTTGGTTTTTAAGACCAAACAAAGTAACCATGGGATATGCTAACTCACATAAGCATAGACTCAAATTTAAATAAATATGAAAGTATGCAAGGCTGAATTAAACATACATATACAAGGTTAGGCTGGGTAGATATATACAAGGATATATTAAACATGACAATACAAAATATGAATATATAAAACTATATAAAATATGAACATATAAGACTGAAATTTAAATAAACATCCAAATACATAAATTTAATGGACAAAAACTTAATTAAATCTATATGTGCTTGAAAATTTTTTTTCTTTACTAAATATGAAGAGAGAATTCTATCCCCAATGGAATCGTTAAAAAAAAAAAATCAATGAACAAGTTTATATATGAGGTAACCCACATGATTCGCTTCAAATATTTTAAGAATTCCTTAGTTACAGTTGCATAGATAAATATTGAACTTTCTCGAACAATAGATTAAAGTTTTACTATAGATGTGAAAAGAAAACTTGCTATTCATTTTTATGATCGAACTTAACATAAAGAATATTTAATTCATCCATAAAGACAAAAAGATTATTACCTTTTTTTCATAATCAAACTACATAAGGAATATTAAATTTATCCCTAAGATTGAAAAGAACATTCAATTATCATTTAATAATGAAAATAAGTTCATATTTTTATTTTTATTATAAGATATATAAGAAATATTCAAACCCTAAGAATAAAAGAGTATTCAATTATGTTTTTAATATGGAATTAAATTAATGTTTAAAGCTTAATTCTACATCGATAAATTTGTCTCTTATATTACAAAAGAATTAAATTAAGGTTTATTTTAATCTGGATTTTAGACTTCTATAAGGGTAGGCCCCTATATTTAATTACATTCCCTAAGAAAAAATTCTTGATTAAAGTGAAGACTAAAGTTTACAAATTCATATAGATTTAAAGAAATATTTGGCCTATCAAAATTTTAGTATAAAAAGCTTTAGATTGTAAATTTTGATTTATATTTGGAATTTGAAAAGGAGAGAAAAGGAAAGATGTATGGAAAGATGTATGGGGAGAGTGGTGTATATAATCTAGTCTTATACTTACATAAAGTGAGCTGCCAGCTAGCAATCCCAAGCATAATCAATCATCATATGAATGCAGAATATGATAGGCTCTATCTTAGGAATCAAGGAAATTTTGTTTAGAAAACTATAATTAGGACTTTTCAATATTTATATAATCGCAAAACAAAATGATGCTAGAATAATAATATAAATAAAAGAACTTTTATTTATTTATATTTTTTTAGAGTACAAACCAAGGTCTGTTATAGAGAAAAGGTGTCCATGCTCCACCAAAAATAAGCTTGGATTTTTACTCACATGCAAATGTAGATTTAAATATGATTATTTATTTTTTTTGTCTTTAATTTCCAATCTTTTAAAACGTATGTAGAATTTTAAATGATAATGACTTTGAAAGGAAGTAGAATTATTATGTTTCAAAATCTATCAAAGTATATAAATAATTATCTTTAATCTTTTAAAACTCTTGATATTGTACAACTCAATGTAGCTATATAGAAATCTAAAATATTAGCATTTACAACATTGATTTTATATTTGCCTTAACATTATTTTCTTGGTTCATTCTACTTTTACAGGAATATAAAAGAGTAGTTTATAAAATATGCACATATGTAATGGTGAAGTGTGAGCACATACATATAAAAAAAATTAAAAGAAATATAACACAACTCTAAAATTTTACTCTGATCTCTTGTGCACCAACAAAAAGTAAATATGATATCCAGAGTTTTGAAAGTAAACACACAAATAGGGGTACCCTCTAAGCATGACTCCTCAAATAAATCAAATCAAAACATCACCCTAGGTTAGGCTAGAGTTGCTTATCCTAGTAAATCATCTAAATAAATATATATAAGGCTATGTGTAGCTTGGATAGGTCCTAGGTTTACTGTTGGAATTTATATATAAATAAATTTGTCTATTTAAGGACTCTAAACGGAGGTTTAAATGCTAATATTTAAAGATTTAGAAAATTTTAAACATCATTTTTATGGAATATTTTAATTGTATTTGTAATGCTACAAGTCCTCCAAAATCTTGGTAGGTGGATAAAATAGAGTCTTTACATTTTAATAAAGTGATTTAGTTTTTTTTCTTTCTAATTCAATACACATTTGTCTTCCTGAAAGGAGTCAAGCTCAAGGATATAAAGGTTGTATTATAAGCTATATTATAAGAATTAATTTATATTTGATAATTAATTTATAAAAAAATTCTATTCAATGTTTATATTCTATCCATTCATTCATGGGTCATAATGGGAATTAGGACTAAGGCGTCTTGAAGACACGTAACCCCACACCTCAAGAGAGTCCAGATAAAAAAATTCATTAACAAAGTATTGGTTATATATTTCGCTATTATTTATCTGATTTATTTCCATAAGTTCATGATTCACTAAAATTTTGATGATTTATTGAATTTTTATAATTTAATAAATATTATAATGTATTAAATATTTAACCCATTTTTTGAATTTTTAATTTATATTAATTTATTGAATTTTAATATTTTTCATGAATACCTAACCCAGATAAGAGTTCAATTCCTTTGAGTTTATTTAATTTGAATTTTTTGAAATTAGTTGTGAATCTAAATTAATGTTATTTACATGAATTAAGATTAACAAAACAATTGACATTTCAATTTATAGTGATTTCTAGAGTTTTTATATTGTTTTATAAATACTAGATTGAATTATGTTTACCTTTGACCAAATAGTTTACCTTTGAATTTATAGTAATTTCTGAAGATTTTATATTTTTCATTAATACTAGATTTAGTTATGAATTTAATGCCTTTTTGTTTGTTCAAATTGGATTTTTTTGTAATTAGTTATAAATTAAGTTAATTTACATGAAATAAGTTTGACAAAATGTTAACATTTTGATTTACAATAAATTGTAGCATTTTTTTATATTTTCATAAATATTAAACCTAGAGATGAGTCCAATGCCTTTAAGTTTTTAAATTTTAGAGTTTTTTTGCTATTAGTTAGAATTTTTGAAAGTTTATTGATTTAAATGATTTTTTAAATTAGTTAGGTTTTCTTATTTTTGTTCAAAATCAACCTCAAACCTCTTAAAAACTTCCCTAAATGCCAGGGATGACTCCCAAGAATGATTTGATGTGTTTAAATTTTTTTAGTATTTTATATATTTTAATTATTTTTTTAATTTTTTTCTTTTTTGATTATTAAATAATTTTTTATTTTGAGTGAATTTCAAAGCAGATTTAGTTTTTCTTTTTTAGGATTTTAATTCTTAACAATTTGACATTTATAATATATTTTTTGGATTTAATTTAAATTTATTATGATTTATTAAAGTGTCTAGTCAATCATGTATATCAATCTTGGGTTCACTAAATGAAAAACCAAAATGACCTTTAAATATTATAAAATTTGAAACATAAGTACATGTGTTCAAGTTCTTTAAACTCACTCAATTTGAGCTCATTAAAGTTTCCCTAAGTTTCAAAATCAGTTACAAAAGCTCAATGCATCTATAACTTTAGTGATTTGTTTCAGCAATGCTACTTTAATACCAAAGCTCAATGCCGCTGGGATGGATTAAGATCAATGTGGATGCGGCTCTCCTACCATCATATAATGCTGTAATTGGTGGCTGTTTTAGAGATGATAAAGGCAGATTATTGGTAGCTTTTGGTGAAAACAGAACTCATTGGGACTTTGATAACCTTGAGCTAGAAGCTGTGATGTGAGATAAATAAATACTAACAACCGTGGATGATTGAATGCAAAGGACTCATAATTGAAGGTGATAACATTAACATTATCAAATTCATTCAAAATTCTTTGAATAATGCGAAGTGGCAAAGCTACAATCGGATAGAGGAGAATCTTCTATTCTTTGCCAATTTCAATAAGGTAATCTTCAACCATATACATAGAAATTGTAATAGAGTAGCCGACATGTGTGCTACTTTGGCTTTAGATAACAACTTTTCTTTTGATAGCTTTTCTTTTGCAAACATTCCTTTTTCTCTAGGCTTTCTTTCGAAGGAGTGTGAACACCTACTTTACTTTGTACCATCGTTTCTTTCCCGTTTAATGCATTTACTACTACAATTTTAAAAAAAAAAATGCTACTTAATAGATTTAGATAAAATCAGGGCATACTAACCCTTGCATAAATATAAACACACCATAGAAAAATGATAGTAAATATAATATATTTGAAGAGTTATAAATTTTTAAAGTTATGGGTCCAATCGTTACAAGTAACTTTGAAAATTCAAGTCATAAAAATTCAAAGCAAATCAAGACTCAAGAAAATTAACTTGCGCCGCATCTTGGGATGCATGTTAGCAGTCAAATTCACTTAACCACATCATATTGATAGATCTAACATTTATAGATCTGACCATCATATTGATAGATCTGATGATTATATTAAAAGATATTACTGTCATATTAATAGATATGACCGTCAGATTCAATTGTTATAGATCCAGCTGTTCTGAATTGGTCACATCATCCCACATGATAAGTTGATAGATGTACATTTGTATAACCATATCATCATGCATGGTTTGTTGATATGGGTCATCAAATTGCATGATCAAAAGGCTCAGATTGGTCAAATCTATTTAGTTTAAAATAAACTAAACTTTGAATGCTTATAAAATTGTATCGACTCATCCAAATTTAATGAAATTTGAAAGAGAAGTTCTTAACAAACTAAACCTTTAATTCTTAGAGTTTTGGGGATCCATGCATTGAAATGTGTGGGTAAATGTAATTTAAATTTTAAACTTTAAATAGGAAAATAACTCTAACCAATGGATGAAATTTTATAATTTTAGGCTCAATGGGTATGTAGGGAAACCCTCCTCAACTTCCAAGAAAACTTCAGGAGCTGGTTTGCACCAGATCAAAAATAATTGAAGGTTATCCTTTCTCTCTCACTCTCTCTCCATTTTGGGCTTTTCTTGAACTGAAGAAAATGGGAGGGAATTATGGAGGAGTTAAGGGACTTACTATAGAGTTAAGGAAATTAGTTAATCAACCCTTGCTTCAGAAGTTTGGGGGATATTTATAATAGAAGGAAATGGGGTTAAATGGCTAAGATCATGTCACATATTCCATATCCCAACTCCAAATTAGTTTTATACTGACCAATAGGAGCACAAAGAACATTCCAGAGAGTTTATAAGTACATGGTTGGTTATTAAGGGAGTTAGGATTTAACAAATCATTAGAGAGAGGTTATTTTGTGAAAGTTTGTTAGGGATGTTAAGCCCTATGAACTTAGTCCAAAGCTAACAAAGAGGGGGGGGGGGTGAATTGGTATTTTAAAAAAATTCTTTTCACAAAGAACAAAAATCTCATAAACCAAAATCACGCCACGAGAAAAATAAACAATGCAGAAATTAAAGTGCGAAAGCAAGAAAACAATAACACAGAGATTTATAGTGGTTCGATCAACTTGACCTACGTCCACTCCTTGGAGGCATCATTCAAGTATTGCACTACAAACGTGACTCTTCTTTAGCCCCCACGGCTAGGCGGAGAAGTCCTCACAAAGAACCTCCTTTTTGCTACCCCGGCAAAGCAGAGAACCTATCTCCTTTTGCTTCCTCCTGAAGCTGGTAGAGAACCAACAACCAGTTGCTGACTCCTTACCTCTATCGACCCTTCCATGGATGAGAAACTCTAGACGAAGAAGAAGCAGAGCGATCATTGAAGCAACCCTTGTGAATCCCCTTACAAGCTCCCCCTCACAAGGTCCTCTCTCTCTGCCTCTCTCTCTTTCTCTCCTCAAGGCAGGTCAAGGCAGCAGCCAAAAGGTTGTTCAAAATGTTGAACAAGAGCTCTTAAATAGAAGAGCTTTAAAGGAGCTCATTAATTTCATGTTGCCGACAAAATCGTCCAGGCCGATATGGTCATCGGCCTGGTCGATCAGTACAAAACTAAGAAGATCGGCCAGAGCATTGCCTTGAATGAAAACTTGGACGATTTAAAATTGGCTTGATCGTCCAGGCCGATCTCACGATCGTCCCGGCCGATCAGTTCAAATTACAGAAAAATTGTCCAGAGCATAGCCTTGAATTCGAGCTGGCCGATATTTATCATCCTGAAGTAACTAAGGTTTTTGAATAGATTGTCCTGGCTGATCCTGCGATCGTCCAGGACGATATGATCGTATCAATCATCCTTAATTACTCCCTTGATTTCCTGATCAATTAAGGCATAATTTATGAATATCGTCCAGGCCAATTAATGATCGTCCTGGCCGATTATTTAAAAATACAATATACCTTAATTGTCTATGGTGGTAAATTCTTTCTATTTTGAGCTTATCGTCCTGGCCGATACATGTATCATCCAGGCCGATCTATTAATGTCGGCTTCCTTAATTAAGAATCCATATTTAAACTTTTTATTTTAAGCCTGATCGTCCAGAACCATGTAAATATCGTCCAGGCCGATATGAGTAAAAACAGAAATTCTAATTCTTTCAAGTGTGTGTGTGTAGGGTTATTTAGCATCAGTCTCTTTGATCATTACAAATAGACTCAAGATGAGAAAAAACAAAGTACAGACTGACTCAACCCTAAACCTACGCAATCTTGAACTAGCTTCGTTTGTTCGTCCGATCTTCGATTCCTGAAAAGTTAGAAGCAACATGCAGTCCAAGAGAATCAAGAGTGTTTGTCAATCATCAAAACATAAGTCATGAAAATAGATTTGCAACAATCTCCCCCTTTTTGATGATGGCAAACACGAGTAGGAAAAACTCAGAAAAAATAGCAGTACATTAAAATTTCAAAAATTACAAGCAAATCAACTTTTCCTGCCACAACCTACTCCCCCTTTTGTCATCACAAAAAGAGGGTCCTAGAAACACAAAAGAAAAAAGAAAAAAATACAACAGAACCTAAAAAAAATTACAAGACAAACTACAGAGATAGAAAACAGATAACAGAAAACATAGACTAGAAAAATGAGGGACCCTGATCATCAGATGGAGGCGGTGGAGGTGGATGCTGAAAGTAGCTGGTAAGCGTAATAAACTGAGCATTGAACCAGGCAATGTCCTGATCATGCTGCTGCTGCTGCTGGTGAGTCATGTATCTGTCAAATCGGGCTAGATCCTTAGTGCGGTGCTGCTTATAGCGGGCAATGTCCTCAGAATATTGTTGCTCCTATGCAGCAACGTAAGCGTCAAAGCGGGTCTCCCATTGATCAACCCTCTCTATCAACTGATCAACCGATAAGTGCTAGTGTAGAGGAACAGGATCAGGAATGGGAGCGGGAGCGAGAGCCTCCTCCTCCTTAGCCCCACGAGGTTCCTCATCCCCAGGGTGGAGACGAGTACTGTGAAGGGTACTAAAAGAACTGTTTGAGTAGAAGGGAGTTGGGAGGTTAGGAGGAATAGGATACTCAAGTTGGTATTTGGTTTCAAGGACATAGGCTATGATGTGTCCTAAGGCTAGATTGGGTTTCCTCTTATGACCTGGATCGTGGATTGTGGTTAAGTGATCAATGTATCGAAAAATTAAATCTGCAGTATTAAATTCTCTACGAGCCATGATGTAGAAAATAGTGAGGAAAAGTAGAGGGGTGATGTGGATTCAGTCCCCGGCTTTTGGAATTATGGAGGTGCGAAGGATATGTTGGATTGTCCTAGCATCTTTGACTAAAAGAGCTAGTCTCTCCAACATGAAAAGGTGCATTGGTCTGGCGAAGGAAGTGATTTGCCGTGGACCAGTCAAGATCAGGATTTGAAGTGATTAAGTGCAGCTTATCCCCGGTGGTGGATAGCTGAAACAGTTCAATACAGTCCTGATATGTGATTTCGACAGGGCGTCGATTCACATAGGAGTTCAAGGTTGTGAAGGTAGGGTTAATGCGAAGGTTTACAAAGAATTCTCAAAGAAACTAAGTATTAAAGGGGAAAGTAAGAGACAGAATGAAACAGAGGGAGGTGTGAGCGAAAAGATCCATTATCGGGTATGAGATGTGGGCAGGATTGATGATTCTAGAGACAGTTATCCCACACTCTTTGTATCGATGGTAGACGGCTTCATCTTCTACCTCCCTGAAATGAGGGTCAATCCTAGCCCTTGAAGAACTCCTAGAAGTTTATCAAACATGTTTCCCACCAGCCATAGAAGAGAGTGAAAGTTTGATGGGGATGTTAAGCCCTATGAACTTAGTCCCAAGCTAACCAAGAGGGGGGGTGAATTGGTATTTTAAAAACTTCTTTTTACAAAGAAAGAAAATTGCATAAAACCAAATCACACCACAAAAATAAATACGGAATTTAAAAGTGCGGAAGCAAAAAAAGGAACACAGAAATTTATAGTAGTTCGGTCGACTCGACCTACGTCCACTCCTTGGAGGCACCCTCCAAGTATTGCACTACAAAACGTGACTCTCCTTTAGCCCCCACGGCTAGGCGGAGAAACCCTCACAAGAACCTCCTTTTTGCCACCCCGGCAAGGCAGAGAACCTATCTCCTTTTGCTTCCTCCTGAAGCTGGCAGAGAACCAAAACCAAAAGCAAACTCCTTACCTCTACCGACCCTTCCACGGACGAGTAACTCTAGACGAAGTCGACGCAGAGCGATCCTTGAAGCATTACTTGTGAATTCCCTCACAAGCTCCCCCTCACAAGATCCTCTCTCTCTCTCTCTCTTCTCTCTCTTTCTCTCCTCAAGGTCTTCTCAGGTCAAGGCAGCAGCCAAAGGTTTTTCAAAACGTTGAAAAAGAGCTCTTAAATAGAAGAGCTTCAAAAGAGCTCATTAATTGTAAGTTGTCGATAATATCGTCCAGGTCGATATGGACATCGGCCTGGCCGATCAGTACAAATCAATGAAGATCGGCCAGAGCATCGCCCTGGATGCAAAGCTGAATGATTGAGAATTGGCTTGATCGTCCAGGCCGATCTTACGATCGTCCGGGCCGATCAGTTCAAATCAGAGGAAAATCATCCTGACAATAGCTCTGAATACGAGCTGGCCGATATCGATCGTCCTAAAGTAACTTAAGGTTTTTGACTAGATCGACGATATGATCGTATCAATCATCCTTAATTACTCCCTTGATTTCTTGAACAATTATGGCATAATTTATGAATATCGTCCAAGCCGATCATAGGATCGTCCTGGCCGATAATTTAAAAATAAAGTATACCATAATTGACTATGGCGGATACTTCTTTCTATTTTGAGCTTATCGTCCTGGCCGATACACGTATCGTCCAGGACGATCTGGTAATGTCGGCTGCCTTAATTAAGAATCCTTAATTAGACTTTCTATTTTAAGCTGATCGTCCAGGCCGATCCAAGAAATCGTCCTGGCCGATAAAAGTAAAAAAAGAAATTCTAAGTCTCTCAAGTGTGAGTGTGAAGGGTTACATAGCATCAGTCTCTTTGTCTATTACAAGTAGACTCAAAAGGTGAAAATTAAACGTACAGACTGACTCAACCCTAAACCTACGCAATCCTGAACTTGGCTCCTTCTTAATCGTCCGATCTTCGATTCCTGAAAAGTTAGAAGCAACAAGCAGTCCAAGAGAAACAGTGTTTGTTAATCATCAAAACATAAGTAATGAAAAATAGATTTGCAACAATCTCCCCCTTTTTGATGATGGCAAAACACTACAAAAAATAGTTAATAGAAAAAATTCAGGATTGATTAAAAAAGAACCTCATAAACTTCTCCCCCTTTTGACATATCAAAAAGGAAGGTACAAGAAAGCAAAAGAGATTCCTTCTCTCATTTTTTTTTTTTTTTTTTAATCAAGGCACGTCAATGATATAGTATTCCATGTGATTGATTTAAAAACTTGTGAGTTAATGAGTTACCAATCTCATTTAATCCATAGAATAGTAGAATATCCGTTCATGGTTTACCCTTAGCCCAAAAACATTTTCTTAGGGTAGAATCGTCTTTTGAAATTAATGAACTAACTCAAATAATTAATTGGATATGAGAAAAAGAATCTACCCACCACTTGTCGTAAGAAAAATATCTTTATAAAATAATGAGGTAGATTTGTCACAATCGAACGATAATCGAGATCAAGCCTTTTGAGAACCAAAACTTCTAAGTTCTAAAAGATATAAAAAGAGAGAGTAGCTTGCTTTTGAGTGGGATCATTTTATGCCTCTTGTCAATGTTGTGGCGCTTTGCGCATCTTTTTATAGATTTTTCAATTTTTGGCGTCTTTGCGCTTCTTTTGTTGGCATCATTGGCCAATTTTTTTTTTTTTTTTTTGCAAGCTAGATTCCCTTTTATAATCCTTAAAAAAACTTAGTTGTGAATATATCTTCTCAGATATTAGAGAATAGGAGCTCTCTCTCTAACATAGGGAAGAATTACCACAAGCAGGATTAATAATCGAAGACAAGAGTAACGAGGGATCTTGATGTGACAAAAAAACTTTTAATCATTGTAAATACAAGATAGATTTGTTTAAGCAAGCTTAAGAAAAGATCTTAGTTTCATAAACAATCTTTTGATTTGAGATAGACTTTTGATTAAAAAAGAAAACTATGCCACTAATACTAAGTTAGGGAAAGAGACACAATCACAAAATATTCATACTATCTAAGTGATTAAGTAGATGAAAACATATTAACTACAAATTGTTAAAAACAAGAACAAGAAATATAATACCATATCAGCGATGATCTAAAAATAAAGCATACGAAAAGGTAAAAAAGAAAGAAAAAAAGTAAAAGAAAACTTAGCTAAAAGGTTTCATACATTTATGTCAATCACACCCAATCTGGTCCTTAAAGAACTGAAAGTGTCGAAGGCCAGTGTTTTAGTAAAGATGTCTGCTAGTTGGTTTTCAGTTGTCACATGGTGTAACTCAATGTCTCCCTTAGTCACATGATCTCTAATAAAGTGATGCCTAATGTCAATGTGTTTTGTTCTTGAATGTTGAATAGGATTTTTAGAGATGCATATGGCACTAGTGTTGTCACAAAAGATTGAGATGGTGCTTACATGTAATCCTAAATCCAATACCTGTTGTTTCAACCAAAGAACTTGGGCAACACAACTTCCAAGAGCAATTTATTCAGCTTCAGCAGTGGAAAGTGTAATAGAATTTTGCTTCCTACTAGACCAAGAGACCAAAGATTGTCCAATGAATTGACAAGTTCCAGAGGTGCTCTTTCTATCCACCTTGCATCCTGCAAAATCAGAGTCAGAAAAACCAATAATCTCAAAAGAAGTGCTATGTCTAGGGTACCAAATCCCTAATCCTTGTGTCCCCAAAAGGTATCTAAAAATCCTCTTAACAGCAGTCATGTGGGATTCCTTAGGGTCAGCTTGAAACCTAGCACAAAGGCAAACACTAAATATGATGTCAGGTCGGCTTGCAGTCAAGTAAAGTAAAGATCCAATCATGCCTCTATACTTCTTCTGATCAACAGACTTACCACTTGGGTCTTTATCCAAAGGAGCACTTGAAGTCATGGGGGTGTTAATTGGCTTGGCTTTGTCCATCTCATATTTCTTCAAAATGTCCTTTATATATTTTGTTTGATTTAGAAAAGTTCCATCTTCCAATTGTTTTATGCTAAACCCCAAAAAGTAAGACAATTCTCCCATTAAACTCATCTCAAACTCTCTACTCATTGTTCTAGAAAAATCATCGCACAAATTTTTATTAGAAGATCCAAAGAGTATATCATCAACATAAATCTGAACAATGAGTAAGTCATCTCCAACTTTTCTAAGAAAAAGGGTGGTGTCTACGCTCCCCTTGACAAACTCCCTCTCTAGTAAGAATGTGCTAAGCCTCTCATACCAAGCTCTAGGTGCCTGCTTTAAACCATACAAAGCCTTTTTTAATTTAAACACATGATTTGGAAATTGAGAACTCTCAAAACCTGGAGGTTGTTCTACAAACACATCTTCTTTTATCTCCCCATTTAAAAAGGCACTCTTGACATCCATTTGAAAAAGCTTAAATCCTTTATAACAGGCAAAGGCTTATAGCACTCTAATGGCTTCCAATCTAGCTACAGGGGCAAAAGTCTCTTCAAAGTCTATCCCTTCTATTTGATTGTACCCCTTAGCCACCAATCTTGCTTTATTCCTCACCACCACTCCTGAATCATTCACTTTGTTCTTAAATACCCACTTTGTCCCAACTACACTTTGTCCCTTAGGTCTTTCCACAAGTTCCTAAACATCATTCTTAACAAATTGATTCAACTCTTCTTGCATTGCTGAAATCCAAAACTCATCAGAAAGGGCTTGGTTAATGGTGGCGGGTTCAGTCATAGAGATAAAGGCAGAGTGGTTCACCTCCTTCCTAAGTCCATGTCTAGTCTTAACTCCACTAGAAGGGTCTCCTAAGATCAAATCCTTGGGGTGACTAGTAGGGTATCTCCAATCTCTAGGCAAAGTGTGTGAAGTTTCTCCCCTTTCACCAAAATTTTCTATTCCTTGGGTGACTCCTTCTACTCCTCCATTACTTAGGTGCTCACTCCCCTTCCCCAAATTTTCTACTCCACTTGTAACCTCTCCAACATCATCATCTTCTACTCCATGTTTCTTAGGATCAGACTCATCAAAAACTATATGGGTTGTCTCTTCCACCATCAAAGTTCTCTTGTTAAACACTCTAAAAGACTTCCCAAGACTAGAATATCCCAAGAATACTCCTTCATCAGATTTAGGATCAAATTTTCCCAAGTGAGACTTCCCATTGTTGTGAATGAAAACCTTACAACCAAAGACATGAAGGTGGGAAAGATTGGGTGTCCTACCCTTAAGGATCTCATAGGGTGTCTTTTCTAATTTGACTTTAACATTCACCCTATTCAACACATAACAAGCTGTGTTAACCGCTTCAGCCCAAAAGTATTTTGGAGTGAATACTCAGCAAGTATGGCTCTAGCGGCTTCCACCAAGGTCTTGTTCTTCCTTTTAGCTACCCCATTCTGCTGAGGGGTCCTAGGGGCTGAGTAATTGTGGCTAATTCCCTTCTCCTCACAAAAATCTCCAAATCTTTCATTTTCAAACTCTCCCCCATGATCACTATGGATGGTCAAAATCTCACAACCTAGCTTCTTCTGAATCCAAGTAGAAAAAGTTTTAAACTCCTCAAAAGACTCATTTTTATGAGAAAGAAATCTAGTCCAAGTGAACCTCGAGTAGTCATCAACAATCACAAAACCATAAACTTTCCCTCCCAAACTAGCTATGCTAATGGGTCCAAACAAATCCATGTGAAGGACTTCTAAAGGTCTAGAGGTGCTAATGTCCTTTATGGGGTGAAAGGAGGAGTGGATTTGCTTTCCTAGTTGACAGGCATCACAAAGGTGGTCTTTTGTAAACTTGAGTTTGGGGACACCTCTAACTAGGTCCTTTTGGGTCACTTTCCTAAGGGTTTTCATACTTGCATGACAAAGCCTCCTGTGCCACAACCAAAAATCATCAATGACAGTTTTTAAGCAAAAAGAAGCAGCACATTCAGTGTTATTTAAATCAAGCATGTAGACGTTGTTGACCCTCTTTCCCTGCAAAATAGTGTTGTTACTTAAACTTACAATGCATGAATCCTTGAAGAATTGCACGATGAAGCCTTTGTCACAGAATTGACTGATGCTGAGCAAGTGTTGACCTCATTTTTGTATGAGGTCACTAAGACCCTTCCAGAAGCCAGATTTAATCTTAGACCCTAGGATCCACTCTAGACCTAAGGATCCTTCTAGATCCAAGACCTGAGAGCCTATTCTAGAGCCCAGGATCCCTTTAAATCCTAGATCTTAGAACTCTCCTAAATCTTAGGATCACTCCAAATCAACCTCCACCTTTGATCAACCTCAATTTTAAATCAATTCCTATATTTAATCCACTCCAATTTCAATTTGATTCCTACCTGTAACCAATTTGAATCTCAAACTCCATCCAATTCAAGTCCAAATTAATTTAAACTTCAAATCAAATCCAAACCCAGAATTCAGACTCAAATCCAAACTCT
Organism: Dendrobium huoshanense; assembly: GCA_016618105.1. Taxonomy (NCBI): domain Eukaryota; kingdom Viridiplantae; phylum Streptophyta; class Magnoliopsida; order Asparagales; family Orchidaceae; genus Dendrobium; species Dendrobium huoshanense. The sequence goes on along the minus strand of CM028349.1, from coordinate 13,231,858 downwards.
AGAGGCCCTGTCCTTAACACCCTTTTCAGAGATTTTTCAAACATTTCAAAACCCAGTCAAATGATCTCTGATTCAAGGTCTATCACTTGCAAAGTGATAAGACATGTCTCTAAAGGCTACCCTCCAATTTTGAGCACATTCTAAGGTCTCTAACCCTAGAATCTGAATTAAAACTCAAAGGGTGTAAAACCTTCAAATATTTACAGCCTATGCCACTGAGCATAACCCTTTTGAGATCTTGACCTTGGAACCCTTATCCAAGCCTCCAATCACCTCCAGACCCTTGATTTTAACCCATTGAGCAGTAAACTGCATTTTCCAGACCCATTTTTGACCATAGTTGACCAATAGGTCAAAATTGACCAAAATACCCCTATGGGGCCCAAATGGGGATTTCAAACCAAATGAGCTCCAAATGGGATGCAACCACCTTTGACAAATTTCAAATGTCATTTCAAATCTTTTGAACCTATTTCCAACCCTTGAGTCAACCTGGTTGACCAAGTCAACCGGTTTGTCCCAAGGGGCCCTTTAAGGGTCCAAACATGTGTTTTGACCCAAATGACCTCTTTAGGCCACCCAACCACTTCCATTAACCTTAAAATATCATTTCAAACCTGTTGAGCCCAAACCCAGACCCTGGGTCAACCTGGTTGACCAAGTCAACCCAGGTTGACCAAACAGGCCCTTAGGGACTCAAATAGGGATTTTGATCAATTTGACCTCCCCAGACCCAGGAACTACCCTCAATGTTCTCCAAATATCATTTCAAACCTGTTGAGCCCAAACCCAGACCCTGGGTCAACCTGGTTGACCAAGTCAACCTAGGTTGACCAAACAAGCCCTTAAGGGTTCAAATGGTGATTTTGACCAAATCGACCCCTCCAAACCCTGGGACCACATCCAGTAGACTCAGATTGACATTCTGAATTTGTTGAACCCATTTCTAGCCCTTGAACCCAACTGGTTGACCAAGTCAACCAGTTTTGGCCTAGAAGCCCATTAAAGGCCCATTAAGCCTTCTTAATCTATTTGACATACATGGCTCTTGGAACCACCCTCCAATCCACCTAATCAACTCATTTGAATCACCTAATTGAAAATTTCATAACCCTTGATGGAGTTGACTGGTCAACCAGTCAACCCAAGGCTTAAGGGACCATTTGTGTGGTCAAACCCTTTAACCCATTGGACCTAGCTCAAGCCACACCCATCCAGCCACTTGGAGAGACTCCATGACCTGCTTGGATGCCACATCAGCCCCATTGACCAGTTGACTGGTCAACTTGGTCAAACCCTAGCTTAAACCTCTTCTAGAAGGCCTTATCACATGCTAAGCCCTTTTCCTTGATTTAAGCTGCTTTAGGCCGACCCCTTAATGTCCTAAAGCTCACTTGGAGCTCTCCTAACCAGGCTCAGGGCCTGGTTTAGCCTTAAATGGCAATGTCCCCTCCACCCATCCCAAAGTCGCCCAATAGGGTTGAGGCGTGCCCAGCCTTTGGGTCAGCCTTCTGGCTGTCCCAGGGACACTTGGCAACATCCAAGGACCTGGTGAGTCAATCCCAGCCATCCGTTTGGCCTGGGGGCGTTTGAATAGGAAAAGGGCTTAATGACACACATTCTAACCCTAATCATCTCTCACTACTCAAGCCCTCTCAAGCCCTGCCCCCAGTTCGTTTTGAATCTCCAGAGCTTCCTCTACCTCCCCACTACAAAATCCAAGTGGTTGCACGTCACCGGCGGCGAGTTCTCCGGCGAACCCACCACCTAGACCGTCCCAAGCCTATAGCAGCCGATCTAGACGCGTTCGAGCTTGGATTTTTGCTGGGAATCTTCACTTGGACAATCTACAAGCTCAACCATCCAGAGATTTCGAAGATCTAACGGTATAACTCCCTAAAACCCTAGATCTAGTTCACATTAGTTAGATCTAAATAGCTTTATGCTTTTAGGGTTTTAGTTAAAACGAACTATTCCCCACGATTTCTATTCATGTCTTGAATCTACATTTAAAATTTCAATTGAAATGATTGATCCGATCGAGAGAACAAGGCGAAATACGTTCTCTAGGGCGTCACTCACGGTTTCCGTTGAGTGTACGTTTTCTGGACCGTTGATCGTTCGATCAACGGTCCAGATCTAGCCCTTCCGCGGTCTGATCAGACCGCACATTCGATCTCTCGTTCGATCAGCCGTCCGGCGAGATCAAGGCCGTCCATTTGGAATAGCGGGATCGAAGCTCCGCCGTCTGATCTTCTCCTGGTGAGATCAAACCGCGGGATCTGATCTCAGCCGTTAGATCAAACCCGCGGTTAATCCAACGGCTGTCAAGGGCCGCTGACGTGGTTAAGTGGAAACCGCGTGAAGCGGCCAGCGGCCGACGCGTGTCCCCGCCGTCACGCGGTTTCGATCCCGCCAATCCCAGCGCGCCGCGTGTCTGACCGCCGCCATTTGATTAAAAAAATTATGTTTTAATTGATTTTAATTACAGAAAATTTGAAAAATTGTAGTAAATTAAATACTGAACCAAAAAATGAGTATAATAGCTCATTTTGTTCAGTTTTTCATCCTCTATTTTCTAAAATTATTTTTAAATAAAAGTATTGTATATTTTAAAATTAATTCCTATAATATGTTTTTTTATGTTTATTTTATATTTAAATAAGTAAAACCCTGTTAAGTCCAAAATTTGGTTTGAATTATTTCAGACTTGTTTTTTGATCTCCAGTAATTTTCTCAGATTTATTTGACCTATATTTTAATAGTTATTAAGACTTGAAGTGTAAAGGTATTTTAAAATTAAAGTAATTAGCTTGTATTGCATTCAAACATTCGTTTGAAATTTTAAATGGAGCTTTATTGTGTTTACATGAATTCAATGGGGAATGGTGGTTAATCAGTGGATAATTAATTTTATAATTATTCATTGATTAATTCTTTAATTAATTAAGATTTAACTTGATTTGCATGCTTAAGGTGCACACACCACTTAGTCTAAGGCTCTCCTAGATTTAGGTTTTGAATGTGTTTATGTGGTTCATGCATGCCTTGTGTATTGAGTATGAGGGTTAGTTCAAACATTGATTCAAGCCCATCAAAATTAGTGACATATTTAAGGACAATAATTAAGGACTCATGTATAGAAAACTTAGAAAAATTTCCATAATTAGGATTCACTTTCCCTTGAGTTGAAACTTTGAACATTTGAACTTAGTGACACTTTCAACCCCTAGAGAAATTCTCATTGATTTTTGAGGTCATTAGGTCCCCTAATTAATTTTCTAAGTCTTAAACCCTTAATTAAGCTTTTAAAACTTCTAAAATTGTAATAAATCCAATTTAAATCCAAAAATTACATATAAACCCTCAAACTGACCAAAATTCAGTCCTTAATCTATGATAATTGAAAGCCCTTTGATTTGACAGCAATTTAAACCCTAATTTAATTTTAAGTGAAAATCAATGTTTAATTAAGATAATTAATTAATAATAATTAAAAAATCAAAAAAAATCTCCCAAACACTTGGGAATCTCTCCTTAGGTTATTACTGACCTTTGGAGGTGTTTTCAAGAGATTGGGAATTTGTTTGAAGCAAAATCACAAAAGGGGCCCTCTAATTAAGAAATTCCTAAAATTCATTAAAATGCCCAAACTTCGATAATTCATAACTAATTCTAGAAAAATCCAAATCACCCAAACTCACTTGAATTCAACTCATAGTAATGTCTAGTATTTATTAAAAATATTAAATTCCAGAAATTTGTAATATTTTAAAAAGTCAACAAATCGGTCAACTTTAAGTCAAAACTAGTTCAAAACTTCAAACCTTTGTAATAAAATGCAGAAAAATCCGATTTCAACGTACTTACCTTCTAACTGATCGTAGTAAGGTCTAGTATTTTAATAAAATACAAACGTTCCATAAAATACCTTTAATCAAAAAGTCAATTTTCAACCCCTTAATTAAATCATTAAAATATTCAAAATTCTTAAAAAACTCATAATCATTCTAAAACTCATAAAATATTGGTTTAATGTTTAAAATACTTAACAAATCCTTTAAAACACAACAACCACCCTAAAGTTGAAGTTTATTGGCTGGACTACTCCGGGCTGCGGGCTAAGTGTCCTAAGGAGGCTGGTTCCTCGAGCCTGGTGGCACAACGCCACGAATGGATTCTAAGGGGTGTTAAATCTTAAAATAGATTAATCTTTAATTATTTAACATTTTAAAAATCTCTAATTCAACTACATTAATTTGGTTTATCGGCTGGACTACTCCGGGCTGCGGGGCTAAGTGTCCTAAGGAGGCTGGTTCCTCGAGCCTGGTGGCACAACGCCACGAATCAATTAATGGCAAACTTAAATTAACCTAGCTTTTAAAATCAGTAATTAACTCATTTCTTTATATTAATCCACTCTTTTAATTCCAACCAATTTAAATAACTTAATCAACCCCGATTGCTACTGGGTAACCCAGGCCTACGAGGCTATTAGCTTAGCCCCAAGGAAGGTGAAATAAACTTCACGGCCTCGGTGTGAAACAAAGGTAGCAATCAATTAACTTCTAAAATATATTTAATTAAAATTCTTAATTCATTAATATTTAAATTTTAATTTAAATCCCCTTCTAAGCCTTAACAAATCCAAACTTTTAGACAACTTCAATTAATAACCCACTTTAGGATCTACCCCAGCCACACGACCTTTCTCACACACTTTAGATGATGTGCTAGGACAACCAACTCTAGATCTAGGTTAGGCCGGTGTTTACTTTACTGCTGTGTGCCGGGTTTTTCGTAGTTTTCACTGCATGTTGTGGATGAAATTGCTTTGCTGTGTCTGCTTACTTTTTCTGTACTCTGTGGATGGATTGATGTGTTTGGCGACTAGATTACCCTTAGGTTAGGTACGATCTGGATGTTGACACAGTTTTCTGCAGGTGGCCACGCTCATGCAGGGCAATATAAAAAGGGGGCAAATAAAAAATGCATAAATATTATAAACTCTTTGCACAGGTGCTTCAGCTGCTAAAGCCCCCAAATCATAAAAGAGCGTGGCCAGTGTGTTTACTTTCTTTTCTGCTCATATACAACTGCTTGGGAATAACTTTTTTTTTTTTATATATATTAATTGCTTAGGATAACCCTGCAGGTGAGTCTAGATTTTTATTTTGATATCAATGTAATTTGTGCAAGTGTCAAGTGTTGTGAAAGTTAATTTTGAGTTGGGATACATAGATCCAAAGCTTGGATTCCAAAGAGGAAAGGATACCCCTTTGGGGAACACTCCTTTTCCATTTGGAAATCCAAATTTGGATCATACCTCTTCCTTACCCAAAGAGGAAAGAGTGGCCTTCCCCTTAGAGGGAAGTGCCCTCTTGTCCATTTGGGTAATCCACTACGAAGATTCCAAGAAGATTGAAGAAAAGGAGTCCAAAGAAGAATGAAATTGAAGATTTGAAGACTTGAAGATTGAGAGTATCCCACTCAAAATAACTTGCGTCATTACTAGGCTTAGAATCCGGGTTGTTGTCAGTGGTGCCCGGCCACTTTACTTTCTGTAATATTCTGGTTTGTAATAAGCAAGGCAATTCTGCCTATGGACATTTATTAATTAATTTGTATTTGATGTGATGATTTGATTTCCTTTAGGATTACTTGTTTTTACTAGTTTTTTGGCGATTGCATGCCGCTCTTTGTTTTCGCCTGGATACGTGAGGCTCGTGAGGGTGTGAAAGTTTTATACTCATAATCTTAAAAGTCTAAAATTTTAGTGAGTCTAAATAACATAGAAAGATAACGAATCTAGGGAATTAGCCGGGGATCGACCCCGGGGTCGCATGCATATTTCTGCATTACTCTTTCCTTGCTTTAGACCCTTCCCCGCCTGCGGGTAGAGTCCGGATAGTCTGACCTATGAGGACGAGGTGCCGGACCTGGGGAAGTCCAGTCTTCTAAAAAATTATTTTATAAGCCTGTTTTTAAAAATTTCAAGCATATTTGATTTGAGGTTGTTAACCAGCATGCATTGCATTAGATACAAATTAAAGAGTCAAAATTTTAATTTCATAGTCCTTAGCATTTTAGCACCCAACATAAGTCAAAGGGGCCAATTAGGAAAATCTCTAGATGTCGGCCCCGCCTCCCCAAAACTTTAATTATAACGTCCCTACCACTCTTTCATAAAAGACCGGATTCATATATTTTAAATCGATTAGGTGGTTAGCTGGCTCCCCAATCCAGGCCGGGGTAAGTCCAGATCTTGCACTGCATTAGTTAGGATCGGACGACTGTGGTCCAGTGTCCAAAATAGATTTAGGTTCCGGGGCAGATCTTTGATTATAAGACCCCAAACTTCGGGAATCTAATCCCAAATTTCTAATAAAATGCTCAACTCTAATTAAATATCATTTCAAGTCCAAAACATAAAGCCCAACACTTAGATTAAGTTGGGACACTTCCGGATGGTTCTGGAATCTCAAAGTGTCCCCTACCTCTCCTCCTTTAACTCCGTTAATAACTGCTCAATTTTGATCCATTCCCTTTTGATTTTCCAATAATTCTATTCATACTTTGATATCACTCCTAGAAACTCTAAACAAAATTCTGCCATTATTTTAATCGAGAGTTTTCGTAGGAGATTTTATCTCCCTACGATGTAATTAACTACGAGGGCTTGCGCTCGTAGGAGATTTAGAACCACACACGCACCTGATTTTAAAAATTGATTTTTCAAAACTCAATTGGATTTCTTTGGGAAAACTTAAAATACTAGTGATTATTATTATCATATTCAAAGAATTATCATCGAATGATATTTTCTCCCTTCGGGAGATACATCTTTCTTTGATAAGGCTTTGGATGTGAACCTAACGATCACACTTCTTGAATATTGTATTGGATATTCAGTTGAACCTCATTTTGACCCTTCGGGGTCATATGAATTTCTCCTTAGCATCCGCTCACAATATTCAAGTTGGATTTCATAATTCTAAGTCTGAATACCGTTATGAAAGTTTATTTTCGTCCTTCGGGGTGATATACTCTTTCTAACGAGTCGATTCGACCTTAGAATTAGAACTTAACCTTAATCTTAAAATCCCCAAAGAAAACTAATATTTTTCAAAACATGTTTTCCAAAATTCCACCAACAAAAAATGGCACGCCCGGTGGGACAAATCTCTCTCTCCATCTTTAATAATGGCAGAATTTTGTTTCATCGGTAGTCTTAACTACCTTTCTTCCGTTGGTCCCTTTGCCCATTTCTTCCTTGGGTGAGTGTGGCCAACATCTAAAATAATAACAAAATATTAAAAGAGAGGTTTCACCTCTAAATTTGGCTTTTCGTTCTGATTTTGACCTTCTGCCCCAGCACAGCCTGTGAGGCGACAGTGTCAAATCAGATCTCTGGATATCTTTTTTAATTTTATGGATTTATGGTCGATAAATTTCTCGTTCAACATATAAATCCTTAAAATTGAAAAGAATGCAAATTTTGATTTCATCCCAAAACTTGTTAGTTTTAACCCCCTCACTTCCCCTTTGACTTTTAAGGGTGGGGAGGGTTAAACTTTTCCTCCTTACTTGAGCTTTCTTACAATTCCATAAGCCTTCGGGCAAGGGGAAACTCTGTCCGTTGTGTTTTGGAACCTGTAAGAAAACCCCTTTCAAATTCTCAAAATTTTCAAAAAAATTATTATTTCTCAAACTCCAAGTTGTCATGTGTTACCCCATACGACTCCCTCGTGGGCCAACATATGTCATACTTTCAAAAAAATAACAATGAAATACTTTTCTACCATTCTTTTCAAAAAAATCTAATTTCAATCATTTTCTTTAACTTTCAGAAAATTTCAAATGGCTGGCCAACTGATTTTCTCTTTTGACCGAGAGTTGTCCTCAACTGTTAATGACCAAGGGAGCACTGTTATTTTTGGAATGGGATTCAGTACTCTAGAGCTCTCTATGGATGGACACCAGATTGTGAGCCTGGATGCCAGTAAGGAAACTCCCCCAGTAGTTGAGTTAATTGTGGGATCTGCACCCATCTTGCCAGTAGTCAGTGATGATCAGAAACAACCTGAACCAGTTGTTGAGCCTTCCACTGAAATTAAGTCTGTTTTTGAAGAAGGGTCTAGTTCTGGACTTAGATTCACCACGAAAAATCAGAAGAAGAATTACTTTGAGGAGACTTAGGAAGAAAATCTCTAAGGCTAAGAGAGTTCTACCCTTTAAGACCTTGGCTCAAGTAGAACCTGAGGCTGTTGAGGAGCTACCTATTCCTGCTTCCTCTCCCCTCCTAAAGGGAAGTCGCTTTTACCCCCTGGCTTCAGCTCAAGGGGAGGAGAGGATAGCTAGGATAGCCCGTTCTCCACCATGCCCGGTCGACTACTCGACCAAGAAGACTCAGAAAGAAAAACACCTTCAAAAGACAAGGACTTTGAGAAATATAATTCATACCTGCGCTGCACAGACTGGGCAGACTAAAGAGGAATATGTGAAACAGTTAAAGGGAGTGATCTCACATCGCTTCCAAAAAGAAGTGCTGAAGGAAGAAGTATCTGAAGCAAAGAATTTAACCCCTCAATTCGTTAGAAAGAATAAGAAGTATGCTAGACAGCCTGCTACTTCGGTACTGGTTGATGGATATCACTGGGTGCCACGCCCTCTGTCCTCTCAAACAGAGGGTATTGTGTTGACTGGGTCCGAGAGAGGCCGCCACTCTACTGGTAGACCCCCGGTACCCCCACATAAACCTGTAAGATTGGCCTCTGTGATTGTCAAACCAAAGGGGTTGAAGTTCAAAAGTCTGTGGACCTTAAAGGAAAAAGGCCTAAATCTCCTGAAAGGAGATATGTGCCAAAAAGAACTAAGTTGGAGAGTCTGCCACCACCTCCTAGAACTTCTAAGTTCATTCTGCAGCTCCAACGAGTTTCAGTCAACCCCGCTCCGAGTTCAGTTGAATTGATGGATGTTCAGGCTAGTACTCCAGTTGTTACAGTTGATAGTCCTGCCACAGCCAGTTTGACTCCGGATCCAATAGTCACCGTTCCTGCTACCCCAGTTGATGATCCCCAAAGTTCGAGTGTCATTCCTAGGCCCCTTAGTCAGGTGTCTGAGGACCTTACCTTACCAGATGTGGGAACTATCACTTTACAAGCTCCTACTTCTCCTGAGGAATATGTCCCTCTCCCTGTAGAGGATGCCACTCTTCTGACTACCAGTTCTGGGATAGTCGAAGAGGAGAGAATTGACCAGGATTTAGAGATGGAAGATGAACCAGATACAAAGTCTCAACCAGATCCTAATCCGAAACTTACAGAAATCATTGCCCTTATGGATTCTGAAGAGTTGTTTGATATGGCTGAGTATAAAGGATACTTACCCCTTGACCCTAAATCAATTGGGGATAGACCGGTCGAGGAGGTAGTTCAAGAAATAAGGAACATCTTGTTGAACAAAGAAGGAACGGCTTCTTTCGACCCTGATATGGATGATCTCCTTGGAGATGAAGATGATTATGTTGGGGCATTCATGTGGTTGAAACTAGAGGATCTAATAAAGAAGCTGAGCCCAGCAAGCACCGATTTGTTAAAGATGATGATCCACATGTTGTTGAGTCAGAGTCAGATGAGTCTGTAAAAGATAGAGATGAAGAACATATAAAAAACTTGGAGACTCAGCTCGCTAGCATGATGTCACAAGTTAGAGAAATGCAAGAGAAGTTGGACAAATCACAGCAAGAGTCTTTTGTGATCCACCAGTCAGCTCGAGAGCTCACAGAAAAGGCCAAAAGGGCAGAACTTAATTCCAGACCTCTCGAGTCACCACCTGTGACTCTCCCTTGTCCAGTAGAGACACCTCCAGTTCACCCTGCAGTTTCCACCATTCCTCCGATCCCACCTCAGAAGGATATCAAGCAATTAATTGAGGACCAGGTAAGGGAGGCCTTAGCCCATGCTCAAGGAACTGTGTCTATTTCAAAGGGTAGACCCTACCCCGAGGAATATGACTTAGTTCCTTACCCAAAGGGCTTTGTGCCACCAACTTTTAAAATTTTCACCGGAATTGAAAATCCGAGACAGCATCTGGCCCACTTCCGAGCAAGCTGTTGCAACGCAGGAGGGTCAGATGCTCTACTATTTCGCCAATTTGTAAGTAGTCTGTCCGGCATTGCTTTTGAATGGTACGCCGATCTGCCCAACGGTTCAGTAAGAACCTTTAGCGACCTAGAAAACCTCTTTCTTAAGAGATTTTCTGGAGCGCAACAACGCACCACCGTGGGCGATCTCGTGGTTGAAAAGCAAAAGCCGGGAGAGTCTCTAGTTGAGTACATCTTGAGGTGGCGAAACCTCTCGATGAAGTGTGAACCCCAGTTGCAAGAACAACATGCTGTGGAGATTCTTTTGAAGAATATCCACGGTCCTGTTGCTTTTCTCCTGAAGGGTTTCACTATTAAAACTTTTGAGAAACTTCTTAATAAGGCTAGCAATTTGCAGGAAGAGGCTCCTAGGATGCCATTCTTACGAGAGCAGTCTGAAGAAAGGAAGGGTCCAAAACTGGTGAAGACATTTGAAAAGAAAGCTGTGGTCTCAGCAGTAGATAAAGGAAAGAGGCCAGTGGTTAGTCAGCCTAGCACTCCACTTCCACCACAGCCGCCTCAGAAGCAGCCCTTTCAGATAGTTCCTCAACATACTAGAGATCCCTCTTTCATCCCTTTTAGAGAGAGATTGGCAAAGCCTTATCCATTTAAAAGGGAGTCAGTTAAGAAGATCTTTAGGAGTCTGTTAAAGAAACCAGATTTTCAGTTGCCAGAGGCTAGAAGGCCTGAGGATGAGAGCAAGAAAGATGATCCCAAGTATTGCCCGTACCACAGGATGCTTAGTCACCCTCTTGAGGACTGCGTTGTGTTCAAAGATTGGCTTGAGAGGAACTACACCCAAGGTAACATCATAATACCTAAGGAATACTTGGTCGATCCAGAAAAGGCTTCAATTAAGACCATTTCAGGTAATCCTCTTAACTCTTCTTGTTTTGTTGAAGATGGTTGGGACATTGCTTTGTCCCGGGCACTTAAAAAGTCGATTAACAAGTCTTTTCGTCTTTCTCAACAGCTGACTACGATAGCCCAGGCCCCGGTGTGGAAAGTTGACCTGGACGCTTCGCAGAAGGATGTTGAGCCACTTCCCTCTCCAGTAGTCTTAGGAACTACTGAGAAAAATGTGAAAGAAGAGAAATCTGATTTTGTAGAGAGGAAGTGTGTAGATGAGAGATGTATTAGAATGGCGGATGGTGGTGTTAAAACCCTTTCCCCTCTTTTGTTATCTGACTTTTACTTTGCCCCATCAAAGGCGAAGGGTCAAAAGATGAATAAAAAACATCCTTCTACTTCTGTCTTGATGATTAACCATGAATCTCAAATGCAAATTGATGACTCTCCTGCTTTGAATCAAACTCCTAATGAACCAAATATTGAGGTTAGTCAAACCAACCTCCCCGAATCGACTATTCAAGAAGAGGTCGAATGTGAAGCTTTATCAGAAAGTGATTTCCCTCAAATCAATTTTCAAGGAAATCCTATCTTGATAGAACTTTCAGATTCTGACTCGCTTTCAGAAAATGATGATCCAACACCTATGGTGTGTGTAGACACTGCCCTAGTTTGCCCGCCCGAAGACGTCGAGCAGGTGCAACTCCGTGGCGGTAAAGTCTTACCCCCTAGGTTGCCCCCTCAGGATAAAGGCAAGCAACCTTCATTCGAAATTTTAAGTCCGGATTCCCCTCAACAACCAGAATTCCCTTTAATTCCTCCGGGTTTCGAGTCTGTCGTTCCTAAGGTTGATTACAATGTTCTAGCCCACCTTAGGAAGTTGCCAGCAAAATTAAGTATTTATGACGCCCTCCTTCTTTCCAAAGAAATGAGGGAGTCTCTAATTAAAGCACTTCTCGATCCCGAGATTTGCTTAACACAGTTGGCTGCAACTTCAGAAGGTGAGGCTCTCTACTTCAAAGAGGTCCCTGGGGTTACCTTTTCAGACGAAGATTTACTCTTGAGAACTGCTGACCACAATCGTCCCCTCTACATTACTGTAGATGTGGGAAATTTCAAGTTATCAAGAGTCCTTGTTGATCCGGGTGCATCGGTCAACGTGATGAACATAAAGACCCTTGCTTATCTCAGAGTTGATACTAGCAAGCTTTCAACCGACAGGTTGGTGCTTCGTGGGTTCAACGAGAAGGGCGAGAGAGCTTTAGGTTCAATCACTCTACTCCTGGAGATAGGAGGTTTAAAAACTGAAGCTAAATTTCATATAATTGATTCAACTACGTCCTTTAACGCACTTCTAGGTAGACCTTGGATTCACGAATATAGAATGGTTCCATCTACCCTGCACCAATGCATTAAGTATCAACGAGATGGCATTGAACATGTGATTAAGGGTGATTTGCAACCATTCTCGATTCAAGAAATTGGGATCTACGAAGATGCTGCATATTTTGTACCAAAAGGGTCCTCGTCCCGTTCTAAATTAGAGATCAAATTTGAGGAGAAAATGGTTGAACAAAAATTCAACCAAAAGAAAGAAAAAGATAAGAATATCAATCAAGAAATGATTCAATCGAGTAGTGAAGACGACTCTGATATCGTTGTCCTTAGACCTCCAAGCACATTACCTCAAAGAGGTGGGAGGATGGCTTTAAGGGCACGAGGTCGAGGCCGCGCTTCATTAGACAGGAGAGCAGCACCTGTGTATATTGATTTGGAATCAGATTCCGATGGTGAACTAGAAAGTCAAGGTGCTGCCCTCTCTCTCGATTATCAAAACATAAATACTCCTCCAAAATTTGATCTCACCTTAGACCAGGACAGTGACCCTGAGGTAGATATTTCAAAAGTTAAAAGTGACGAGCCTGAATTAACAATGTATGAAAAGCTCACTAGAAGGATTGAGGCCCTTTCTCTGACCCCACTGTCGGCAGGCAGGGTTGTAGGGTTGGAAGTCAAAGTGGCCCCCAACTTGGATGGTGAAGTTAAGAAAGTCCAGAAATTCTTTCCTGGCTCCTCCTCCGCAAGGGACGAAGGTGATGTAACCCTTGAGGAGGCAGATTTTAATGAATTAATGGAATTACCTTTCGGCTACTTCCCTGTTTGTGTAAAAAATACTTTTTCTAAAGGTTCTATACCATACCGATGGACTAAGGGTCAAGCTAGATACCACGAGAATATTTGGCGAACAAAAATAAATAAAAATCCAACAAGTGGTATTGGCTTTGGAACAGTTAGTTCATTCGATGATGATGAGTATTGCCTAATGATAACTTACCATCTCGATTCTCCAAATGTCCCTACAGATCCTCCTTGTCCTTTGGATGGACTCTGTTTGGAGACTTTAGACGATCCCGATGATCTTCAAGTTCGGGATGCACCCCCTGAATTTGAAGAGGAAATTAAGTCGACAGTCGATGAGTTAAGAGAAATTAACTTGGGAAACGATGATGACCCCCGTCCGATTTTTATAAGTACTCTGTTGAACGAGGGTGAAACTCAAGACTTAATCCAGTTGTTATTCGAGTTTAGGGATTGCTTTGCCTGGACATATGACGAAATGCCAGGTTTGCCTGCTGAGGTAGCAGTTCACAAACTTGGGGTTCGGCATGATGCCATCCCTGTTAAACAAGCTCCTCGACGCATGCGCTTAGAGATTGAGCAACAAGTCGTTTCTGAAGTTAAGAAATTGGCAGAAGCCGGATTCATTCGAGAGGAACAATACCCCTCTTGGGTGGCCAGCGTCGTGCCAGTTCGAAAGAAAAATGGTCAGATTCGGATTTGTGTCGACTATAGGGATCTGAATAAGGCATGCCCTAAGGATGAGTTCCCCCTACCAATACCAGAACTCATGGTGGACATTGCCTCCTCACATGCTATTTTCTCCTTCATGGATGGCTCATCGGGTTATAACCAAATCAAGATGGCCCCTGAAGATGAGAGAAATACGGCGTTCAGAACCCCTATTGGAATCTTTTGTTATAAGGTAATGCCATTCGGCCTAAAGAATGCCGGAGCAACCTACCAACGGGCCATGACCCGTATCTTTGACGACTTAATTCATAATCAAGTTGAATGTTATATTGATGATTTAGTTGTCAAGAGCAAGGTTAAAGAGGCTCACCTGTATGACTTAAGAGTTGTTTTCGAACGGTTGCGCCGCTACGATTTGAAAATGAACCCCTTGAAGTGCGCCTTCGGCGTCGCTTCGGGAAAATTCTTAGGATTCGTAGTAAGGCACCGCGGAATCGAGATAGATCCTGCTAAAATTGAAGCCATCTTAGATATGCCATCCCCTAAGAGCCTTACTCAATTAAGGTCTCTACAAGGTAGATTGGCATATATAAGGAGGTTTATTTCTAATCTTTCCGGGAGATGTCAACCCTTTTCTGTCCTTGCGAAAAAGGATACTAAATTCGTATGGGGCGAGAAGTGTCAGAATGCTTTTGACGATATCAAACAATACCTTTCTAACCCGCCAGTCTTGGCAGCTCCGATTCCCGGAAAGCCATTAATCCTCTACACCGCAGCTCTAGATGAGTCTTTAGGTGCTCTGTTAGCTCAAGTTAACGACGAAGGAAAAGAGAATGCTCTCTACTACCTTAGTCGAAGACTCCTTCCTACTGAAATTCGATACCCGTCAATTGAGAAGCATTGTCTTGCTTTAGTTTTTGCAGCTCAGAAACTGAGGCATTACATGCTCTCCCACTCAATCAGTCTGATTTCAAGAGTTAATCCTTTGCAATATCTTATGACCCGACCTACGTTGTCAGGACGTTTAGCTCGCTGGTCTATGATATTGTTGCAATTTGAGATTACTTTCACTCCTCTTCGTGCTGTGAAAGGACAGGCTGTTGCCGACTTTCTGGCAGCACACCCGCTGCCAGCAGATTCTCCTCTGAATGATGACTTACCCGACGAACAAATCATGAGTTTGGGGGAATCTAGCGAGGCCATCTGGGAATTATATTTTGATGGGGCAGCATCCTCTCGTAGGATTGCGACCCAACAATCTGTAATTCCTGGAAAGGCTGGAGTCGGTCTAATTTTTATTACACCAGAAAAAGGAATGATGCATTTTTCCTACCACTTATCGGAGCCTTGCACAAACAACGAAGCTGAATACGAAGCTCTGATAACTGGTTTGGAACTTGCAATTCTAATGGAGATTAAAGAGATTAAGATCTTTGGAGATTCCCAACTAGTTATTAACCAAGTCGCCGGAACTTATAAAGTCTTGAATCCGAATCTCCTAAGATATCACCAGTATACACTTCACTTGTTGGAACAAATCCCCATTGCTACTTTGTATAGGGTTCCCCGTGGAAGCAATTCTGCGGCGGATGCCTTAGCAAAACTTGCAAAGGAATTTGCATGTCCTGAGGAGGATTCCATCCCTATAGAGATACAGGGTCGTAAGACTCTCTCCCTTATAGATTTGGAACACATTAGTAAGACTCCCCTTCAGATCCTTTCTGCCTCTTCGACAACTGACGAAGAAGGCGATTGGAGACGACCCTTAGTCGATTACCTTAAAGAAGGGAAGCTTCCCCAGGATAAATCACTCTCCAACCAGATTAAGAAACGTGCCCTATCATATGCACTAGTTAACGATCTGTTGTACCGTCGGTCTTTCGATCACATGTGGCTGCGCTGTTTGAACAAGCGAGAAGCCCAGAAAATTGTTAATGAAGTTCATTCAGGACTGTGCGGTGCTCATCAATCGGGTCCAAAAATGAAATTAAAGATTAAAAGACTTGGATACTACTGGCCTACAATGATTGACGATTGCATGAATACTGCAAAGCACTGTCATCAATGTCAGGTCCATGGTGTGGTTTTACATCAGCCGCCTAATGTGTTACACCCTACGATAGCCTCGTGGCCCTTTGAAAGTTGGGGCACGGATATCATTGGGCCGATTGACCCTCCCTCCGCGAGAGGTCATCGTTTCATATTAGCAGCAACTGATTACTTTTCAAAATGGGCGGAAGCAATTCCCCTACGAAACGTAACATCACACCATGTCTTAAAATTCTTTCGTGACCATATTGTATATCGATTCGGCGTACCCCGCAGAATCATATCCGATAATGGGTCCGCATTCAAGTCTACAAAAATCAATAGTTTCGTAAGGCGCCATAATATTGATTGGAGATATTCGACGATCTATTACCCTCGGGCGAATGGATTGGCCGAGGCCTTCAACAAAACCTTGGTGCAAATTGTCAAAAAGACCCTTGATGATAACAAACGGCAGTGGGATGAGCGGTTGGTGGAAGCTCTGTGGGCTTATCGTACCACTTATAGAACCCCGACCCAATCCACCCCGTTTGCACTAGTGTATGGATCTGAGGCTGTTCTACCCTTGGAAATACAAATCCCTTCGCTTAGAATTGCAGTTCAGAATCAAATTACCAATGAACAAAATGCAAAACTACGATTGGAAGAACTCGAAGGCCTTGAAGAGCGACGTCTCCAAGCTCAACAAAGTTTAGAGTTGTATAAATCCCGTATGGTTCAAGCCCATGATAAGTTAGTGCGACCTAGGACCTTCCAAGCGGGAGACTTGGTATTGGTCCTTCGGAGGCCTATCTTGGCCCATCGGAAGTTGGGAGGCAAATTTGAACCTACATGGGAAGGACCCTTCGTTATAGAGACTGTCTACGAAGGAGGCTCGTATCAGTTAGTAGATTGTAAAGGGAACCACCCAATGCTACCTGTTAATGGGCGTTTCCTTAAGAAATACTATGCTTGATGTAGCTCATTTTATCAATCAATAAAACTTCCTTTTCTTGATTTATAGCTTGATTCTACCTTTTTTTTTTTAAGTTTTTACGCTCTTCGCCTTTTCCTTAAGGTTAGGTCCTTCCTTCCCTTAGGATTAGACCCGCTAGTGGTGGAGTACGCCCTCTGTGGCACCACCCTGGCATTTTACCCGGGGATTAGTGGTGGAGTACGCCCTTCGTGGCACCATCCTGATTCCCATTCGCTAGTGGTGGAGTACGCCCTTCGTGGCACCATCCTAGTTTGCCAGTTAATTTGCCTATTTGGAGTAAGTCTTCTATCAGCATCCTATAGGCCTAAGGTTGGGTGATGTCCTTCCTTAGACCCAAGGTTAGGTATTCCCTACCTTGGTTTCCAGTTGATCCGTCTACTAGGAGTAAGTCTTCTATCAGCATCCTGTAGACCTAAGGTTGGGTGATGCCCTTCCTTAGACCCAAAGCTAGGTATTCCCTACTTTGGTTTCCAGTTAATTTGCCTATTTGGAGTAAGTCTTCTATCAGCATCCTATAGGCCTAAGGTTGGGTGATGCCCTTCCTTAGACCCAAGGTTAGGTATTCCCTACCTTGGTTTCCAGTTGATCCGTCTACTAGGAGTAAGTCTTCTATCAGCATCCTGTAGACCTAAGGTTGGGTGATGCCCTTCCTTAGACCCAAAGCTAGGTATTCCCTACTTTGGTTTCCAGTTAATTTGCCTATTTGGAGTAAGTCTTCTATCAGCATCCTATAGGCCTAAGGTTGGGTGATGCCCTTCCTTAGACCCAAGGTTAGGTATTCCCTACCTTGGTTTCCAGTTGATCCGTCTACTAGGAGTAAGTCTTCTATCAGCATCCTGTAGACCTAAGGTTGGGTGATGCCCTTCCTTAGACCCAAAGCTAGGTATTCCCTACTTTGGTTTCCAGTTAATTTGCCTATTTGGAGTAAGTCTTCTATCAGCATCCTATAGGCCTAAGGTTGGGTGATGCCCTCCCTTAGATCCAAGGCTAGGTATTCCCTACCTTGGTTTCTCCAGTTTCCTTGTCTACTAGGAGTAAGTCTTCTATCAGCATCCTGTAGACCTAAGGTTGGGTGATGCCCTTCCTTAGACCCAATGTTAGGTATTCCCTACCTTGGTTTTACTAGTTTTCCTTGTCCAATAGGTGTAAGCCTTCCATTAGCATCCTATAGGCTTGAGGTTGGGAGATGATCTCCCTTTCACTCCCAAAATTCTACTTCCATTCGGTCAACGCCAATGTGTGCAGCAGAAGTTCCTTCTACCACACACATTGGGGGTCCATTTGTTGACCTCATTTTTGTATGAGGTCACTAAGACCCTTCCAGAAGCCAGATTTAATCCTAGACCCTAGGATCCACTCTAGACCTTAGGATCCTTCTAGATCAAAGACCTGAGAGCCTATTCTAGAGCCCAAGATCCCTTTAAATCCTAGATCTTAGAATTCTCCTAAATCTTAGGATCACTCCAAATCAACCTCCACCTTTGATCAACCTCAATTTTAAATCAATTCCTATATTTAATCCACTCCAATTTCAATTTGATTCCTACCTGTAACCAATTTGAATCTCAAACTCCATCCAATTCAAGTCCAAATTAATTTAAACTTCAAATCAAATCCAAACCCAGAATTCAGACTCAAATCCAAACTCTAGAGGCCCTGTCCTAAACACCCTTTTAAGAGATTTTTCAAACATTTCAAAACCCAGTCAAATGATCTCTGATTCAGGGTTTATCACTTGCAAAGTGATAAGACATGTCTCTAAAGGCTACCCTCCAATTTTGAGCTCATTCTGAGGTCTCTAACCCCAGAATCTGAATTAAAACTCAAAGGGTGTAAAACCTTCAAATATTTACAGCCTATGCCACTGAGCATAACCCTTTTCAGATCTTGACCTTGGAACCCTTATCCAAGCCTCCAATCACCTCCAGACCCTTGATTTTAACCCATTGAGCAGTAAACTGCATTTTCCAGACCCATTTTTGACCATAGTTGACCAATAGGTCAAAATTGACCAAAATACCCCTATGGGGCTCAAATGGGGATTTCAAACCAAATGAGCTCCAAATGGGATGAAACCACCTTTGACAAATTTCAAATGTCATTTCAAATCTTTTGAACCCATTTCCAACCCTTGAGTCAACCTAGTTGACCAAGTCAACTGGTTTGACCCAAGAGGCCCTTTAAGGGTCCAAACATGTGTTTTGACCCAAATGACCTCTCTAAGTCACCTAACCACTTCCATTAACCTTAAAATATCATTTCAAACCTGTTGAGTCCAAACCCAGACCCTGGGTCAACCTGGTTGACCAAGTCAACCCAGGTTGACCAAACAGGCCCTTAGGGACTCAAATAGGGATTTTGATCAATTTGACCTCCCCAGACCCAGGAACTACCCTCAATGTTCTCCAAATATCATTTCAAACCTGTTGAGCCCAAACCCAGACCCTGGGTCAACCTGGTTGACCAAGTCAACCTAGGTTGACCAAACAAGCCCTTAAGGGCTCAAATGGTGATTTTGACCAAATTGACCCCTCCAAACCCTGGGACCACATCCAATAGACTCAGGATGACATTCTAAATTTGTTGAACCCATTTCTAACCCTTGAACCCAACTGGTTGACCAAGTCAACCAGTTTTGGCCTAGAAGCTCATTAAAGGCTCATTAAGCCTTCTTAATCTATTTGACATACATGGCTCTTGGAACCACCCTCCAATCCACCTAATCAACTCATTTGAATCACCTAATTGAAAATTTCATAACCCTTGATGGAGTTGACTGGTCAACCAGTCAACCCAAGGCTTAAGGGACCATTTGTATGGTCAAACCTTTCAACCCATTGAACCTAGCTCAAGCCACACCCATCCAGCCACTTGGAGAGACTCCATGACCTGCTTGGATGCCACATCAGCCCCACTGACCAGTTGACTGGTCAACTTGGTCAAACCCTAGCTTAAACCTCTTCTAGAAGGCCTTATCACATGCTAAGCCCTTTTTCTTGATTTAAGCTGCTTTAGGCCGACCCCTTAATGTCCTAAAGCTCACTTGGAGCTCTCCTAACCAGGCTCAGGGCCTGGTTTAGCCTTCTGGCTGTCCCAGGGACACTTGGCAACATCCAAGGACCTGGTGAGTCAATCCCAGCCATCCGTTTGGCCTGGGGGCGTTTGAATAGGGGAAAAAGGGCTTAATGACACACATTCTAACCCTAATCATCTCTCACTACTCAAGCCCTCTCAAGCCCTGCCCCCAGTTCGTTTTGAATCTCCAGAGCCTCCTCTACCTCCCCGCTACAAAATCCAAGTGGTTGCACGTCACCGGCGGCGAGTTCTCCGGCGAACCCACCACCTAGACCGTCCCAAGCCTATAGCAGCCGATCCAGACGCATTCGAGCTTGGATTTTCGCTGGGAATCTTCACTTGGACAATCTACAAGCTCAACCATCCAGAAATTTCGAAGATCTAACGGTATAACTCCCTAAAACCCTAGATCTAGTTCACATTAGTTAGATCTAAATAGCTTTATGCTTTTAGGGTTTTAGTTAAAACGAACTATTCCCCACGATTTCTGTTCATGTCTTGAATCTACATTTAAAATTTCAATTGAAATGATTGATCCGATCGAGAGAACGAGGCGAAATACGTTCTCTAGGGCGTCACTCACGATTTCCGTTGAGTTTACGTTTTCTGGACCGTTGATCGTTCGATCAACGGTCCAGATCTAGCCCTTCCGCGGTCTGATCCGACCGCGCATTCGATCTCTCGTTCGATCAGCCGTCCGGCGAGATCAAGGCCGTCCATTCGGAATAGCGGGATCGAAGCTCCGCCGTCTGATCTTCTCCTGGTGAGATCAAACCGCGGGATCTGATCTCAGCCGTTAGATCGAACCCGCGGTTAATCCAACGGCTGTCAAGAGCCGCTGACGTGGTTAAGTGGAAACCGCGTGAAGCGGCCAGCGGCCGACGCGTGTCCCCGCCGTCACGCGGTTTCGATCCCGCCAATCCCAGCGCGCCGCGTGTCTGACCGCCGCCATTTGATTAAAAAAATTATGGTTTAATTGATTTTAATTACAGAAACTTTGAAAAATTGTAGTAAATTAAACACTGAACCAAAAAATGAGTATAATAGCTCATTTTGTTCAGTTTTTCATCCTCTATTTTCTAAAATTATTTTTAAATAAAAGTATTGTATATTTTAAAATTAATTTCTATAATATGTTTTTTTATGTTTATTTTATATTTAAATAAGTAAAACCCTGTTAAGTCCAAAATTTGGTTTGAATTATTTCAGACTTGTTTTTTGATCTCCAGTAATTTTCTCAGATTTATTTGACCTATATTTTAATAGTTATTAAGACTTGAAGTGTAAAGGTATTTTAAAATTAAAGTAATTAGCTTGTATTGCATTCAAACATTCATTTGAAATTTTAAATGGAGCTTTATTGTGTTTACATGAATTCAATGGGGAATGGTGGTTAATCAGTGGATAATTAATTTTATAATTATTCATTGATTAATTCTTTAATTAATTAAGATTTAACTTGATTTGCATGCTTAAGGTGCACACACCACTTAGTCTAAGGCTCTCCTAGATTTAGGTTTTGAATGTGTTTATGTGGTTCATGCATGCCTTGTGTATTGAGTATGAGGGTTAGTTCAAACATTGATTCAAGCCCATCAAAATTAGTGACATATTTAAGGACAATAATTAAGGACTCATGTATAGAAAACTTAGAAAAATTTTCATAATTAGGATTCACTTTCCCTTGAGTTGAAACTTTGAACATTTGAACTTAGTGACACCTTCAACCCCTAGAGAAATTCTCATTGATTTTTGAGGTCATTAGGTCCCATAATTAATTTTCTAAGTCTTAAACCCTTAATTAAGCCTTTAAAACTTCTAAAAATTGTAATAAATCTAATTTAAGTCCAAAAATTACATATAAACCCTCAAACTGACCAGAATTCAGTCCTTAATCTATGATAATTGAAAGCCCCTTGAGTTGACAGTAATTTAAACCCTAATTTAATTTTAAGTGAAAATCAATGTTTAATTGAGATAATTAATTAATAATAATTAAAAAACCAGAAAATCTCCTAAACACTTGGGGATCCCTCCTTAGGTTATTCCTGACCTTTGGAGGTGTTTTCAAGAGATTGGGAATTTGTTTGAAGCAAAATCACAATAGGGGCCCTCTAATTAAGAAATTCCTAAAATTCATTAAAATGCCCAAACTTCGATAATCCATAACTAATTCTAGAAAAATCCAAATCACCCAAACTCACTTTCATTCAACTCATAGTAATGTCTAATATTTATTAAAAATATTAAATTCCAGAAATTTGCAATATTTTAAAAAGTCAACAAATTGGTCAAACCGTAGTTAAAACTAGTTCAAAACTTCAAACCTTCGTTATAAAATATAGAAAAATCTGATTTCAACGTACTTACTGTCTAACTGATCGTAGTAAGGTCTAGTATTTTAGTAAAATATAAACATTCCAGAATTTGAGCTTAATCAAAAAGTCAATTTTCAACCCCTTAATTAAATCATTAAAATATTCAAAATTCTTAAAAAACTCATAATCATTCTAAAACTCATAAAATATTGGTTTAATGCTTAAAACCTATAACAAATCCTTTAAAACACAACAACCACCCTAAAGATGAAGTTTATTGGCTGGACTACTCCGGGCTGCGGGGCTAAGTGTCCTAAGGAGGCTGGTTTCTCGAGCCTGGTGGCACAACGCCACGAATGAATTCTAAGGGGTGTTAAATCTTAAAATAGACTAATCTTTAATTATTTAACATTTTTAAAAATCTTTAATTTAATTACATTAATTTGGTTTATCGGCTGGACTACTCCGGGCTGCGGGGCTAAGTGTCCTAAGGAGGCTGGTTCCTCGAGCCTGGTGGCACAACGCCACGAATCAATTAATGGCAAACTTAAATTAACCTAGCTTTTAAAATCAGTAATTAACTCATTTCTTTATATTAATCCACCTCTTTTAATTCTAACCAATTTAAATAACTTAATCAACCCCGATTGCTACTGGGTAACCCAGGCCTACGAGGCTATTAGCTTAGCCCCAAGGAAGGTGAAATAAACTTCACGGCCTCGGTGTGAAACAAAGGTAGCAATCAATTAACTTCTAAAATATATTTAATTAAAATTCTTAATTCATTAATATTTAAATTTTAATTTAAATCCCCTTCTAAGCCTTAACAAATCCAAACTTTTAGACAACTTTAACTAATCACCCATTTTAGGATCTATCCCAGCCACACGACCTTTCTCACACACTTTAGATGATGTGCTAGGACAACCAACTTTAGATCTAGGATAGGCCGGTGTTTACTTTATTGCTGTGTGCCGGATTTTTCGTAGTTTTCACTGCATGTTGTGGATGAAATTGCTTTGCTGTGTCTGCTTACTTTTTCTGTACTCTGTGGATGGATTGATGTGTTTGGCGACTAGATTACCCTTAGGTTAGGTACGATCTGGATGTTGACACAGTTTTCTGCAGGTGGCCACGCTCATGCAGGGCAATATAAAAAGGGGGCAAATAAAAAAAATGCATAAATATTATAAATTCTTTGCACAGGTGCTTCAGCTGCTAAAGCCCCCAAATCATAAAAAAGAGCGTGGCCAGTGTGGTTACTTTCTCTTCTGCTCATATACAACTGCTTGGGAATAACTTTTTTTTATATATATTGTTTAGGATAACCCTGCAGGTGAGTCTAGATTTTTATTTTGATATAAATATAATTTGTATAATTGTTAAGTGTTGTGAAAGTTAAGTTTGAGCTGGGATACATAGATCCAAAGTTTGGATTCCAAAGAGGAAAGGATACCCCTTTGGGGAACACTCCTTTTCCATTTGGGAATCCAAATTTGGATCATACCTCTTCCTTACCCAAAGAGGAAAGAGCGGCCTTCCCCTTAGAGGGAAGTGCCCTCTTGTCCATTTGGGTAATCCACTACGAAGATTCCAAGAAGATTGAAGAAAAGGAGTCCAAAGAAGAATGAAATTGAAGATTTGAAGACTTGAAGATTGAGAGTATCCCACTCAAAATAACTTGCGTCATTACTAGGCTTAGAATCCGAGTTGTTGTCAGTGGTGCCCGGCCACTTTACTTTCTGTAATATTCTGGTTTGTAATAAGCAAGGCAATTCTGCCTATGGACATTTATTAATTAATTTGTATTTGATGTGATGATTTGATTGCCTTTAGGATTATTTGTTTTTACTAGTTTTTTGGCGATTGCATGCCGCTCTTTGTTTTCGCCTGGATACGTGAGGCTCGTGAGGGTGCGAAAGTTTTATACTCATAATCTTAAAAGTCTAAAATTTTAGTGAGTCTAAATAACATAGAAAGATAACGAATCTAGGGAATTAGCCGGGGATCGACCCCGGGGTCGCATGCATATTTCTGCATTACTCTTTCCTTGCTTTAGACCCTTCCCCGCCTGCGGGTAGAGTCCGGATAGTCTGACCTATGAGGACGAGGTGCCGGACCTGGGGAAGTCCAGTCTTCTAAAAAATTATTTTATAAGCCTGTTTTTAAAAATTTCAAGCATATTTGATTTGAGGTTGTTAACCAGCACGCATTGCATTAGATACAAATTAAAGAGTCAAAATTTAATTTCATAGTCCTTAGCATTTTAGCACCCAACATAAGTTAAAGGGGGCCAATTAGGAAAATCTCTAGATGTCGGCCCCGCCTCCCCAAAACTTTAATTATAACGTCCATACCACTCTTTCATAAAAGATCGGATTCATCTATTTTAAATCGATTAGGTGGTTAGCTGGCTCCCCAATCCAGGCCGGGGTAAGTCCAGACCTTGCACTGCATTAGTTAGGATCGGACGACTGTGGTCCAGTGTCCAAAATAGATTTAGGTTCTGGGGCAGATCTTTGATTATAAGACCCCAAACTTCGGGAATCTAATCCCAAATTTCTAATAAAATGCTCAACTCTAATTAAATATCATTTCAAGTCCAAAAAATAAAGCCCAACACTTAGATTAAGTTGGGACACTTCCGGATGGTTCTGGAATCTTAAGGTGTCCCCTACCTCTCCTCCTTTAACTCCGTTAATAACTGCTCAATTTTGATCCATTCCCTTTTGATTTTCCAATAATTCTATTCATACTTTGATATCACTCCTAGAAACTCTAAACAAAATCCTGCTATTATTTTAATCGAGAGTTTTCGTAGGAGATTTTATCTCCCTATGATGTAATTAACTACGAGGGCTTGCGCTCGTAGGAGATTTAGAACCACATACGCACCTGATTTTAAAAATTGATTTTTCAAAACTCAATTAGATTTCTTTGGGAAAACTTAAAATACTAGTGATTATTATTATCATATTCAAAGAATTATCATTGAACGATATTTTCTCCCTTCGGAGAGATATATCTTTCTTTGATAAGGCTTTGGATGTGAACCTAATGATCACACTTCTTGAATATTGTAGCTGGACGTTCAATTGAATCTCACTTTGACCCTTCGGGGTCATGTGAATTTCTCTTTAGCATCCGCTCACAATATTCAAGATGGATTTCACAATTCTAAGTCTGAATACCGTTATGAAAGTTTATTTTCATCCTTCGGGGTGATATACTCTTTCTAACGAGTCGATTCGACTTTAGAATTGGAACTTAACCTTAATCTTAAAATCCCCAAAGAAAACTAATATTTTTCAAAACCTGTTTTCCAAAATTCCACCAACAGACGCGTAGGAAAGAAACCAACAAGAGCATATTGAAAAGGAACAGACATAGCTAAAATTTCTTCCTCCGATATCAATAAAGAGGGTAAACCCCGACAAAAACCCTTTCTTAACTCAGGAAAATCAACTGAAATCGAAGATCCAGATAAAGCTTCCAAAAAAGATCACGATTTAAAGGACCCATCCGAAAAACCGGGGTCACAAACACGACTAACCACCATAACGAAAAAAAATCGAAGGCAGAAATAAAAGAGGGCAAACAAACTCCCTGGAGAACAGCAATCCGAAGCCAAGATCCAAGCCCCAGCAAAGCTAGGGCAAAGCCCTGGCGGCGATGCCCTAAAATCGCAGAAGCGGAGGAGCCTGCAGAAGCGATGCTTGTGCTTTTAAATAATGGGTAAAATATGCCTAAACAATAATAATAAATTTATGAGATAAATTTCATTGGTATATGATGCAAATTTTTGAGAAAAAATAAATTTATGGCTGAACAAGAACATGATCTTAAGACTATTTAGAAATTGAATCGGTCCAGTTGTTATTTATTGATCTATTTTTCAATCTTTTTTTTTTTTAACACAAAAACACATTTTATGCCATAAAAGAAAGAAAATACAACATAGAGCGACCAACCAATTCAGGAGAAGCCCCCAGCACCAACTTCGGGCCTGCCAGGGACCACCATGGTAAGCAGCTACAGAACATAGCCATAAGTTACAAACAACGAGCCAAAGCACCCGGGTTGCCAACCACGCAAGCTAACAAGAGGGAAGCTGGGGGCTTAATCCTTATCGTAAAAAAAACTCGCCAAAAGCTGCAGCCGAAACAGTAAAAAGAAAAGCGAAAGCCTTTTTTTTTCCTTTATTTTTGCCCTTTTTTTCACCAACATCGAGACGAAATTGATCCACAATATGAGAAGGCAAAACCTCTTCTTCAAATGTCACATCCTCCCCCTCAGAATGAGAAGAAGAAGAATCATCCAAAATTAGCTAATCCGTTTGCAAACGGACCAAGTTATTCAATGACCAAGCCAGATGGGCATTCAACTCAGCATTAGACATAACAAAAATAGGAATATACACAAAATTCCCGTTTCTCTTATCAAGATTCACAATAGGAGAAGATTTTGACACAACAGAAGTAATCAAAACCTCACCCGAAGGGCTACATTCCACATAATTCAACACAAGACGATCACCAGACGACACAGGAGTTACATTAGAAGGGAAAGAAACTAGAGCACCACAAAACACAACCTTACCAACAAAAGCAACCCCTCCACTGACAGCTGGACTAACACCCTCCCCAACTACGGCCCTTCCACTAACAACACCATTGGAATCGTGACAGCCAAGTTCAGAAGACAAAAAATCCTTAGAGATCCCAACATTCACAGCCTCAGATGGCTTACCTAAAGGAGTAGAAGCAACCAGCTCCATGGCGGCAGAGACCAAATTCACTCCACCTATCAAACCCCCATCATTAATACAATTCACCTTATAATTGTTCAAGGCTAACTTATCCTCCTCTCCAACATCATTCAACAAAGGCGTAGGGGAGCCAACACCCCCATCAGAAACATCAATCGGATGCACGACATTATCCTCAATAAGAAACACAGCCTTCCCACCCCCAGGCATGACATGAGCAAGCGCAGAGATGTGACAACTAGCCCTAAGCGACACAACAGAACTAACAACCAATTTAACTAAACAATGATTATTCGCAACAACATCCACATTAGGCACACAGGGTGGACTAATATTTTTAACGGGCACAATAACAGTAAGAGGAACGTCCTGAATCGAATGGGATTTAGCTAATTGAGGGTGCAATAGCAAAAGTTTCGATTTGGAATGTCCTAAAGATTTACAATGCAAAACAGTACAAATATAAATCCTCCAAAATTTTACAAAGCCTTAGTGTTCTGAATAATAAAGTTCTGATTGGTTGACAGCTTCATCAAACAAGCAAGAAACTGACAATCAATTGAAAGAGGTTGATGATCAAATTATATGCTTACATAGCCACATTAATGTCCAATTTGCATAAAGAAAACAATATAAATCAAAACATTTAACAATTTTGAAAGAAACAAAACAATGCCATAGCAGATATTGCTTGGCCTATTATTCAATTACAGCAATTATGTTCTTCAACAAAGCTTCAACAAAGATAAGACCCATTGTTTAATAACAATCATAGATTACATGAAGACATTCCTTCAGACTTCTAATAATATAGATAGAAAACTCCTTATTCTCCAACGATAGACTTGTTTATTATTTGGAAATAGTCAAAAGCAAACCAAAGTGATCACTGGGATACACACGATCAACCATGTTGTTATGTTGGTATGAAATCCCTGCTATTGCTTTCTTTCCTATCGTCTCAATGTTAATGATCTTAAAGTCACTCAGTTTACAAAGAAATCTATCTAATCTCTTCTGAGGACGCAAATAAGTCCATCCATCATCTCCTGGCCTGAGCTCAGTCCACGCATCAACCCAATCTTCATCGAGTGGAAAAGGGCCATCAATGCTCTCATCCCAGTTCATGTCACCACCAAATACAACATTGGGCAAGTTATTGAGTAGGTTGATAGCCTCTTCTGCTTGAGCTATTCGCTTGCTGCTGTTCATTTTAGAAGGATTTGGGCTCTTAAGGTGGGTGGTTGCAACTATAAGGTGTTTATTAGTTCCAGCATCAACCTTAGCCAAACAAATCTCCTTTATGGAGTTCTCAAAGCTTTTGTTGAGAAATTTTTTCGCAGGCAACTTGCTCAACTACAATCAAATTATCAAAGTTTGATTTTCAAGGAGGATCTAAAAGAAAACTAGACTAGTTGTTGATAATCAGAAGTTTACCATCATGCAGAAGTATTTCTTTGTTGCCTTCTCTGGGGGTACTGAACATTCATAGAGTTTCCACCATTGGGAGTTACAAAAAATTGTATAAATATATGGTGTAATTTCCTGAAAAACAAACAATTTAATTTCATAAATATTTTTAATTAGTATGAGGTATCTATCTTCAATGCTTAAACTAATTTGATTCAAAAGAATTTACACCTGGAAGAAGATTATATCAGGGGAGTGCTTCTGAATTAGTTGGCCAATGGCTTCCATCCGCTCAATCAGCTCTACATCTTCACGGGACCAAACATTATAACTCATTACCTTGATCAATCTGGAAGCGGCGTCATGATAGCCAAAATCAGCTGAATAGTGTAAGTTTTGATGTTAGCATATGATTGAAGATTAATCACATCATAGTTGTAACAGTCCAAACTCATAACTATCGAGATATTGTCCACTTTGGCCTAACAGCCATACGGTTTTGTCCAGTTAGTGCAACTTCTGATGCTCCCAAGACCTGCAAGAATTCCAGACACAAGAAAACAGAACCTGAAACAGAGAAAAGAGAGGCTCACCTCTCGTTAAGAGAAGAAGAAGAAAAGGGTAGAACAAAGTTCTTCTTGGGGAATTATCAAAAGCTACCTGATTACAGTCGTTTCTCCTATATGTAATAGCTACCATATGTAATTTCAGATAATACTAAAAGGAAATTACTAATTAGAGTAGAGCAACTAAAAAGCAGTATTGTACTATAATAACGGAATTGGTACTAGGGAACGTGTGGCTTGCTGAGGTGTTCCCTTATGTCGGCGGTCCACGTTAAGCACTGCATCAGTCCTCCCCGGCCGACGAAGAGCTCGACTCTGACGAGCTGATTGTGATCGGAGAAGAATCCGGTGGATGGTACAGCCATATATCAGAGACGTTGAAAGTTGGGGCTGTGTTATGGCCGGCTGGTAGCTCAACCGTATATGCATTATCATTGATTTTTGCAATGATGGGAACAGGACCAATCTTACGACGGCTGAGTTTGTTGTATGTACCCGGAGGAAAACGTTCACGGCGCATGCGAACCATGACAAGGTCGCCTATATTGAACAATGTCTGTCTTCTGTGGCGATCGGCAGCTTCCTTGTATTTGGAATTGGCTTTCTCAAGTTGTGTATGAACGTCAGTGAGCATGGTGGTGTACTGATTAGAGAAGTTGGCTGTGGATCCGGACTTGAACTTCGGTAACACCGCTACATCCACAACAAGGTTAGGAGGTTTGGTATAGACTATGTGGAATGGTGGCTTACCAGTAGAGCGATTTACTGAAGAATTGAAAGCAAATTCAACAATGCTAAGGACTTCTTCCCACTGTCTTGGGTGGTCTTGTACCAAGCAACGGAGCATGCTTCCCAAAGTACGATTCACTACTTCGGTTTGTCCGTCCGACTGAGGGTGGTAAGCCGAGCTAAGGCGCAAATCAGTACCCAATCTCTTCCAAAGTTCCCGCCAAAAGTGGCTTATGAACTTGACATCCCGATCGGACGTCAGACTTCGTGGAATGCCATGTAATCGTACAATCTGGTGAAAAAAAAAAGATGAGCTACATGAAGGGCGTTGGAAGTTTTCTTACAGGCGATGAAGTGAGCCATCTTCGAAAAACGGTCGACCACCACCATGATAGAATCATTTCCCCTCGACGTGCGGGGTAATCCGAGAACAAAATCGAGACTAAGGTCCTCCCAAATTGAATCCGGTATCGGTAGAGGAGTATAGAGGCCTGTATTTTGGGCACCTCCCTTGTAGCTTTGACACACGGCGCAGCGTTCGACAAAACGGAATACATCCCGTCGGAGGCGTGGCCAGAAAAAACGGCATTTCATTTGCGCTAAGGATTTATCCTTTCCCAAGTGAGCAGCCAGGGCGCCACAGTGCACTTCACGGATGAAGTGCTGTCTCCAGGAGGATAGCAGAACACATAGCAGGCCACTATAAAAAAGGAACCCATGCTTAATTGAGTAGCAGGGAACAATTTCCTTTTGTTGGCATTTGGCCCAAACTTCAGAGAAGTCTCGGTCAGTTGGGTAGAGCTCTTTGAGACAAGTCAATCCCGAAAACTCTGTCTGAAGCTGGTTGACGAGTAAGACCTTTCGACTAAGAGCATCTACGACCTTGTTGTCTTGTCCGGCTTGATGTTTCAGAACAAATGAAAATCTTTGAAGAAAAGCCACCCAGCGAGCATGCATCCTATTTACGTGCTTTTGACTGTTTATAAACTGAAGGGCCTTGTTGTCAGTGCACAAAATGAACTCCTGGTGTAGGAGGTAGTGTTCCCACTGCTTCAAAGCGCGACCAGTGCATACAGCTCTTGTTCATAGGCCGACCAGCGTTGACGAGAAGGGCAAAGTTTTTCACTGAGGTAAGCCACGGGTCTACCCTCCTGCGACAGAACAGCTCCAATACCGATAGAAGAAGCATCAGTTTCCACCATAAAAAGTTTGTCGAAGCTAGGTAGTCTTAGAACCGGAGCAGACGTGAGGGCCTCCTTAATTGCAGTGAAACTGTGTTGTTGTTGTTCTCCCCAGACGAAGTTTTTGGATTTAAGACAATCCGTGATAGGACTCATTATCACACTGAAACCCTTTATAAATTTGCGATAAAAACTCGCTAAACCATGAAAGCTACGCACCTCAAAAAAAGACCGGGGAGTTGGCCAATTTTGTATTGCTGCGACCTTATCGGGGTTCATTTGGACTCCGGTTTTTGTCACCACGAAGCCCAGAAAGTGTGCCTGCGAGGTAGCGAACTCACATTTCGGTAAGTTGAGAAACAACCGATTTTCCTGTAAGATAATGAAGAGCTGTTTGAGGTGATCAACATGCTGCAGCAACGTATCACTGTAAACTAGGATGTCGTCAAAGTAAGCAATACAGAACTTTCCCCAAACCGGCTTGAGAATGTCTTGCATCATTCTCATAAACGTGGAGGGAGCGTTGCAAAGGCCGAAAGGCATGACGCGCCATTCATACAAACCGGATCCTGTCTTAAAAGCTGTCTTCCATTCGTCGCCTGGACGAATTCGGATCTGATGATATCCACTACGTAAGTCCAGCTTTGAGAAAATACTAGCGCCTTCCAATTCATCTAAGAGTTCGTCGATCCGAGGCACTGGAAATCTGTATTTTACAGTGATCTTGTTTATGGCTCTACTATCAACGCATAAACGCCATTCACCACTTTTCTTGGGTACCAACAGTGCCGGAACAGCACATGGACTGATACTGGACTGGATGAGCTGCTTCTTCAGAAGGTCTTCAATGATGGTCTGCAATGCTTGCTGCTCCCTGGGATTCAATATGTAGTGGGGCAGATTTGGTAAGACTGCTCCAGGTACAAGGTCTATCTGGTGTTGAATATTGCGGAGGGGTGGAAGAGTATCCGGTAGCTCACTAGGATAGATGTCCTGAAACTCCTTTAGTAATTTCTGTACCTCCCCAGGAAGTTCTTGGGAGTTTGGGATGAACGGTTCGGTGATAACCACTGCCCACAACGGATCTGCTTCCTTCCAAGTAAGGAGTAGATTGGGTCCTGAGACTAACTGCATTACCGCAGAAGTAGATTGACCAGCAGCAGCAGAAGGCTTGTTTTCACGGACGCCCGGAAGCAGCTTGAGTCGTTTACCCTTCCACTCAAGTGAGTATGAATTAGCCCTGCCGTCGTAAATGGCGCCCGAATCAAACTGCCATGGTCTGCCTAAGATCAGGTGGCAAACATCCATGTCCAGAACGTCACAGAGGACATCGCACACGTACAAGCGGCCTATAGAAAAAGTAACTTGGCACATTTCAGAGACTGGAATATCAATTCCTTTCTTGACCCAACTAATTTTATAAGGTTGGGGATTCTTTGTTGTTTTCAACTGCAATGCCTGGACTACTGATCGGGAAATTATGTTTTCGGTACAGCCGCTGTCCACAAGCAGATCACATACTTTTCCGGCTATGGTACATCGGGTTTTAAAAATTGCGTGGCGTTGCGAAGTGTTATGATGCTTAGGAGCGATTAGCAATTTTTCAATAACACAGATTATTGGTTCACTATCATCACCCTCCAGCTCGTCTACATCTCGATCCCCCTGCTCATCAGGTTCTAGCGAATGTTCCCCTTCTTCATTTTCCAATAGTTGCAGTTGTTGTCGCTGAGGACACTCGTTCGACTTATGACCCGGCTGAAAACAACGGAAACATTTCAGAGTGCCAGGCTTCGCATAGGGATTATTCTGCTGAGGAGCTTTCGCTTTGGGCTGTGTCTTGGTATCCGCATTTGATGAAACAGTGGCTGGCTGCTTGGACTGTGGAGGCGTTGGCAACAGTGAGCCATTGCCTACATTTTGGAATTGAAGGGAGCTCCCCCTTGAAGCTTCGGCCACTGGATCAGGAGTTGGTCTTCGAGTGAACGTTGATCTGGATGTGCGGCTGAGTTGAATTTCTGCCCTTAAGGCGAAATTGATGGCTTGCGACAGTGACCAAACCGCATTTAATTCCAGCCGGTCTTGAATACTATATTTGAGTCCCCCGATATATCTGGCGACCAGCTGATTCATGGACTCATTGAGATTGTTTCGAGCGCTTAATCGATGAAACTCTTCTGTGTACTCACTTACTGACCGATTGCCTTGCACACACTGCTGATACTTCATGTATAGGATTTGTTCAAAATCGGTCGGTAGAAATTGTGTTCGAAGTAGCTGCCGCATCCGCACCCAGCTACGGACTGGGCCTTTTCCCTCCCTTTGCCGCATTTGCAGTAATTGAGTCCACCACGCACTCGCTCCACTCCTCAATCTACAGACGACATATTTGACCTGTTTTGTCGGCTCAATCTCCATGTAGTCAAAAAAATTCTCAACGGCTTTCTCCCAATCTAAGTAATCCTCGATGTGTAAATGGCCATCAAAAAATGGGATGTCTACCTTGACTTTAAATTCTGCTTGGTGTTGACGCTGAGCAGGACGTCGTCTGCGATGGAAGTGATCTCCCGTTTGATCAAAATTTGTTTCATCCTCCTCAGATTCGCTTCCACCTCTTTCTGGAGGTTCTTCGAAATCCTCGTCGGAATCGGATACTCCTTGTACAGGAATGGGAAGTCGACGCCGTGGTCGATCTAAACCCGCTCCACGCCGGCCACCGCGAACAGTTGGCGGTGTCTGTCCCCGACGAGGAAGACAATTTGCTTCAGCTGCCCGATTGAGATTTAACTCTCGGTGCAGTGTCAGAGAAAGACGTTGCACATCCGCAGACAACGTCTCCAGTTGGCGCAAGATGGCTGTCTGGTTTGCCCATAACATTTCGAAGCTCCGATCGTCGTCGGCAGCCGGTTCTTTGCCCCGTTCCATCATCCTTCCAGTCTGGATTCAATGGCTCTGATACCACCTGATGCTCCCAAGACCTGCAAGAATTCCAGACACAGGAAAACAGAACCTGAAACAGAGAAAAGAGAGGCTCACCTCTCGTTAAGAGAAGAAGAAGAAAAGGGTAGAACAAAGTTCTTCATGGGGAATTATCAAAAGCTACCTGATTACAGTCGTTTCTCCTATATGTAATAGCTACCATATGTAATTTCAGATAATACTAAAAGGAAATTACTAATTAGAGTAGAGCAACTAAAAAGCAGTATTGTACTATAATAATGGAATTGGTACTAGGGAACGTGTGGCTTGCTGAGGTGTTCCCTTATGTCGGCGGTCCACGTTAAGCACTGCATCAACTTCCCAGTAGATCACACATCCCAGAATTGCTCTGGGATGAGCACGCTTAGCTTCTGAGTTTCTTACGGAAATGCCAACCATTACACCAAAAGGTATCTCAATGTGTAAGAATTAGCTTTCTTTTACTTAAGAGGCTTCACACTAGTTAATTATCGAAATGTTCTGTCTGCATCAACTTAAAAATTTTAAAATATTCAACTAAAAACCTTCTCGTAATTCAGCTAACATGGTCGACATAAACTAAATCAGATCAAACAAAATGAAATAAAAGATCATAGAAATATCTGTATGACCTTGTAGTTCAAAACCAGGATTGCTTGGGAAGCTACCAAGTCCAGATCTGTCCATAACCCCAACCTTTCGAGATTTGTTCTCAGATGAATCAGATGATGATGAAAGGCTCCATGCACCAAACGCAAGGAGAGCAGTTCCTGCTATAGCTGCACCCACCTTGAGGGCAGAGCTTGCTGTTGAAGTTTGCTTTTCAGTTTCCTTCTTCTTTGATTTATCAAATTCATTGTTGCTCTCATGAGAGGAACTACTCTCAGAATTACCCATTAATTAATCCTTTCTTATTTCCTCCTCACTCTTCCTCTGCTTTCTCTGCAATCGCAGATGGCTGAGATCGTTCTTGTAAATTCAAGGTAAGGTTGGAATGCATATTTATATAGAAAACAGGCAACCAAAATTACCCTTTTGTCCATACATATTTGTATAATTTAATGACCATGCATACTTATTTATTAAGTAATTTTCATTTTCATATGTGTATACAAATATACGATATTTTTAAGTGGAATTGAATCAAATGATGATAAACATCATTGTTAAATTACACAAGCAGAAATAGCTAAAAGAGTGAATGTCATTACGCTAAGCAAAGGGAAGACTCTATTGCTTATCCACAAACTTTACCTTAGATTTTTCAAAAGCTAAAAGATTCCTTCTGATGCTAATTGAAAAGAACTTGTCACAGGAAAGCTAATGCATGAAAAAAACAAATCACTATGAATGTTATTTTCTATAGGTGAAATTTTAAAAAACAGCATTCAATTAAATTTAAATTATATAAAATGTACTTTTTTTTTTTTGCCAAATCAAATTAAGGCTTCGTTTGGGACGGCTTTCTTCCTGCTTCTTAAAATAGCTTTTTAGTACAAAATTTAAAAATTTTGTAATAGAAAACCGCTTTAAAAAGCAGGAAGACAGCCGTCCCAAACGATGCGAAGCCTAAGGCATCGTTTGGGACGGCTTTGTTATTGCTTTCTAAAATGGAGTTTTAGTACAAAAATAAAAAAATTTGTACTAAAACTCCGTTTTAGTACAAATTTTTTTATTTTTGTACTAAAACTCCGTTTTGAAAAGCAATAAAAAAGCCGTCCCAAACGAAGCCTAAGTCGGCACATGGCTGCCGATTTGTGTGCCACGTAGGCAAGTCATTCATCATGTGGCGACTTGCATATTTTTTTTTCTACAGAAAATAATGCAAAAAAAAATAATTCTATGTTTTTTTTTCCATGCTATTATAGAGTTTTTTTTTTTAATTTCCTTTAGTTTATATTTTGAAATCTAAAAATTATTTTATAATACTAAATAAACAAACTTATTTATGAAGTTTTGAGCTTTTAGCTCCTCTTCTGAAATCATATTAATTGAATTAATTGCAACCAAAATCATAAAGTCTAATAACAAGATTTTAAATGATAGTTCTTGTAATTTTTTTTTGTATCTTTTCAATTATTATTTAAGATTTTTGTAATTAAAAATATTTATGCAATATTAAATCTACAAATAGTATTTTCTGTACATATTTATGCCCACAAAAGCTACTTCTGATTTCAAAATCACCAACCAAAATAGCAACAGAGAAATAATTGCTATGCCGAAGTTCACACATGACAGCTTTAACTTTGCTGAAGAAAATTAATAAGGGAATGATAAGTGTGTTGAAAATGCATGTCTCTTGATAGAGATGTCAAAAAATGACCCAATCTGTTAACTTGATCTAAAAAATTTAGATTTGAATTGAGCCGTTTAATAAACAGGTTGAATTTTTCTAACATGATTATTAAATGGGTCGTGTTCGACTGACCTATGAAACCATTTTGATCCAAAATGACCCATTAAATATTTTTTTCCTTTTTTTTTTTGGCTTGTAGGTATAATCTTCTTATTATTTATCTGCCATAACAAACATGTTTTTATTTTGATAAATAAAACATTGAATAAAATACCATAATCTCTTTACGAAAGATTGGTCATTTCAACTCCTCATGCAATCCTACGATAATTTACCTTGAGCAAGTTTACTTAAAGCTAAAAAAACTACTAATTGGTATTAGTGTCAATTATTGACCGTATTTGATAATTCGACCGTGAAAATATTGGTTCAAATCGACCCATTTAACAAATGGGTCGGATTCGGGGGTTTATTTTTCAAACCTTTTGAAAAATCGAGTATTTTCAAGGTCACTTTGCAATTGCGCTCCACGCAGCCTTGCCAGGCTGCCCACGAGCTCATGTAATCTCGCACCCGCACGCACAGCGCACGTAGTGCACCAACATGCACAACACATCCTCACCCGCAACCGCAACACCCTCACTGGCCTCGAGCGGTCTCGTCAGGTTGCCCTCAGCGCTATCGCATGATGGGCAGTCCCGCACCTGCGCACTCACCCCATACTACTGTAAGCTTGCCTGCTCACACCCGCAGACTTGTACGGTCCCGCTAGGCCCCCCTCGTGGCCTCGCTCACAGGCCACAGTCACGCAGCTCACACTCAACCCTCGCAACAAGCGTTTGAAAATTGGGTTGGGTCGGGTCAACCTGGTAACTTGGAGGATCAGGACCTGGTCTAAATTTCTGACCCGTTTGCAAAATCGGGTCAGATTCAGGTCAGCTAAATTGAAGCCTAGTCAACTCCGAGTTCAATCCGAATTCCCGTTTTAAGTTTTAGCACCCCTACCGTGAAGTTCGATACCTACTGGCTGCCATGAGTGCTCGAGCGTCAAGGACGAGGGGCCACGGGCCTCCTGCGTTCGTGAAAGATGAAGCATGCTTTTTTTTTTTTTTTGGGACTTTTTGAGGCTTTTTGAGGAAGATGGAAGAAAATAAGTAAATAATCTAAAGATTAACTTATTATTTTGTGGTACTCTAAATAGCATTAATTAGAATTCAATTTGTATTTATTTAATTTAATCCAAGTTTTATATAATTATATAATTTAATATATAATATGATTATATATATATATATATATATATATATATATATATATATATATATATATATATATATATATATATATATATATATATATATATATATATATATATGATCCAAATTTTATATAATATACAAATTCTTTTGTATATTCTTATTCGTATTTCTCCGACAAAATAACAGCAGGGTTATTTCTCTAATTGCGTACACTATGAGACATATATAAAGTCAAATTAAAAAAAAAAAAAATCAATACCTTATAATTTTTAAAATAAGATATTATAAATTTTTAATAACTAAATATTTAAACTTGGATAATTTAATTCATATATGACTAAAATATATTAAGAACTGATATATTAGTAAAATACAAAATTTTCACAAGATATATTAATAATTTTAATTTTGACTTTTATGAGCAATAGCGATTAGCCATTCTCAAATGAACAAAAATTTGTTTGCTATTCAATATTTAGTGGTAACCTAAACATCTCATAATAAATTTACAAATAAATCAATATGCTTAACAAACTATTTTTGACTTGACTTAGGCTTCGTTTGGGACGGCTTTTTACTGCTTTCTAAAACGGAGTTTTAGTACAAATTTATTTTATTTTTTAACTAAAACTCCGTTTTAGAAAGCAATAAAAAAGCCGTCCCAAACGAAGCCTTAGGCTTCGTTTCGGACGGTTTTTTTATTGCTTCTTAAAGCAACTTTCAAGCCGCTTTAGAAAGCAGTAAAAAAGTCGTCCCAAATGAAGACTTTATAAAAGCTCGTTCATAATAGTTTAATTTACTAATGGAACTAAGAGCTTTGTTCTTTTCTTTATTAGATAGCTTTTGTTCATGAACACAAGCTACTTATTTATTCTTTTTATGTTTACTTAGCAGTACATTCAATTAGAATCTCATTTTTATGCTCAATATGTTGCTTCTTACTAGGCTCAATAAGGCATGATTAATTAACTAATAAGTTGCTTAATACTGTTGCTTGTTAATAGGCTTAATAAGTCTAATTTAGGCTTCGTTTGGGATGGCTTTCTTGCCGCTTTTGAAAACAATTTTTTGGTACAAAAATTAAAAATTTTGTACTAGAAAGCTGCTTCAAGAAATAGTAATAAGTCGTCCCAAGCGAAATCTTAGTTTACTAAGGAGCCAAGTTAAAATCAACCGCAAACAACAAAAAATTTAAATTAAGCTCAAGCTCAAATAGAAGTTTTATGGTTTACCACTACTTAAGTTATAGAGCTTCAACTTACCTCTCATCTAACAACAGATCTCTTGCAAGCTTTATCTTCAAACGATATACAACACTTCTCTTGCAAGTTGCAAGCTTCATCTTCAGAGGAAAATCTTCACAACAAACGGGAAATTGATTTTTGAAGGACAAACACTCCTATTCTTTTTTCATTTGCTAAGATAGAAATTCAAAGAAAAAATTCATTTGGACTTGCTCCAAAGATAGCAAGCTTCATTTCTAGAGAGGGAATTGAATGGATTGTGGTGTCATCCTTTGTTGATAGCTATAGTGAAATTAGAACTGTAAAAAATGCTCGTAGTTGGTGCTTGATTGTACATTAATCAGCTTGATAATTAGCTTAAATTTGACTAATATTTATTAGCTTGTATTGTTAATGATCGAGCTAAATACAAACAAGTCTTTCTTCTAGGAGTGCAAACTGAGGCGAGCTAAGCTCGGACTCGAGTCCCCCTCCATGAAGAATTATGGGTCTATTTATGATTTTTTGGGAGTGGTGTGACTAGTAAATTGGAGGGAGATCGAGGGTATACTGAGAGTGGTTTGAATGAACAACCGATATTGATCTTCTTGATCGTGAACCATTTACAAGGACATTTGAATGTCTTAATTATATCAGAATACGACATCTTGGGTTCATTGGATTCGCCTCGTCGAGCTTCTCAATTCAACTGTAAGCATGTCAGGATTGGAAATCATTTGGTCATCCAATTTATGTTTCAAACTTTCCAAAGGCGCTTCAGGTTTTCAATTTGGGCACACTTGGGCTCGGATTGAGTTGAATTTAGTATCGTTCGATTCATTTCGAGATGTCCAATTTGACTGTAACTTTGCTAAGATCGAAGTTCATATGATTCCAGATTTAATTTCCGAAATTTCTAACTTGTTTTTGCCTCGAGCCCGATCATGATTAATTTTTTAGGATATATCAATATTCATCCTTCTAGATAAAATAGATTTGTGCTAAGTAATGCTATAAACTCAAAGACTTTGCTTGACGATACATATGAACTAGTTGACTTCATTTTTTTATAGTTTGAGTTTCTTCTTTATTAGGTTTTATTTTATTTTTTATTTTTTTATTTTTTATTTTTTTGCAAGGGATCCTCTCGTGTTCGTTCAAGATGACTTATTTCATTACATACGTATACATCACAAAACATATATTTACACATCTAATATCTAAGTAATTACATGCAAATATATAATATTTTCATCAACTTAATATAAATAGTTGGATATATAAATGTAAATATATATAAAAATTCGGTGGTTTCTATATATATTCTCTTTTGCTCAAAAATACAATTTAATTTGTATTTTGCATTAGCTTCATAACATTAATTCATCAAATAATTAGAACTTTACAACATTTTAAACAATAAAATAAACAAATTTTATCAAATATTTATATTTTTTTTTTCTCAATAACGCAAACATAACACGACAATATATATATTATATATATATTCGAGCATCAGAATATGCATTGCTCATCTCCCATTCTTTAAGCTTCAGCTTGCATCAATCGGAGAGTTTAAGAAGCGTTTTCTCTCTCTCTCTCTCTCTCTCTCTCTCTCTCTCTCTCTCTCTCTCTCTCTCTCTCTCTCTCTACAATGGTAAAGCTCATCTTGCTGCTTTCGCTCTGTACGCTTGGAGCCACCAATGGCGCCACCGCCGGAAACGCAACGGTGCCGGCGATATACATACTCGGCGATTCACTGGTAGACGTGGGGAACAATAACCACCTTTTGACGACTATAAAGGCCGACTTCCCCCACAATGGTGTCGACTTCGCCGGCGGCAAGCCCACCGGCCGCTTCTGCAACGGCAGGAACGCCGCCGACTTCATCGGTATGTCTTCACCTTCTTGATCAAAAAAAAAAAATTTTTTTTGGCGTCATGATGAGTTTAAAATTAATAAATTTATTTTAAAAATTAAATTTTAATTAATTAAAACATTATTCTAATGAATATCGAAATTGGATTTAGCAATTTAATGCTTTTGTAAGATTTTAGGTAAATATTCACCATACAATTTAATGTTTCAAGTACTCGCACTTAAGAAGCTCAAGCTTAAATGGTCAAAGGTGCAGAGCCTAATGCACAGAAGAAAAAGGATTCTCTGCTATGCAATAATAAATAATTTTAGAAATTCATATTTGTATTTATAAATATATTTTACATGCATGAGGATGATATACATGCAAATGTATTTATGTATTTAATATTTAAATATTTATATTTATTTATGTAATATTTAAATTTTAAAATTATATAAAAGTATTACAAATATTCATTTTTTTTTGAAGAAATATAATTTTATGATTGAGATATTAAAATGTTATATTTATTTATATAAAAAATTTATATATCAAATTTATAAAGATATAAGAATTGTATGATTTATATGTAAATATTTTTAAGAAAATTATTGTAAATAATTTCTTTGGTTTAAAAGATAGAACAAGAAATGAAAATTAATTAGGGTGTTAGATATGTAAATAACATGAAATAAAATGGTATGTATGTAAATAACCCAAATTAATTTCATATACAAAATGCTCTAATGTGCTCTCAACGCCATCATTTGAATATGAGCTCTAATGTGCTCTCAACGGCTCTTATAATTTAAAAAAAAACGGCTCTTATAATGAAAAGTTTTTAAAAAATTAGTTAATTTGCAAATTGGAACTTACAAAATATATATTAATTTTGGCAGCTGAGAAGCTAGATTTGGCCTCAGCACCACCATATCTTTCCATCAGAAAAATCTCAAATAGCTCCGAAGCATTCTTCAATGGCATCAACTTTGCCTCTGCAGGCGCTGGTATCTTAGACGCCACCCACAGTGTAAAAATCTCCTTAAACTCTTCAAAGCTTTAAACGCTGGTTCTGTTCATAAGAAAGTTACTTCTTGACAGGAAAATTAAGCAGA
Organism: Dendrobium huoshanense; assembly: GCA_016618105.1. Classification (NCBI taxonomy): domain Eukaryota; kingdom Viridiplantae; phylum Streptophyta; class Magnoliopsida; order Asparagales; family Orchidaceae; genus Dendrobium; species Dendrobium huoshanense. The sequence goes on along the minus strand of CM028349.1, from coordinate 13,190,267 downwards.
TAACATATTGTAACTAAACAAATGGAGAAAATTTTCAGGGTGAATGCCTTTCATTGAATAAGCAGATAGAGTATTTATCAACGGCATATGCAGCAATGGTGGAGCAAATTGGAGACAGGCAAACTCAGGAACATTTAGCCAAATCCATCTTTACTATTATCATTGGAAGCAATGATATATTTGATTATGTTAAATCCAACGGTGACGCTACTCCACAGCAATTTGTTGGTTCTTTGACCTCGACTCTACAAGGCCAGCTGAAGGTATAAACTCAGGCTTCGTTTGGGACGACTTTCTTACTGCTTTTAAAGTAACTTTTTAAGAAGCTATTTTAAGAAGAAGGAAGAAAGTTGTACTGGCAAAAGTTTTCATAAAACCAAAACAAAGTTACTTCCATTCGTTTTCATTTTTTGGAACAACTTTTGCTACTATATACTGGCAAAAGTTTCAAAATCCTGTCTTTAATTTCTTCATCAGAGGATATACAACATTGGCGCTCGCAAGTTTTCCTTCATTGGCACCGGTCCTGTTGGCTGTTGTCCAGCCCTGAGGAGCCAGAGCAAAACCGGAGAGTGCAAAGAAGTGGCCAATTTGGTTTCTCATCTCTACAACGAAGAGATAATTTTTCTTCTTCAGGAGATGAAGTTACAGTTCAGTGACATGAACTACTCTTTCTTCAATACCTACATTGCATTGCTAGAAATCATCCAGATGCCCTTCAATCATGGTACAATCAATCAATGATCATTCTACTTTTATCTGCCCCTTGGCAGAGTTCATTAAGGCTTCGTTTGGGACAGCTTTATTACTGCTTCTTAAACCAGCTTTTAAGTAGAAAATTTTAATTTCTGTATTAGAAAGCTGCTTTAAGAAGAGGTAATCTAAGTTCAAAACTAAACAGAATTGGCATTTTGAATTGTTGCAGGGTTTACTGAGGTGAAGGCTGCTTGTTGTGGGATTGGAGACTTGAATGCCAAGGTGGCCTGTACTCCCATCTCTCACTACTGTTCTAACAGGACAAGCCATATCTTCTGGGACTACTACCACCCAACAGAGGCCACCGCCGGGATCCTCACGGCTGAGATCTTTGATGGGTCGGCGCCGCATGTTTATCCGATCAATATGAGGCAGCTGGGAGCTCTTTGAGAAGGAATGATATCCACTCTTTCACGTACAAATCTAGATATGCAAGTAAATCATTTCTAACTAGGTGTATGATTGTCATGAAATTGGATTAAGTAGAAGATTTGTTGTGTTAGTTTATACCCACTGTCATCTGAATCCACACTGTAAATTTCTAAGTTTTTCAAATACCAAAAGACACACTCTGACGCTAAATGGTTTTGGAGTTGTTAGAATTTAAAAATGTATATATTATTAGAAGATTAAGGTTTTGTTTGGAACAGTGATGCTTCTTAAAGCAGCTTTCAAGTACAAAAATTTCAACTTTTGTAATAGAAAGTTATTTTAAAAAGCAGTAAAAAAACTGTCCCAAATAAAGCGTAAATTGATGTACGAAACAAATTTAGTAAAATTTGTGCTTGAGTAATTGTTAGTGAAAAAATATATATAAAAATTTTAATGTTAAATTTATCAATACAAATGATGAGATAAATTTTCCAACAAAGATTTAGAGGCTTATTAAAATTACATTTGATGAATTTAGAATAAGGATTAATATTAATTAAAAATTAAATAAATCAAATTTTTATAACATAAAAATTAAAAAATATATATAATAGCACATTATCCTGGAGATCATATTAAATATGTATTATGTTACATAGAAATATATTTCATTATAATCAGAGAGGAGCAAATTTATTTCATAGAAATAATGATAATAAATATGAATAAGAATTAATTATCACTTAAAGGTTTGGAGAAAAATAATTCTTTTATTGTTGCATGGCATGTAAAAAGTTATCAGCAAAATATCAAAGAAAAATTTCATTAGAATATATAAAATATGTGTAACAAGTAAATGTGAATAAATTGTAAAGATTTGAGGATATTTTTCATAAAATAAGAAATTCTACACAATTATTTGTTTTTTTTTTAATGAGATCAATTTAAAAACTTATAATTACAAATAATTATAAAAAAAAGATTTAAAAATTCAAATAAATAAAAAGAGCAAATATAAAAATGATAAATTAATATAGATAATTATACCTTAATATTAACTTTAAAGAGTTAATACAATTTATATGTGAGATATTTAATATGATTTTTGTCATAGATTTATTGTATGCACATTAATAAAAATTTATATTATGAATATTTTAATTATATTCTATTTATAAATGAAACAATATTAAGTTTATAGTTATAATTTCATTAGTAAAATATGATTTAACTAATTAAACAAATAGCAAAAAAGAACTTACCTAGGGACTTTGATTTAAAAAAGAGTTTTGTCAGCTTAAATAAATACAAATTCAAAGAAAATTTATTTTAAAGAGTTATATTTTGAATATTTTAGTTCTATTTTAATCGGCAAGAATGTCTTACTGTAATACAGAGCCCTACATAGGGTCTTGGTTGGGTACACATGCTCTGCGTTGGCGGGCTTTGCCCACCCACACCCACCTATGGTGACTTTCTGAATGTCATACCCACTCACACCCATCCATTTTTCACGCTTATTGAATACAGTCTGCCACGAATTAAAGGCATTGAGGTTTTTTGTCATTTTCTCTTTCTGCAAAATTTCAAGCCACATTAAAATTTATCATGGTAGTGATGTAATTCGGTGTTACGCACTGCGTAGTTAGGATTACTGTAATATATTGCATGTATATGATGATTAGTAATATAAATCGGTTGTCCTCTAATATTGAGTACCCACCCATACCTCACCCATGAGGCCATGAGCGTACCCATACCCACCCATGCCCATTGGGTATGAGTGGGTACGTGGGTGGGTGTGGATATCGGTACCCAATGCAGGGCTCTGCTGTGATAATTATTCTAATACATTTAATGCAAGACATCATATTTAATGCAATACATTCTAATATATAAATTTTGGATTCTTTAATCGTAATTATGATATTAATTAACAAACGATAAAATAAATTTAGAAAATAACTGGGAAAGGTACATCGAGAAGAACCCAATGTGATTTACAAAAGTCAAAGGATTGCTTTTCACTGAAGCATAATAACCAAAAAAACAAGAATTAACTACATCAATCAAAGAATGGAATACATTGCAATCAAAATGCTCCTCATTCCATAATCAAAAGAGAGACCTGAGATGGATTAATTGTTCATTGTAGCAAGCAAACATGATTGAAATGTGGTTTCTATTATATACTTCCTCATGATGGGATAGAAGGCGAGAATTACAAACTTTTATTAGGTCATGACACCAGACAGAGCTCTACATTTGGACGCCAATAAAATGTTGCAGCGTGCTCTTACTCTTTACCGCGCGGTCTGCCGACCCAACCCGGGCTGGAAGCCGGTATTGCTATGTTCGTGTATTGCTAGGTATTGCTCGGTATTGCTTGGAAATAACGAGAAATATCGCTCTTTTAAGGCCAATACCGAGCAATACCTACAAATACCAAGCAACACTTAGCAAAATCGAGGTATTGCTCGGTATTGATCGGTATTGCTCGGTATTGTTCGGTATTGCTCGGTATTAGTCTTGACAGAATGATATTACTGAGCAATACCGAGCAATACCCTGATCTACACAAATCAGCTAATACATATCAATAGCGAGTTCCGGTTCGAGCCAGGTCGTCAGGCCACGCGGTAAAGAATAAGAGCACGTGGCAATATTTTATTGACTTCCGGATGTAGAGCTACGTCAGGTGTCCTGATTAAATAAAAGTTCGAGAATTACACAGAGAAAGAAAGAGAGAAAGTGAGAGAATTATTTTTCTATATAAGCTTAGCCTCTTTTTATGGAGTCATATCAATAATACCTATATTAAATATGATTATAACATTTAAATTATTATTATTATTATTGCACATGCATAAAGTACAAGTTAATAAAATTTTAAATATCAATAATGAAATATATGATAATTAAATTTTTAACTCCATGAATATATTTGTAATGCTATGATGTTTGTATTATAACTTTGATTTTTAGGAACTTGTTGAACTAATTTCATTAGATATAATTATTAATCTTTTGGCAATTCTTCTTGTTATTTTCTTACTTTTTGGGTTGTCGTTTATTAAATATAAATAGGAAAATCATTATAAGACCCTCAAATCTTTTAATACTTGTTTTGCTTCTATAAATCTTAAAATTGGAACTAAGAATGTTAGTTATAATGATAACCCTGATACCATATAAATTCTCTTTCTATGCAAATCATGTTATATACAATGTGAAGTAGAATTGTTCATAGCTTTCTTTTTCTTTTTTCTCAATCAACTTATAATATATCAAAGAAAAATATGAATAAATCTCTTTTTTGGAGACAATTGTATTTAATTTGATGTAATTGTAAATTCATAACTATAATGAAAAAGTTGAATTTTATAATTTATAACCAAACAATTATAATCCTCTATAGAGGATAATTTCATATTCAATTAAAAGAACAAAAAATCCGCAGCTATGATATCATTAAATTTATGAACTCAAAAAGATAGAAATATTTTATGTATTATAGAAATACACCTTATAGTGATATGTTAGCACAAAAAGCTCATCAAAATGGCCTCTAAAGTATGATCAAATATCTTTCATTCAAAAACAAAAAAGATATGTTATTTTTATGATCTGAGAAGCAATATAATTGAGTAAACATGGACTTTATTTGGTTGTTTCAAGGCATAAAGATGTTTGTTAAAATCAATCAACATTTGCTTAATAACAGATGTCTAACCAAAAGCATAAATCAATATCCGCTGACATATTCATGTGATTTTAGACTAAACAGATTAATCTTGATCTTATCAAGAAAAACCAAAGATCCATGAAATGTTAATTAACTCATAATAAACATACAAAAGCAAATAATTATAATATAATTAATCTGTACATACAAGATAAACAAGAACAAAATAATTCTTGAAGAAAATTCAGCATCTGATGGTTTTCAATAACTTTCACTAACAATAATACCCAAAAAATAAATAAAATCATAGCAGAATAATGTTTAAAAAAAGCACAAAATGGGTTCTAGAATATAACTGAAAAGAGCATAAAATTATGCAACATAAGCTAAAGTTTTACACAACTAGCAGATATAAAAACTAAAGCGCAACAAGCATATGAAATGCATAAAAAAAAGCAAAATAAGGAAGCGTTAGGGTCGGTTATTTCTCATATTCTTAATTCACAACTTTATTCATCATTATAAGCTAGCAGTGAGAGCATATATAATGATTTTAAATCTAGATCCTTAAAACTATAGTGATGTGAAACCAAACATGCAAGGATGATTAGATTAAGGAATTTGCACGCTTAATATTTAGAACACAATAATTATATCTTTATAGTGATTTCGAACAACAACATAAAACATAAAGAGCGGTGACACAAGCTTTTAGACTAAATCACATGTGCAGGAGTTAAGCCCGTAAAACAACTAATTAGTCAAACATTGCATAAATGAAAAGTTTCAACAATAAATCCCTAAACTAACAATGAGATTAATACTATGAAAGATCCCTCAAACAACTTTATAATTTACTAGGCTTTAGTGGCGACTAACACGATCTCAATGAATCAATTAAATTCCACAATTGAAAGTAATGAGAAAAGTAATGAGTGAGGGAAGGAGTTCACCGAAGGTAGCCGACGACGGATGAATTGGTTGACGTCCCACGTTCATCCACGATCCGATTGGGAGGTGTTCCTCAATTGACGGTGTCAACGTGAAGATGATGCGTTCAAAGTAGCTTTCTACGGAGTCGTCAACGTCCAAATTGAAATCGAAGAATGGAGATCGGAGAATGTCGGTCCGGGCCAGAGAATCCTCTACGAACACATGATCAACATCCAGGTCGGCCATGCATGATTGTCTAAGAGAGAAAGTAGAGAGCGAGAGGGGGAAGGGATCGGGTAGGTTCGACCAAGCAAAGGGGAAGAAGGGAAAATGGTTAAATCTGATAATAATTTCAGATATAGTGAGTAATTAAAGAGTAATTTCCTTGAAATTTGAATTTGGAACGAGTGGGAATTATGAAGGAAAGTGGGGATGAGATTGAATTAATTAGATCATTAATTTATGGGACCTAATTAATTACAGAGAGGAGGGGGAAGGGGCTCGCCAAGGAGAGAGGAGAGAGAGAGGGGTTAGGCATTAAGGAGATGGGCCCAAGCAATTAAGGGGATTGAATACATAAATCTGAAATTAATTTCAGATTTAAGTTAATTGGGGGTTTTTTCTAAATTAAAGGAGGAGAATTTAAAAAGAGTTTTGAAATTCAAATATTTTGAATTTGAATTTAATTCTCATCCTAAATTAGTGGGGCTAAATTAAGAAAGCATTTATGATGGATTCGAATTCAAATGTTTGGAGGGAATTATGTGGCCGGCTGCTATTGTGGGGGAGAAGGATGTAACCGGCGGCTTTAGGTGGTGGAGCAAGGGGCCAGCGGGTGGAGGCTTCAAGCCAAAAGCCAAGAGCTTGGGCTAGGTAACTTAGATCCACGAATTGAGCACTTTCCTAATATGGATTATGTCAATTTAAGAAAGAATTCAAAATCTGAATTTGAAATCAGATTTTGAATTGGAGCTCCCTCCTAATCTTTATGCTCCACTTTTGAAAAGAGGCAAGACAATCAATTTTGGATTCATGGGAGGGGAAGGCCGACAGTTAGGATTTGGGGTTTGGGTGGTTTTTGGATAAGGAGGAAGGGGTTGGTTAAGTGGAAGGGATCTTATTGAGGTTGATCGGCGGCTTGTGGACTTGAAGTGGCCGGCGGGGTTTGGGGAAGAAGAGGTGGTCGAATGTAGGGGAAAGGAATAGACGATAAAAAAAAAATACTACGAATACTAACTGCGAGTCCCGGAATCCACCGGCGGCTGACGGGTGATGCGTGGTCCACTCCTAGGGTTTCTCCTCTCAAGAACTCACAAAGAGATCAAGAACAAGAAAGCTGAAATTTTTATTTATATGTATCATTAACTCAAAATACAATATAACTAGCCTATAAATAGGCCTCATGAAATGGACAAAAAAAAAAAACAATGACTAAAATGCCCTTTGGGCTACAACACCATATGACCACCCTAGGAGTAAAATGGGAAAAAAAACAGAAATATAAATAAACTAGTAGATAAAACACATCAAAAAAATAAACTCCAGAACGTAGCCGCTGATCTCTGATGTCCTCATCATATAGTCCGTGGTAGAATAATAAAACGCAGCATTTGTTTTGCAATGGCAAAATTATAACTCTGATGCATTGATACCTAATTGTTGAGCCAAAGAGTTGAAAGCGGTTTCTTTTGACATGATTTAATGATCTCCAGTGCAAGCCCTTGAATCTGGTTCTCAATTGAATCAAGTGGAAGGCGGGCATCAATAACCTAGAATAACATAAAAATACGAAGACAAGATAAGATTACAGAACTCGATTAGTCAGAATTGAAATTTAAAATCAAAATTTTGATTTGCCAACAAAATTTGGTAAAAGAAATAAACCTAAGATTATGGTAAAAGAAATAAACCTAAATCTACCCATATTCACAAGGATAAAGATGACAACACAAGGATCTATTACATTCATGGCAGAAACAAAGAGACAAGATGATTAATTTTTTGAATGGGTTGTTCATTTAAAAAATAATAATAAAGATCCACCGTTTCAAGAAAATACCTTCCAGGCAGCATCATGGAGAATTTGATAACAATGAGCTACATTCCTTTGGAACTCAAGCTGTTCGTACCTTTCTGATCCATAGCCTCCCCTACTTGCAGCTTCCTGTTAGAATTTTTACCAAATCAACAATATGTTTGCTATGCTTATTTCAATAAAAAGGTCAAAGACATCTCATAGTAAATTAATTACATTTAGTAAAAGAATAAGCTTTCGTTATAACAGTGACAGAATAGCCAACTCCCACAGCTAAAGGGTAAAACAGCTTATACCATTTGGAGATTTATTAGCATCATAAGCAAAAGGTAGTACCTCTGGCATTATGTCCAGGTAAACTACTAAATCTGGAGCTATCAACCCTTTCTCTGGTGCCTGAAAAAGGGAACATATTATTTGATATATGCTTATAAAATGATTCAAAGTAGCCTAGTATCATTACCTTACACCATTCAATATCAAGGCCTTTGGCTGTTGAAAAAGAAACTCCTGAATATGAATAACGATCAACCACAAGAGTGGTTCCATTTCTTAGCTTATTCTCCATTAGTGACCTACAATATTAACAAGTCACCTACTAAATTACTAATGCAAACAAAATTACCACTAACAAAATAAATATGTTTGCCATTGCACTAAGTATTATGATAATTAAGTAAAACAGTATATAAAACTATCAGATTATTAATTTAGCATTTATTTGCACTTAAAAGTAAATGAAGGAAACCTCTTCTCCCATCTATTAGCACTGAAAAGTAAATGAATTGCTTGATCATCTAGCTGTGATCGATTGGTAAGATATGATGAAATCATTCTTCCAATGTCCGTATTCCTATCAGGGAATCTCCATGCTTCAACTGGTAAGCCTCTTCCTTCAAGGAAGAGACCAGCTTACCACATTGAGTGGTCTTCCCACAACGATCCAATCCTTCCAAAACAATAAGAGCACCTCGACTAACATGCTCGCTGTTATTCATCTGAAGTTGCGTTGGAACCCTCTTACTGGCTAATTTTATGCAGGTCTTCAGGGATTTCCCAAGTGGAGTTGTACCTAAGTTACCAAACAGGTTAGATGACTTGTTAGCTACAATTTATGAAAAAAATTACATATAACTTCATATTCCAAGCAATGAATAAATAAATAGCTTTTTCAAACAAGCAAGGTGACCTAACCATTTTCACAAATTTGCAGATCAACATTCCGCATAAAATAGATTAAAGAAACAATGCTACAAGCACTGAGTATAAAATTTGGGATTCACTCCAAATTCCAAGTTTAGACAAGAAATATTTTCTCTTTTCGTAAGTTCTAGTAAATATTATGAGAATAACATATCCTGAGCATACTAATTAAAATAAAGAGTTTCACGTAACAGCACTGTTATTTAAAAAAAAAGTGAAATACAGAAAGTTATAATGTCAATCATTAGTAAAATGATGGTAATAGTTTGTGGTGAGTGGCTTTTGAGTGAGATTAATAGCTGGAAATAGTTATGGGTATTTAGCTTCATGTTTAAGAATGTGAACTAAAGTTTGTGATGGAACGGTGCAAGACTTTTTTGAGTTTGGTGGAAGGAATGCAAAGGGTTAATTTTAAAGATCATTTTAGTGAATGAGTTTTTTAAGTGGTGTAAATGACTAGAAATGATGGTGGACGCTTAGCTTAAAATATATATAATATATGAAGTAGATGCTAGTATTTTGTGTAATTTTAGATGGTGTAGAGAATAAAACGAAGCCACTGCGTTCACTGATTGGCTGAGAGCTTTATAATGGGTTGTGAAGTTGTCATGTGGCCTTTGATGATGGTTTGTTAGTTTTTTTAAAGTAAAGTGATAATTATCTGACTCATCAAAGATAGAAACAAACTTTGAAGCCACCAAGCAACAAACAAAAAAAAGAGAATTTCTTTACTAAAATTTTTTGTTCAAAAATTACAATACATATCAACCTATATTCATAAGCACAACAAAAATTAATAATAGTGTTACGCAAGAGCTGCCATACAGTGGGGATATGTAGAGGTAAGATTTTCAGTTGTAGATGTGTGGTATGAATACTGCTATATGTAATCATGCTGAAGTGAAGGGCATTTAGGACTTTTTGGCAAAACAAAAAGGCTGAATTCAATTCTCATGATTCCACCTAAGAATGAATTCCATGTTCCAAGACCTCCGTATTTTCTCTAATGTCGAATCCTAACAAATTGGGCCGCAAAGTGACAAGTGAAAGCCAAACAACTTGGCTGCTTCTACCTCATTTACCTATATAGAATGGGTGCAGGAAGATTTATTCAATAAGTCACTTGAAAATCCAAACGAAGCCTAAATATCAAGATTATGGCTACCATTAAGTATATAAATAAATATGATACCACCAAAAATCAAATTCATTGCTCAAACACAAGAATATACATCATATTTATCATTCGTGTGCGCAAAAGAGATGCCACAAACTATTTGTAGAAAATCACACACATCATCAATATAAATGACCATGATTCATCAAAATGACTAGAGAATGGGATACACATGAATAACACATATGTGTATAAATCATTAATCTACCACTGTCGTGGGTCCCTAGCCCCATGAAAAAGTGAAGATAATTGACAACCAATGTAAAACTTGTCAAACAATTATGACATAAATTTTAATACATTGTGTTAATACTAGGAAGTTCCATGGAAGTGATGCATTATATGACTTGAATACAAAAAAGTGTGCAAGGGCCATTGAACTGGCGCCAAAGGGCAGTATTAAATAAGCAAGGCTTCATTCATCATAGACAAATGTGAGCAAAGAAGCTAGTCCATGAAAATAGAATTGAGATATGAAATTGGAAATATAGATGATCAGATAAGCAAATTAATGAAATTAATAAATATTATGATTTATAAGAAGATAAATAATATATGTATTCAAAAAGCTAAATTAGTTGGGCAAAATACTAAGAAGATTGATAATTTACAATTTAAATGTTAGTATTCAGGTAAAAGTCATACTAGAAATGATGTAAGTGTAATTATAAATAAGAGTTTAAATGATAATATTATAAAAATTAATAGAATTGGAGATAGAATTATAATTTTAAAGATTACTTTTTATGTTAAGATTATTAATGTTATATGTGCTTATACTTCTCAAATATGATTGGATATGTACAACAAAAACAACATCAAGCCTTTGGATAAGTGTTAAAAAAAATAAAGAATGACTTTTGAATAATTAATACAAATGATATCCCTTGAAAAAATAGTTTTTATCAGAGGAAATTTAAATGATGTTTTGAATAAGTGATATAACATTTTTAAAAGCATTCATAGTAACTACGAGTTTGAAGCGACTAATGAAGATGGTAGGCATATTAGATTTTAGTAATTATACACTACCTTATAACTTTATAATAATTAATATTTAAAAAAAAAAAAAAAAAAATAAGAGAGAAAGATCTCATCACTTATAAGAATGGACATGATAAAACTCAGATTGATTTTTTTATAAGAAAAATATAGCATTCAGATTATAAATATTATAAAATCATTCTGAGTAAAAGTCTACAAATTTATAAGGTAGAGTAAAATCTAATATGATCCTACCATATCTTTGTTTGTCGCTTCAAACTCATAGCTACCATGAATTTTTTTTAAAATCTTGTATCATTCTATCAAAAAAAATCATTTAAATTTCCTCTGATAACAACTCTTGACATCACACTCCCTTCTTTTCCTCTGATATACCAAGGTTGTGAAATATTCTTTGTATTCCTCTTGACATCACACTCCCTTCTTCTCTCTTCTTTAAATTTCCTCATTTAAATTTCCTTTGATAATAACCAAAATTACTACATAAAATAATTAATTGAGTATTAAAGGTTGTGAAAACCAGACCGGACAATGAATCGGAAGAATGATAGGTTCACAGTTCGATGGTTCGACCGGGCTTGAACTGGATGGTGTAATAAATACTAATTATAAAAAAAAATTATGTAAATTACGAATAATAACACAATCATTTGCACAAATATAACAAAATTTTTAATAAAATCATAATATGAAGCACTAAATATAAAAAATAAATAAATTCAATAATATGAAGCACCAAATAAAAGTTGCACCTTGAATGATGAAATCCAAATTTTGTTTCATGAGAAATTGTAGTACTTCCTTGACAAAGTTCTGAAAATAAAACAAATAATAGATAGTTATTATACTTGTACATTTAAATAATTATATAGAAGAAATAAGCAAAGAAATAGTTGCACAAACTTTAGCAGTAAACGAGAAGGAACAACCGACAAAAATCACAAACTTCAAAATCCATAGAAGCAACCCGCAGAAAACCTTCCAGATAGGCCTCACCAATCTACTGTTACAAGAGAATTCTATAAGAAGCATGGCGGCAGGATTGGAAAATGGAGCAGCAACAATAGCCTACAACAAAATACTCCAAAGCCAACTCCAGAATAATAACTAAAGCCTATTCCAGCCACAATTCCCAAACCAATTCCAGCAAAACTCTAAAATTAATCCAGCCAAAGAATTGATGACTTTTCAGCCAATTAGGAGCAAATTTAAGCTGAAATGTTTAAAATTGTGCAATTAGGTATTGAAACATTTTTTAGTTCGTGAGGCGAGGTGTAAGTCTCAAAATTAGAAAATTTTGTAAATTCAAAATGATGATTCTTTTGTATAATAAGCAAGCAATATATTAAAAATTGACATATGTAGGAAACAGAAAATGCATAAGATATAATTTGCTAATTCAGAATAAAATTAAACATCTTATGATGTTATGCCAAGGCCAATCTTGTTGAACTCTAGAAAGCATAAAGCCGCTGATAATCCAAACAAATTAAGAGCGCCAATAATAAAAAAAGAAGAGGTAAACACTTATGCCGTATTCAAATTTATTGCCAGTGTCTCGGAGTAGGGATCTATGGACTATATTCTAATGAAATTTGTATACATGTAAGTATAAGTTTTATTAACTGCTAAAATTAATGTAATCATTAAAAAAAAATTGTAAATGCAAGTAGAACAGCAGCATATGAGTCGAAGGAGGTGGAGGACTTACCTACTCAATCTACGAAGCACATTTAAGAGGAGAAAAATGCAGATTGCTGCAGCGAGCAAACTCCCATAGTTGTTACTTCCGATCTAACAGGAAGAACAGCGTCGAACGTTCAAGACTTCCGATCCAACAGGGCACCTCGTCGACCTATCCTGACTTCCGATCGACCATGGAACGTCGTCGAAGAAGGCAAAGAAGCTTTTAGCAACTCGTTCAAAACTCTACCTTACGGGCGGTGCAGCATACGAAGGAACTGCTTGGAATCAGATTTCTACTCGGATTTATGCCGGATTTATGGTAAATCCCCAAACAATTTTGGAGTG